>CAFUXE010000359.1:485295-541253 GCA_903364295.1 Serranus cabrilla
CTGGTACTGGCACCCATAAACCAACAACGGACTTTCTAATTTCAATCACACAAACAATGGACAACTCCAAGGGAACGATATCAAGAAACAAGAGAATCCCATTGCTCTCAGGTGTTGCCAGCACATAGCCACCAATTTTATGGCCAGAGTAAGGCCGACAAATCTAGGTATTTTCTGGTGCTCAGGAGCAGTTCAGGAGTAAAGCAGGTAGAGATATGGGTGTGGTCACGGAGAATTAATGTGACAGCTGATGGTTTACCAAAGAAATGTCAACAACAAGAGCAAGTTAATCCACTTGCCATTCTTAAGAGACTTAAGACAAATACTCATATTTACATGAAAACTGAAAGAAAACTGTCAGTTACATAATCTTTTTTCCAAAGGAGGGAGGAGATATCCAAAGTTAACTGTAATTTGCCTCCAAGGCGTGTTTCAACAATACTGGTTGTGTTAAAGCTCCCTGACACCTCATGTGTGAACACTATCCTCCATTAATCTCCACTTGTGTTCTCATGAATTTCCAGTGAAACCAACCTTCCATGCCAAATCAGTTCAACTGTGGAGTATCAGCACTGTGACATACAATATACTAACAGTGGATTTCATGGGAATCAGCAGCTTTGTGTTTGCTTTCCAATTGTGTGCTCTGCAATTTCAACAGCAAAACGCAATAACAATTCTCCATTAGTTTTATATTATCATACTCGGTTCATTAAACCAGAGGGTGTGTTATAGTATCACATTATCACACCAGAGCCACTAAAGTGTTTATGTGCTTTTAAACTGCTGATGTACTTGAGAGAACCTATAGTCCTAATCATAGCTTTGAGACTTTTGCATTGATTACATTCAAGCTGCAGAGTTGGAAAAATAACAGGAGTACACTGCCAACACCTTAAATCCAAATAAAAAAATCTTCCATTAGCCAGAATGAAAATACAGAAAAAATGACAAAGAATTTTTCCATGAACTTGGTTCTCAATTTGCAACTTCAAGAACATAAACTTAAAATAACATTTATTTAGTTATTTAAATGATGAATTACACTGTGTTAAATGAACAGACAGAAAAGAAATTAGAAATACTTTTAACTGTACAAACAGTGGAAGTAAAATCAGCTGAAGTGAGTCCAAGTGTTACAGATAGTTGACGGAAAAGAGAGACGCATGATGGTTACATTAAACAGACATAGTTACAAATCCATACAACCATGCCATTCAGTGAAAAAAATACACGTTTAAAGAATGTTATATAGTTCATATTCCACAGATAATGCAATGACAAATACAGCAAGGGTAAACTATACAGTGACTTTAAAAACTGACAAACTGAAAACAAAACTGTCCGTCTTCGTAGCAACAAAGGCAGCAGCACTTTCAGTAATTATCACAGAGCTAACATTCAACAATTTCCTGGTCCCGTTAAACAAAAGCCACCCATTCACATGGTGTGTGTGTGACGTCGATGCCAAAACATAATTAAAGGGTGTGTGGCCTTTTCATGAGAATAGGGAGACTGTCAGTTTAATGTTATCGATTCACAAGAATCCTGTCAAAGCTTTTATTGTTTCATTACCTGGAGATCATTAACGAATGTCTAGCTGTGTTATTTTATGGGTTTCTCGCAAGATCTGAGCCAAACTGGATTCTAGAAACAGGGTTCCTTCAGTTCACATTGAGAGGAGAATTGTGAGCAAACAAGATACTGTGACAAATATTAGAAATTAAAACAAATCAGGTATTGAGGCCATTTAGATATACAAATGATGCCCTATACTGTAGCTCACATACTATAAGAATCCTTAGAAAAACATAGTTTCCCTCTGACAGATACAGGTTGTTTTACATTACAAACAGTAGGGATGCATCAATCCGACTTTTTCAGTCCTTATATCAATACTTCGTCCAAATACTGATCCGATACCAGTTTTTAATTAATAAGTTGTATACCTCACTGTGTGGAAGTGACTGGGATCATTGATTTATGTGCAGGATAAAGCAAGCAACATCGAGCTTCACTTAAACATTGCTATGATATAACAAATATATATAAATATAATACAAATATTTATGATTATAGTTAAAAAATTGCACGAGCCACTTAGTAAAAAAAATCATTAAAATTAACAGGAATTGCATTAAATGTAGCAACAAATTGGACACATTTGAAGCATTCCAGTATATAATGTATATGGTATACAAACAGAACTGACTTTTACAAATCTGCCCTAATTCCAGACACTCGATCAGCTATCTGAGTCAGTATATTAAACATAAGTATCGGTACTGGTGCATCCTTACAAAAAAGTCCATTTTATTTTTCACTATAAAGCTTCATCAACAAAACCAGAACTGCCAGGAAACTGGAAACATAACAAGCGATTTCAAAGTGTATCTTCATATGACCATGAGCTGCATGCTTTATGGAAAGTATTGTTTTTTCCCATTGTTAATATTGTTTCACAGACTTAACAGGAAGCCATCATCATAAGACTGAGAAAAATAGACGGAGAAGGAAGTGGCCCATATTGGACTGCTGTACACAAACTGTATTTTTAGGAAGCTAGCACCATCTGCTGAGCAAAGAGGAAAATGACACCTTTGAATCTGTGGGCTGATTGTCTCGTTCAGCCACTGGCTTCACCATTCTTCTGTAGATTCTCATAATATTACTCAGCTGCAATCACGTCCTCCTCACCCATCTGAACACAGTATGATGTGCTGAATTAGCTTTTGTGCCTGAGTCAGGTCAACACTTTGATTTCAGCAGTAAAAGTTCAGTCCTAAAGTCATGAAATGATCCACCTCTGACAGGAAGTGTCTGAAGGTTTTTTCAGAGATGTGATTGGTACATGCATTCTAGCCACCATGTTAACAAGATTTGAGCATTTAGTAAAATCATGCACCACTATTGAATCGATAAAATTGTCTCTGCACATGAACTGCACAGTAAAGAACGATCAGGTTTGGATTTGTCTGACAGAAGACATCCTTACGTCGCATCTGATGTTCTTAAAATCGCCTTGAATGGCTCCTGTGTGAGCTCATAGACAGCGTACAAAGCACTAACGCACCTCACGGGCATGCACCATGACTCAGTGAATCACATGCGTCACCACCTCTGTGTATTTTGAGATCATTTTTAACTAAGTGCTGAATATTTGTTTGTGTCATTGTCAAAACTTTACTGCCATCTCACCCTGCTTCCTTAGAACTCCTCGCAGTCCAAAGGGTGCAGAGTTCAGTTGATTCCCAAAACCCAAAGTTCACGTGCCTGTTTTTTTTGTTTTTATCTCCACAGCTTAAATGCAGTCATAAATGTTGTCCTCAAGTGCCAAGTCTTTTTGTTCTTCATACATCCAAGAAAAGTTAATCTTTACCCAAATAAGCTGTAACTGCTGCTTAGTGTTTTTCAGTAGAAACAGATTGGAGAGATTTGTCAATGCCCCGCAGTCAGAACAATCCAGAGGAGACTCTCGTCTCTGGATTGAAAGGCGATCTCTTGAAAATCCAATATTACACATTTTATGACGACCGCAATCCAGATATTTCCTTCAAAATTCTCAAAAAACAATTCCGACGTGCAAGTGGCAGGCACATCCTTTACGTCCAGATCTCCGTTGGCACCATGGCCTCCTTTGTTCCAACAGACGGCATAAGGTTCTGCTCAGACAGGAAGTCTAGAGGAAACTGGACCAGGAAGCCTCGGATTTTGCGCAGCTCCTCCTGAGCGCGGCCAAGGTCGGTCTGGGCCAAACCCGGCTTGGATTGGTACTGCTCCAGCTCGGACATGTTCCTCACCAGGGACGAAGGAAGGCAACGAAACACCTGCAGAAAAACACACATATGCACTGTTAACATAACTGAAGCACTTGACGATGTTGATGGTGAAATATCTCCTTAACTATTGGACGAGCTGACATGATATTTAAGGTCCCCTGAGGAAAAATCCCAATGACTTTGTGGGTGACAAAATGAGTCTGACAAGGCCCAACATGACCCGGACAGAGAATAAACCCACAGCCCAAATCCAATGTCCACACTCACAGACTCTGAGGTGAAGTCTGGTGAGTCTGTGAGGGTTTCCATCTGTCCCAATGTCAAACTATAAACAGCTTGAGGGCTTTCTCTCAAACATTTTGACCGTTTTCTGCACACTTTCTGTGAGTCCACAGTTCTGCAGAGTTTGCCCTAGGTAGTGTCCAACATTTCATAGTGCTGTGATATTAAAACACAGTGTTAGGAAAATACAGTAGCCTTGCATATTCAATTTACATAAAAACATCAACAAGGTCTTAATATGGTACATAAAGACACATGGAAACAGGGGGATGAAAACACAGGCTATATAACATACCTAGATTATTCATCAAATATTTTTGAAATGTTTGACAAAAATGATTGATTATGTGACAATACTCTCCTCCACTCTGTTAGACAATGTCCCGGAAGACATTTAAATCAGGGACAGAATGCAAAAAAAGGTGAAATAAAAAGTCCCAAACCCACAATTGCACGTGTAATAATGGTAGGTGTGGCAAACATGCAGAATATTTATTCTTCTTAACTTAACAGTATATAATATAACATATTTATTATTTTTAACTCTACCAACTATCATTTTTGTATTTAACCTTCTTTAAGTTTTTTTTACTGACTCCTTCTTTCTTGAATTGACCCACGGACTTTAATATACATTTTCTCACACTGATGACTGTATCTGTCAAAAACACCATCTGGCACATGTGCTAATTTCTCAGCCTGGATCACCTCCACTCATACCTTCTCGTAGATGGTGGCGTTGCGGCCAGCTGTGGTCATCCACACCTCCTTATAGAAGCGATCACTGATGGGGTCAGACAGGTCGATGCTGGTGTCAGTGTGACCTCCAAGGATAGTTCTGTTCAGAAAAGGAAGATGAATTAGAACTTTTCCACTTTATCTGAAAAATACAGTCAGATAAGGCAATGTCACAAAAAGACTATAGTGATATTTTTCAATGGAGGCTGTTGGGACATGAATGGCAAGATGAATTTAGTATCAAACATTGTTGCCGCATAAAGGTTTCCACACATCATCATGATTTAAATCTCTCTAACTTTCTAATTGACACGCACCTGAAGCACTCGAGGCGGAGCTGTAGTGCATAGGGTCCCGCTTCATACTCCTGCCCATCCATGACTGAAGGGACCGTTTCAGAGTCCTCGACGATCACCGCCACCTCGCTGTCACGTTTACCCAGCATGCTTCTGTCGTTGATATTAGCAGAACCTGAAACAAACACACAGGTCCAAGAATGGAAATTGCATCTAAGCATTCATATGTATTACTGGTGGCGTTACATCATCATGCTATAATAATGTTATGGTTCTAAAAACCCATACGCTGTTTTTTGTAGTTTTAATTTGTATTAATTTTAACATTATAACTAGCACCACTATAGTTCTTACAAAAATATAGAGACCTATATACACAAATTATCATATAAATGTACCTACATACAAATATAGACCCATCCTCTCTACCAGTGTCCCTCTAAATTGTTGCACCTTTAACATAAACTAAATATTTCTACCATGCTTGTCTGTCAATATGCACTACTAAAAGTTACAGTAAATAGAGAAAGAAAGCAGAGAATTTATGAATGATTTGCAGCCTTTTGATTTTTCCATCGTTTAGACTTTAAAAGACTGAGCGGCACCTTCTTAGCCAGCAGAGGGCGCAGGAGAGCTATGTTGCAGCAGTTCACACTTACATATTTAAACAGTATTTATATGCACATTTGTTAGCTGCACACTTGGTGAAAGATACAGGCCAAATTTTTTTTATTATTTATCACATCTCAGTGGTGTCAAAGCAGAGAAGCTAGTTGCCTCAAATAGTATTTGGTGACAACAACATGAAAAAAGTGAGAGAGCAGATGAGAGACTGACCGATGATGACTGTGTTGTCGTCAGCGATGAGCATCTTGCTGTGGACGTAGATGAGCTCTGTGACCAGGCGTCCCTCCAGCTCAGCGTGAGTCCGCAGGCCGGCGAAGGAGATGTAGTTCATCCAGTGGTCGTCCACTGGGAGAGGAGAGGAGGAGAGGAGAGGAGAGGACACAATTGAATGAATGTTGGAACTTTTCCAGCTCTAACCCTAATATTGGGAATCGAAACTTTCAATTTTGTGATACATTTTGGTACTTACTCTCTTTTTTCAGCTGCGAGATGATGGAGTACTCTCCTCTGATCATTGTTCTAAGGAGGTAGGAGTATAAAACTCATCAAAAACTATATAAATAGTGTATATCCATGACTCAAACAGACTTGAAACAATCTGACACAATAGAAGTTTAATGACACTTTCACATCGTCTTGTCATTTCCCTTCACTCTTCCTCTTTCGATACAAAACCAAAAAAGACTTATCACAAGTGTCATGTGACCCACCTGTAGTTGAAGTGCATGACAGCCTGAATGGCGTTCCCTCCTCCTGTGGTGATGTCACCCTCAAAGCCAGGAAGCAGGGGGGTGACCACATACACACGGTATTTCTTACCCTCCCTGTGAGAGACACACAGCAGTTACATAAAGACACAGATTATCAGGGTTCATATTTGAGAAGCAGAAGTAGAAGAGAGAGAATCTTGTCTACAGAGGGCAAAATTTCAACAGTTTTAAAGAAAGGAAGTACTTGTGCGCTCTGAGGATCCTTTCAATGATGGCGTCCCCGATCTTGTTGTAGACCGTCCTGTTGTCTGCACAGCTGATGAAGAACTGGTTCTGATGGAGAGGAGAGAAAAGATGGACGGACACAAACCCGAAAAGAGACAAAGTGGTTCAGGCTTGTTTTGTTTGTAAGGTGATATATACACAAAGTTGGATTGATGGTTTACCTCTATGTAAATGTAATGTTTGCTCTTAGCGATGACCTGGATGTAGGCATTATGGATGGACTCCTCGTGGTACTTTATGCCGGCAGACCAATCCGCTGCTGACCGCAACACCTTGTGCACACAAAAATAAGATTATTATAGAAGCAATTCGAATTCTACATCATAAAAAAACATAACTAGAAAGCACTCGGACAGCGCAGCCCTTCGCCAAGGCAATAGGGTCAGTTACGCAATACCAAATTGTACACTTGAAGGATTATATTGAAAACATGTATTTTGGGAACAGACTGGCATAGAAATATTTCATCCACTAGATGGCGGCAGTTAGTGAAGGCAATATGGTCACTGACGCAAAAATATCAATTTGCAATATAAATTCCAGATGGTGTTCCGGATCTCGGAAATTACACACTGCTGTGTAATTCCGAACAATAAAAATGTTAAAAATACAGCGGGAGGTGTACCACATATCTTAAAAATGGGTGTGTATTATTATTGGTTATAACAAATACAAATGGAGAAGTTGTGCACATTGTTCACAGAGATATCAGTTCAAAGCGTAAGAACACTTTCGCTTCAAACAAAACATGATGGAGTTGTGATGGGATCTTCGTGCACATCTTATTTTAGCTGAACATTTCAGTCAAAGGCCGGTTCCTTTCAGCTGAAAACCTTTGAGGGTCAATCGCAAGTGCAAATCTGTATAGTTATATAACATTTTGGCCCACAGAGTTTTTTTACTCTCACTCTTTTATCTTTCTCCAGCAGTGCCTTCTGACCGGGATGTGGAAAACAGTGTGGGAAAGTGGGAGTTAGTACGCTGCATGTTCTTATGTTTTCTCTGTAATTTTCAACCAGTGGTTCTTTATAGGTTTGGTGAATGGTTGGTTTATGCCCCACTTTCTCATTTTGTGTAATTATACAGAAAGAAAATCGCATTTTCCACAGCATGTGTTGTTTTATGAGTGCAGTTAAAAGTAAAAATGGTGCTCTTTCAGTAGTCTTACCTGCACTTTGGCATTGACACAGTCGGGAACTTGGTATTTGAGCTCATTGGTACTGGAGTGAGACTTGGGCAGCAGGAATGGATAAGACAGAGAGCGATACTTTGGCTTCATGATCTGTAGGGGAGATAGTTGGGTAGAGAGAGGGTTAATATAGGGTTGGAGAAGGAAAAACAGGAGAACAGGAGGAAAAAGCTGATGCCATGGAAATAATGAGTGTAAGGATTAAGGTATTTTTTCCAGTGTTCCTTCCAGTCATTTCCTAAGGCTCAGTTTATTTGTTTTTAAGTCAACAAATTGCAATAGTTATCTACTGCTTGCAAGGATTACATCTATAAATTTGCATTAGACATTTTACACACAAGTACTAAGCTATCAGTCTAAAAAGGGGACACGTTTTGCCAATAGTGCAACCATAGTTTATAAATTCTACTCAAATGAGCATTAAAGGTGCTATGTGTTAGAATGAAAATGTATCACTATATACAACCCTGATCCCAAAACAGTTGGGATGCTTGTAATGTAATAAAAACATTAATTTGTGCCATTTCTCTCTTCAGGGCCACTACAGCCCTAACAGTGTGCAGCACTAGCGAACATTAGCTTAGAAATAGAGTCCACCAATGTTAACATGCACCCACCTCAACAGAGTCCACACATGAAATACATTGCGATATTGTATTTGCTCACATTATCTTGCGTGCTGGAACAAACAGATTGCTTGCTGGCAATTTGGCTAGTGTGTCAAAATACAAAATACTATCTGAGTGGATGTGTTAGCTGGTTAGCTTGCCAAGTAACCGAGTTGATTTTAGCAATACAACAATTAATGATGTAATGATACAAGGCAAAGATGTAAAACGAGAGCAATGAAGAAATGGGTGTTCAACAGCTAACTGTAACCTAAGCTAAGCGAAGGTTATCCAGCTAACTGTATCTTAGGTACGCTGCACGGATTTAATGTTGGTTGCTCAGGAATTTCTGAAAGTTACATATAGAATCTTTAATTTTTACCCTGCTTAAATGTGTGTTTGTTTGTAAATGGGCATTGTGTGTGTATGTGTGTGTGTGTTACAGTACCTTCGTGAAGTTCCAGCGCTGGATGAAGTGTCTGGCCACATCCCGCGCAGCTCTGCCATGAACTACTGAGGCGATGTCATGCCAAGGCATTCTGGGAGTGGTGTATCTGTCGATGAAGTCTGCACAGAACAAAGCAGGAATTTATAAAATGCTGAGAACAGTGTGTGTGTGTGTGTGTGTGTGTGTGTGTGTGACAGCAGAAAGTGATAGAATACATAAAAAGCGAGGGACAGACAGAAGGTGAGAAAAATGGGAGAAAGGATCACTGTGGGGTCAGAGAGTTGGATGCAGAGAGAGGGAAAAAAATGGGACAAATAAGTGTTTGTGGTACTCTGTTCGACTCCATATTAGTTTTCCAGATGACTATTAGTTTCCATTAAACTGGTATGACAGGAAAAATAAAGTCTAAGCTTAATATTAAGAAGGCATTTGTATACTTAAAACAGTTTTAGACTTAGCAATTATGGAAACCTTTCAGAGTAAGAACTAACTAATAGTAGGTCAATGTTTATGTCTGTGTGTGTTTGTGTGTGTGTGTATGTGTGTGTTTGGATGTCAGACCATCAAAAGGTTTCTCCAACTGGATCCAGTCCTTGTAGACAAAGTTGCAGTAGTCTTTTCCATGCCAGAAGCGTGTGTTTCCCTGTAGCTCTCCAACTCCTGTCTTGAGGCTTCGTACTGAACCACTCCCTAAACACAAGCACATGAAAACAGCATGGTAAAATGGTAAATGGGCTGCATTCACAGTATGTGAACCTTTAATGACAAAGTTCCTCATAATATACCTCCCATTCTCCTAATCCATATTCCAACATTCCCATTCTTTGTTTCCATTTAAACACACCTGTGCTGTCGACGCTGCTGACACTGTCTGCGTGCTGCAGAGTGTGTTTGTGCAGGTGTTTGTACAGACTGAAGCGAGCCTTCCTGTTGCGGCCAATCCCCTTGAGTTTGGGCAAGTCCACGGGATCACCGGGAGGAGTCCCTTGTCCATTGCTCTTGGGGATGCTATCGATGAAGGACACACCCTTACTGGACGGAGTGGTGGTGGAGGCGGCCTGGGAAGTGATGCACAGTTAGTTGTTAGTTTATTGGCCATGCCAAGATAAACTAATGCTGCCTAAAAATCCTCTCAGTTTAAGAGAGGTGCTGATTCAACTGTACAATCATTTTGGAAGCTGTCCACTGTACCAAAAAATAAGGAAAAAAAGGTACTGTATTATTTTACATAGTTTTTTTTTTTAGGTTTTTCTACATTAAGTGTAAATGCCATAAAAAAAATGTAACTCACTTTGATCCCAAATATTAACCCTTTAATGGATGTTGCAATTTGTTAATTAATATAATTGGACATTATAGATATTTTTAACAGTAATATGACCTTAATAGTCTTGAATGTTAAATTGCAGTTAAGTCTATAGAAAAAAATGTATATAAATTATACTGCTAAATGCATTAAGGCAACTTTCTGTTCTGTTCATACAGTAAAACTTCAAATTTATTGTAAAAAAAAAAATGTAAAAAGTCACCTCCTGTAATATTGAAGTAAAAAGAACATTAGTTATTCTCATGGACTGTATAAATTATGTAATTATTCTACAGATATATTTAAAAAATATTTTGAATACAGATATTTATTGTATATAATCTGTATATTTAAAGAAATTCGCTCTAAATTAACTTAAATTGGCTGTTTACTGTTATATGATGGTAACTGCCCGACTTTTTTACCTTTTTAAAAATGATACTGCACTGTACTAACATTCTTGTCTTTAATCTATAAAGGATTTTGAATGTTTTGTGCCTAACACTGGAGAGTGGTTGGTCAAAACGATGGCAAATTTTAGTGTCGTTTTGTACAAGAACATGTGTGTACTTGTATGGTTTATTTATATCATTAACAGAATAGTTTTATCTGACAGCCTGCACTGTAAAAATGTGTTTGCTCTTCATGTTCTGTATTCCTTCACACACACACAGTCACCACAGGCTGTTCGAGTCTAAATGATTTCCTCTCCTCACTCTCATATTTGGGCCATTTGTCAGGAGGCTGGAACCGACTTTATTGCCTCCAAACTGTGGACAGGAAGTTTTTATTAGTGTTGTGTGTTTGTGTGTCTGACCTGCTCGAGGGCCACCGAGCGAGTCACACTGCCGACATCTGTCAGCCGGTGCTCTCTGTCGTCCCAGCGACCATATGCCAGGTCGATCCCGCCCACGAAGGCCACCGATTGGTCAATGACCACGATCTTCTCGTGATGCGCCCACAGATAGACGGAGGAGGAGACGTGGTCTGGATGACGCATCACCTGGGACACAAAAACATGAAATACAGCACACGTGGCTTCAAAAATTGTATGTAGAAGGTATAATATGTAATTATTCTTTTTGTTTGTTTGTTTTTTACTTATTTTAAGTTGCCAACATAAAAAAAAGGAAAGTAATGAAAGTAAAACATTAAATTGGGAGCACAGTCTCTTCCTTGTTTTCTTCTGAAGTTATACTGTTTTTCTTGAAAACATGCAAGTGAGGTTTTACTTTTATGAGGGTGAAAATATAATGGTTTTGATTAGAAAATGCTCTTCTTCATACATTATGCAACTGCGTGTTTACAACAGACAGTCTGGTTTTAAAACAGCGTAAAAGTGCGTCCTCTTTCACTACCCATAATCCTTCAGGTACCTTGATGTTGGGGTGCAGGTGTGAAAGTGTCCTCTTGCTGTAGCCCGAGTTGATCCCCAGGGCGAGCTCCACCTCCTTGTACAACATCACAAAGATGCGCACACCCTGTTGCTGTAAGAGGATGGAAAGGGAAAACAGGTTTCAGAACAGTTTGAAAAGTTGAAGAAAAGTTTAATGCTCGATACTTGGCTACTTCCTCACAATGTTGGCATGTAGTTCCTACTTACTGCTTTGCGTTTGAGGGTACAGTCTAACCTCCACCTGTTCCCCTCCACCACAGGTCTCTTCAGGAAGATCTCTGGACTTAGCCTGGGGAGAAAGAGACAGATTTCATTTTGTGTCACCATTAGTACGATGGATACATCTGTTTATGTTCACCCTTAACAAACTTCATACATTTAACATATGACAAACATGACATAATGATATATTCTCATGAGTCATTCACGCTGGCATCCTGAGCTCACACGTCTACAATGCCATTGGCTCGCATTACACAAGCTGACACCTCATTGGTTACCACCATAAGCCCAGTGATTACAGCCTTGGAACACGGGGATTTCAGCCACGTCAAACAGTCGCACACAGAGGGGCCGTAAACTAACTGTTTGAAATTACACTGTCTGGAATATTCTGTGTCAGAAGAGGCAAACACAGTGTTTGTTTCCTATTAAAACTTCATAAAAGTCAGTCTTAAAGCAGGAAGGAAAGGAAAAGTCTCTTCAGGGAGAAATTTAGGGACATTCTCTTCATTATGCAAAGCAGTTGAGCTGGTTATTATCATCAGATTTGATTTGCATCTTTGCAACACTGTTTGCAAAGTCACTGTACCCTCAAGTTTTAACATGAGATGAATTAAGTTCATCTTTAAGCAGAAATGTGTTCATTTTAACACATTTCCAGCCATTAACTTTATTATATACTTCAAATACAAACAGACACACAAAGTGCACTATACTTTCAGGTCGTCTGACAGGCCGCATAATTATTTGTTATGTGAGAAACCTGACGCAGATAGTGAATTAAAAAGAGCGCTGAGAGACAAAGGGGGTGTAGCAGAAGTGTAAAGAGAGACGATCTTTCTGTCAGTGTATTTCTATTCTTGGCTGTAATTAGAGCCAGTATCATTGCATTGCCTGTCACAGAGCCAGCCAATACATAAAGTAACCCATGTTCTACACTAACTGGGTATCACAGTGTCAAGCTGTCAGTTCATTCTTTGTAAAGAGTCTGATGATGGCTTGTCTGTTTACCAAACCACTGAAATAAGCAATTACAGCTCTTATAAATTGTTTTCATCTCATGTGTGGTACTATTTTTATCAGCTACATGCTGTAACTTTTGTGTTACAGTTCAATTTCAATCTATTTGAGACTACAGATAGATATATATATAGGTGTGTGATGGTGTATTGTGATGCAGTAAATACGTGATATGTACCAGGAGTCAGAAATAGGACATATATTGCAGCCATGACAACAATCAAACCCTGCTCTTTTAACATTATTTACGCACTTTTGCTTTGCTTTGACAGCACAGAGATTGGAAACATGGCGAAATAGCGAATTGGTTGACATACAACAAAGGTTGCAGAAGTGCTAGCAGATACACATGAATGTAAAAAAAAAAAAATTCAGGCCTTAAACTTTGGACCTCAAGGTGTTAGAAATGCATTTTGGTGACTCACAGCAAATGGAAACATAACTTTTGTTTGTAAAGTCCACAGGGCAGCTTTTAGCTCAGGAATTCTTATGTCACGAATCTGGCTCACTTTTAAGCATCACTATGGTTACCTATGCTGCACAGCCAACCCGAGCTTCAGGACTAAAGTGACAACTAATAAAGAGAGAGGGACATTATTATAACTCACAGTGCTAATTACATCAGTGGGTTTTAAACTAAATGAAACAGAAAATAAACAGAAAGATACACTCACAGCCAAATCATGTCGACTTACATGCAGTCATTTATTTTCTTCAGCTCTTTTAAAGACAAATTATCTATATTTTCTCTGTTTTTGCAGCAGAAAATGCATCATTAAGTGCATTATTTCATGTGTTTCAAGACTTTAGTTGTGACTGAACTAGAACAGAACATTGAATACTATATCAAAGCAGCTGGTGTATAAAGAGATGTTGTCCACATTCAGGTTTTAAAGACAGCTATGTAATAATCCAAGAGTTGGATCAGTGAAGCAGAAAAAAAAGAGCCTGCTTCATGACACAGGCTTCTGGTTGAGTCCACTCATGGCAACAGATTGTGTTTTTCTCTGCTGTTTAGCTTCTCTGGGATTATTATTCTGTCAGGTTTGGAGAAAGTTGAGGCAGCACTGGATGCTACAGTAGATGGGATATAACCCACGAGCTGCTAACTTCTGGGTTCTCACGCTTCAGTGCTGACAGCAGACACGTCTCAAGCAAAATCTTTGACATTGTGCATTTCCACACAAACGACACTGAAACTCACCACCAGTCAGTGATAAAGATTTCCTCTTTCGCCTCCTCCAAAGCCTCAGCCACATCCTCCATGTAAGTCTTCCCATTTACATACCTGCAAAGAAAAACACACACACATCACCGTCACATGTGCTTGTGTTGACACATACAAACACGCGCACAAACCTCCCCAGCGTCACTCGCCTCCTAAGCTTCAGGCAACACCCAGAACTTTGTCATCACGACATAACTGCACTTTAAACACACTGTTTTTCCATTAGCTCACAGCGTGTTTTTTCCCCGCAGGCTCGGTGCTGAGTACAAAGACGGAGTAATGACATTATCACACAGATGATTCAATATCACAGAATCTGCCAGCTGAGGGGGAGAGGATGCAAAAAAAAAGACCTGAAAGATGGAAAAGCAGCCAAAAAAGGGAGTTGACTGCTTATTCTCCTGAAACATTTCCATAGTTACCGGTGAAACAGCAAAGGAGGGAACATAAGATACGCTATTTAATCTAATCTCCAATAAGCAGCTTTCTTGTAGAAAAACATGATTAAGAAAATTTTTTTTAGAAATTGTAAATGTAGGACACAACATAGTTCTGTTAGAAACAAACTCATTGGAAAGTTTATTATTTGTATTTAAGCTTTGTGCTGACTTGGCAACATGAGTCCACCAGGTGTGCTCTCTCCCGGTGTGGTTACCATTTGGAAGGGATGTTTTCCTGCTCCTGTGCAAACGATCCGCATCGGTGATCTCGGAGGAAAGCCTTCCCATGACTCCTCACGAAGCTCTCGATGCTCTGACCCCACCAGCGTGCGTGTCTGTAGCTGCTGCACTTAAACACCAGAGTCCTGCCGGGAAGATGTACAACACAGACACGTTGAAACACAGCCTCGTGCTCACACATACATGCGTTTTATTGACCCTGTCTGAGCCACATTCATGCTGAAAAATGAGGCAATTTAAACTAATTTAAAGCTTAACACACTGCTGATTAGTTTATAAAAGAAGGCATTGTGTTTCCCTTACACAAGATAACAGTGGTCTGTAATCATTCCGAAAATAAATTAAGCCCTGGATTAAGAGTGTTGCAATAAAAAAGAGCTCAAGAAAACACAGTGTAACAGAAGGATTTAAGCATTCAAGCTGTGATTTTTGAGCCTGTTGGTAACTTTTTATTCTATTTCTTTTTAAAAAGTGTTTAATTTAAAACTATTAAAACTAATAGTCATCATGGTAGAATCAGCAAACAAATAATTCCAATATTTCCAGCAAACAGAGAGACTTTGTTACAGTCCATCCCTACAATTGCTATGTGCACTCCACCAACACTTTAAAGGGACAGTTTGGATTTATTGAAGTGTGGTTGTATGAGGTACTTATTCATAGTCAGTGTATTACCAACAGTAGAGGGTTGTCGGCACATCAAAGTCGCACAATAACACAAACAAACTCAGCAACTCCCGTGTCCCTCTGCTGGGGAAAATTACTGTTTTTGTCAGAGGAGACTGGTGAAGAGAGCATAGATGGATTTAGGTCCCTGTCAGGAAGGGATGTAAAGGTAAAGTGATGAAAATACACTAAAGTTTCTTTTTATGCTACTTCCCCCCATCTACAGTACTACACTGCCAAGCTTCAATGTCAGTACTGCTGCCTTACTACACATACTATGAATAAATACCTCATAAATCAGGAATCAGAAATGTTACTTTAAATCATGTGCATGTCTGTTCTCTGCAGATTGTAGGAAGTCTCTGGAGAGTCTATTACTTTCACTGCAGGATATATAACGGAATTAAAATGCCTATATTGGGATAGAAGATTTTGGCAATAGCTTCAAACCCTGCTGTGATGCTTCACTCGTTATACATGTGATAACAGAACACACACACAGACAGAAATATGACCTGGAGAGGCTGTCAACCCGGACGCCGTGTTTGGTCTCTGTGTCTTTGGAGTCCATCTTGATGCTGAACTCTTTATCCAGCAGCAGAACAAAGGAGATGGCCCCTGAGTCCGGCTTCATGTACAGCAGGCACGAGTCCTTCACCACCAGCCAGCTACACAACACACACAGTCATCATCATCATTTATTTATGATTTGTGTGTCCACGTGAAGTTCTGCAGGGCTCGATTCACTACTGTGGAGGATTTCTTGCATTTCTTGTTTTGAGGAAAAGGGTGTAGGAAGACAAATCATCATGGGGATGTAGGTGGATGGACAGAGCGTTTCAAATGTGTGGGATTTTTTTGTGTTGTCTTCGGAAAACAACAATAAGAACTGCTCACATAATAATTTGGCTGTGATGAAGAGAAATGAACGGACAAACAGATGAAGAGAGAGGCGAGCATGTGCCAATGCAGCTGGGCTGAAGATGCTACTAAGGTTTTGTCAGCAAACTACAAAAGAATGAGAGAAAAATATGATAGCCGAAACTAACACTTATTAAGATATTATCATTATTATATTTTTGAATATGCAATGAGTGGACGCTGTGTGTTAACACCCACAATGACAGCTTCCTGCAAGGAATCTGAGTCTGGAATGTTTCATTTCTTTTGTAAATTACATCCATCACACCTACGTTTGGGACAGGTTTGCCAGTGTAAAAGAGAAATGAGAAGGGAAAGAAACTAATTTCCTTCTTGCGTTTTATCACTATAAGATATCAAGGGACTTCACTTTCAAACTGTAGTAGAAAAGAAATTGGCAAGAGATTCACTATGAAAAGAAAAATGAACATTTTGTCATTAATTTACTATTTACTAAATACATTTATAGTGTTTGCTTGAACACAAACCTGTCAAGAACAGCCCTACTTAATGTTTACATGGTAAAACAAAGACAAGGATAAAGGGAAGAGAGCGACCAACACTATCATTATGCAGAATGACCCACTCAGATATATTATTAGATTATTTTTACTGATGCATTTATATAAACAGTGTTTTAATTTTTTAATGGTTGGGCTCATTTTAATTACTTAATATACTGTTATGAGGTTGAATTAAATCTAATCATCTAATCACTTTTAACTGATTTTAAATCTGACCTAAAAGTAACTAAAGCTGGCAGCTAAATGTAGTGGAGTAAAAAGTACAATATTTAGTATAAAGTATTAAAGTAGTGCAAAGGTATAAAGTTACATAAAATAGAAATACTCAAGTACAAATACCTCACAATTTAACCTAAGTATTTAATAATTAAGTAATTAACTTTGTTACATTCCACCACTGCTTTTTTTTTTTAAATAAATCATTAGTGACTAATAAGATTAGCCTTATTAGAATAATGACTAATCCACAGAAGAAGTCCACTCAGTCCAAAACAACCAAGTGCTCTGAGTTGACTAATCGACTCGGAGCGAGCAGCCATATCAACAATGCAGTTTCATTCCATTGGAGCTTAATTTTCAGGACACCGAGCACAGAGGACAGAGGTAACACACACCGTTTGGACCAGCGGTAGCAGGCCTGGCTGTGACCACAGCAGTTCATGCCAGGGATTCGATGTCCACCTGAGCGCTTATAGATCATCCCTTCCCTGGAAGAGACGGAAAAATAGTTCTCAAAAAAGTAACTGAGAGTACAAAAAAAAGAGAAACTGGCACACTTAATGAAAGTGACACAGGGTTTTCATCCTGATCAGCTTGATTTTAAGTCAAGTGAACTATTCAGTGTTTATCCAGCTGACCAAAGACCAACAGAACTGTGTTTACAGACGGAAAGAAAAAGAGAGTGAAAGAAAAGAAATGCTCACAGTCCTTTGGGCCCCAAGTCATGAATGAACGACAGCTGGCTGACGTCAATGAACTCCATCTGAGAATAGACAGGAAGAGACAACACACAGTGACTTGATACATACTGTACCCTACTCAGCGACATGTGACATGACTGTGAACAGGCTGCAATTACAGTACGTCCACGCACTCCATCCACCTGGAGGCAAAGTGACTCATCCTAAATTATCCCAACATGTGTTCTCATCAGATGCGTCACAATGATGCACAGTATTAATATGTCAGCATATAACAGGCACGATGCTATGGCTTCATGTAGAATCGTCCTGGTTTAAGGCTCAGTCCACTCTGAAGGTAAAGTGAGTCAGGTTTAGTACACTGCAGAATGCACACTGCATGTTATTGGCCCAAATATAAGATGCGCTGATGACAAGTCTGTGTTATGACCATAGACTGATTATGACTGTTCCAGAAACTCTTGTGTTCTTTGAGGTTAAAATTACTAAAAATTGTCAATGGAGTCTGGTAGCTTTGAAAAAGAGCAATATAACTTTTTAGTTCTCCCATGTAAACTTTAACATGGCTTTATTTAGTTGGCTTTGGTTGCTGCTGCCCCCATCCACATCACTACATTGCTTAGCTACTGTCGACTATGGACAAGTACCTCATACAACTACAATACAGTAAATCATACAGCTTGCATATGTAATTTATAGAGACGGAATGATACTGGATTTTTGAGACCAATGCTGATTTTACACTCTGCAAATGTACCCAGAGAGCAACTTTCTCAAACGTAAAAACTTTATTAAATAACATTTAACATTGCTATACATTATTATGCATCATACAAAAAATGTATCACATTGTCTGCCAAATCTATGAATGATAACTGAGAAAATGAAGAATAAATAGTCATGGAAACAAATCACGCCACTGCACTTTATATTGTGTAAACAAAGATTTGATAACTGCAAATATCCGACAGCATGTGATCCCGATATGCCTTTGATAGGCCGATAATATCCGTCAACTGATATATCCGTCAGGCTCTATTAATCACAGGATACAAATGTCTTTTTTCACAGGATAAACAATATTTTTCATCAGGGTATTTAAAAGCATTGAGGCCCTTTCTAGCTAAAATGAGCAACAGTAATAATATCCTTATATTTGTTGAGAGTGTCAACATAAAGCAGTCACGGTGCTATGGGTAAACACATTATAATCTATGTCAACACTAAATGTTCCATCACAAGGGCAAAATGCTGAAAAACACTGCTAATTATATTGACTTTACAGTGTGATCAGGCATCTACAGCAGCTGACGTGGTACGTTTGGCTCAGATCTATAGAAAGTTCTAATACACAAGCAAATAGTGTACATTTTGTCTTCAAGGTCATGTGGTCATGTCTTGCAGTGCTTAGTAGGATTACTCACAGTATGGTGATATTTGCGGTACATGGCCATCTTCAGCAGCTTGTTCAAATAGTCTTCTAATTGTCTCTGTAGAAACACATACACTATATTTTGGCCACTGTGAGTATTTTTATGACAAAATCCATGCGCACACACACACACACACAGTCAGAGAGGGTTTTAGAGGATACATGTGCTGGCAAGGAGGTAAGTGCCATGGCAACAAGCGAGTGCCAGGAGAGCTCCTTGCCATAAAGTTAAAATATGACAAGAGTGAAATTTCCAACCAGCAAAAAAAAAACACAGGCAAAAGGGCAGCAGACAGTGTTGAGACTCACCCGCCTGCTGGAGACCTGCTCATCTCGCACCAGCTCGTCTCCTCCTCCCCTCGGCAGGGAGGGCATCTCCCTCACCTCGCTCTTCCTCACCGTCCTCCTCCTCACTGTGTGGCTGAGACAGAGAGGGAGGAAATTAATATGTTTCATTTAAGGTATTTGAAGGTGCTTTTCTGAAGATCTGTTGTAAAATCACACAGTGAATCCAAACTTTAAACACAAACATTTTCCCAGTAATGGCTGTCTCTATTCAACGATTGCCCAAAGCTAGAAACCAAAGTTTCAGCCACTTCTCTGAAATTAAAACACTTAATTTGCTGTGTATCTTCCTGCCAGCAGGTGTTTAGACAGGCAAATATAAAAGCCTGAATAAATTGACAGGTTTGACTCACTGCTGAGGTACAAGACAGAGAGGCTTATTATTTTCACGGCACAAGAACAACCAACAAGAAATGTGAGAATCCATCATGCACCCTTCCTCTAACAACATTAAGGTAGGATCACAGAGAGGGAGAGACACAGAGGGACTAGGGCAAAAGTAAATCCTATTAAAGCAGAGGGCGACATTCCTTTGTGTTCTGTGTGTTTTTCTTTGTGTGTACATCACCACAAAGAGAGGGAGGGAAGGTGGTAAGGAGACAGAAAAATTATGAAAAACAAGGAAAGCAAAGGTTAAATGTTCAGAGTATCACTGTACTGTGCAGAACATCATGCAAATCTTGATACATTATTAAACTAGCAGATCATTAAGTTAATGGAATAGTTTGACATTCAGATGGGAATACTTTATATGAAGCTAGAGCCAGTGGTTGATTAGCTTAGCTTAGCATAAACACCAGACACAAGGAGAAACAACTACAACAAAAAAACACAACTTCCAATTGAAAATGTTTATATTCTAATTGATATTCATTTCACTGTCTAGAAGAACTCAGTAATACAATTTGTAAAAAAATAGTTGCTTATTGTGAAATCATCTCAAATTGATTGCAGCCCTCTGAACTGAAGTAAAATCATATTATGGCAGATTTTAGGATGTCGAAAAATATTGTATTGTTGTCAAAAGAAGCAACATATTATAATAACGCAAAGAAACGATTTCACCCCCTAATAAAGGAGCTACTTTGTTTGTTTTTTCTTGTATCTGGAGTGCTAAGCTAACAAATGAAACCACATAAACTATTTTCCTCATAATTACAGTCCATTCATTAAATAATAATCAGATTTGTACATATTGTTTCTACTGTTTATATTTTTCATATTTCTTAATATTATTTGTATGTTTTCTGATTTCTGTTCTTCTTATTTTTTCTATTGATGCTGCTGTTTTGACTCACAGTACTTGCCTTAATCTCTATTTACATTTTTAGTACTTGGTTTGTTCTTATGCACCAATATACCAAAGCAAATCCCCTGCACTGCATGTGAAAACCTACTTGGCAATAAAACTGAATCTGATTACAACGTGAATGTGGCGAACAACCAGTTTTTGTTTGTGTGGGGATAGAGATTTCACGTTTTTATTAGTAAAATGTACTGTATATGTGCTGGCTGATTTTTTATTTACATTGGACAGAGCCAGGAGATGCATTTCCCCTTGTCTCCAGTCTTTATTTAAAGCTAAGCAAACCGCCTCCTGATTCTAGCTTCATTTTGGTTGTAGAGACACAAAAGCAGTGTTGTGAAAAATTGGAAATTCCCTAAATCTAACAGTATTATTTAATACCTGTGTGTGCATGTGTGTGTACTTGTACTTGTATTCACCGTCTGTGGGGAGAGAATCTGCTCAGAAAGTAACATTGTGGGGACTCACTTCCCAGGTGGGAAACAAAAAGCTGCTCTCCATAAGGTCAACACAGTCTGACAAAAACAAGTGTGTGCTTGTGAATGCATCTAAACTCGTGTCTCACAGTGTTTCACACACACAGGCACGTCTGTGTGGGAGTGTAAATCTATGTGTGTAGGCTCCAACCTGCGTGATGGTAGCGGTATCCTCATGAAGGTCTTGTACGTCCTCAGCTCTCTGTGTAGCTCCATGAAATGTTTCTCCTTCCTTTTAACCACCCAGGTAAACTCCCCGTGCTTCAGCTCAATCTTAAACACTGCTGGCAGAGACTACACACACACACACAGAGACACATATTAGGGCGTATTTTCTCTAAACTAAAAAACTAGAGAATTGCTATAAATAGTGTGTGCAGTACCTTGTTGACACTCCTTTGGTGCGACAGGTTGAAGCGGTCTTGTGCCGTGGTGAATCTCTCCACCTCCAGTATGCGGGCAGTAATGGGCACGGTAGAAAGGTAGACCTTAGCATCTGCCTCCTTAAAGCCCACTGTGGCATACACGGCTGAAAATGCGATACGACTGTCCCCTAGGAGGAAGAGAGAGGCGGCTGGTTAGCGTGGTTCTTCTTGTTTTGTGCATGTAGGAGTTGTTCAGGCTGCTTAGGAGCGAGGAGGCTGCATCACTGAACGCTCGGCCTTTGTTCAAGATTTTTACTTTGCAGTGTTAGGTCAAAAATGTCTGTTTGTGCTCCGGTAGAGTTTGTGAGATCTAAATTATGTAAAGGAAAAATCCACCCTCGTACTAACTGCGC
Organism: Serranus cabrilla; assembly: GCA_903364295.1. Taxonomy (NCBI): domain Eukaryota; kingdom Metazoa; phylum Chordata; class Actinopteri; order Perciformes; family Serranidae; genus Serranus; species Serranus cabrilla. The sequence continues at coordinate 507,478 of CAFUXE010000359.1, forward strand.
TGTTAGAAGCCAGTTTGAAGGATCACAAGCTGAAGTATTTCCTTGTGTTTCGTTTTTTGTCAAATTTCCAAACTGAAATTGAGATATGTGTGTAAAGTCTTCCTTTTGAAAATAAATGTGGAAGTGGAATATTTTTTTCTGTACAGGGTGATAGCAGTTCATTTTAATGCCATCTGATCCACCCTGATGCCTAACTTGCACTGCAATATTTTGGTAATGGAGTTGTATTTTATTAAAATGTATTTATCACATTTTTAAAAATATTTTTACATTTTATTATTTTATTTCATTTCATTTTATTTGTTTATTTGTATTTTGTCAGGGATTTTATTATTATTATTATTATTATTATTATTATACATTCTATTATTTATGTATGTGTACCATTTATTATTATATTATTGATTATTATTATTGGTTTTTTTTAAAGTTCACAGTGGTATACAATGAGAGCCCACTTTCCCTCAATCTGCCGATATTTCCCAGAGACCCTGAGTGACAGTCAGTCATATAAATCATGCATATAAATGATGAATCTGGTGTATAATTCCCTGGCAGTTAAATCTCCTGAGGTTTTTGCATAACATTACCATCTGAACTGTTCATCACTTTGTTATTGTTAGACACAGATAGAAAATATATAAACAGACACACACACACACACACCTAAGTTCCCATCGTAGTCATTGTCCTCTCCCTCCCCCATGTCCAGCTCTCTGGTATCCAGGCTCTCCACAAGCTCGGCCATCGTGATGCCGTCGTGTGCGTCCGGGGCCGCTGTCGTGTCAGACACCTCAGAATTCACCAGGTTGAGGTTACTGGTAGTGGGCGGAGCTTTACCCAGCATGCTCAGCAGTGAGACCCCTGAGCAGGGCGGGCCTAGAGGAGAAGAGAGGAAAGATGATCATTTAAAAATAAAAAAAAAGTTATATACTGTGGAACATTTAACCTTCCAGTGATCATATACTGATCATACGTGGTTACACAAGAACCTGATGTTCTGTTAGAAGAGTCACATGAGGACAACAAGTCAGCAGGTTCTTTAACAAACAGACACTGTAGACGCAGCTGGAGCAGGTTTCAAGGTCAGGTTATCTGCAGTAACATATCAGGCCTGGGTGCAAGACTAAAAATATTGTTTGTTTGAGAATCATTTGTGTCGTCCGAGGAAGGTCAGTATAATAAAGGTGACAGAGAAAGAAACACATTGCTGTAAATCAGTGGTTTTCTGAACAAAGTGCTGCAGCCATGTGTGAGATGTGAGAGTGGCACTATAGCATTGAGCTGCTCTGCCCATGAGACAAAGGTGGGCGTCATTCACTTTAGCTTTTAAACAGCAATTACGACAGAATGTAACTCCTCAGTGATTCAGTAAAGTCACACACACCTCAACCCCAACCCATCCTACCACACCAGCATTTATTAATACATAACTTTGGAGACTAAAGGCGGATAAAACCAGTGTTACTCACCACTTCCATCTTTGACTTCAGAGACATTCCTTAGAGCTACTTAAATCCAGTTAATCACAAACTAACTGCCTGACTGACTTTGTTCTTTCCTGACAGACACAATGAATGAATCAGCTGATAACCTCCTCCCTCTCTATATCATATAATCATAGGTGTAATCACAAGTTTGATGATTTATTATGTACTCACATCCTACAACGTACTATAACACATTTTGTTACTTCTTGTAAAAATGGGGTCTATTGTTGCTGCTCATTATTATTGGCTTATTCTTTGACTTTGATGTAATTAGACAAACAGCCACATTGTTCTGTTTTCTATCTTTCACACATTCCCATCTTTACACATATTTGCATTATAATTTATAGACCAAGTGATATTTTTACAATTCAGTAAAAAAACTGTTATGTTAATATAATTAACCTTAAATAAATTAAGTTAAGTACAGGACACATGACATTTGACATTTTTCCCACTAATAAAAATTACAGATTTTTTTTTTGTAATATCAGTAATGTTTCATATCCAAAAAACAACATGTGAATCCTATTTACTATCTCACCACTGGTTCTTTGGACCTACAGGACTTATTTTTGTGTATATCCTTTTGTTAATTTTTAGCATGGGGCATGTTATGGGGGCGTTATTTATGAGATTAATTAAAATAAGGTTTTTTTTCAAATGAGAATAAACATTCACACCATCTGCATACATACACAAAAAAAGCTAAAATTACTTTTAAAATAAAAGGAAGCTGTCGCTGTAAACCACAGAGTTACTTAATCTTTTCCAAAATGCAGAAGTTGAGTAAGACGTGACATCATACACAACTGTTACAGAGCTGTGTACAAAGACTCCTGCATTTCTGCACAATAAAACCCCAGTTTGACTTTAATGGCAGCTTCAGCAGAGCAGTGGACTAAAGCATGAAGTCTAATCCACTCCTGCACCTCCATCCCACGTATACCATTCTGATTATTTAGGTCTCGGCTCTCCAAAAAGTATTACAAACAGCACTTTATAGTTTGTAGTAATGTTAATTAATGCTGTGTCTGGGAATGACCACACCCATTGGCGTGGGAACTGGTGATGAAGCAGTGTTGGTGATGTCATTTGCTGTGTAAGAGAGCAAGACCTGACAAAGCTTGGCATCACACACACTCCCTTACATGAACTTCAAAAATGACGTGCAGCTATGCTACGAAAACACACAGCTACTGCTCATGCATGACACACAAAGACTAAACACAGTCAACTGCATGTACAGTAAAAACACTGGGTGGGTAAAAGTCATAGGCGGCCGCGACCTTATGGACAAATATTTGCAGAACATACATGTTAACACACAGAAGACTAGACTAGGTTGTGCCATGTTTAGTAGATGTTTACTCCGAGCAAAGTAATGAACACACTGTACTTAGTTCTCTGTTTTGGTTTCATTACTATTACCTCACCAGCACATACCGCTGAGAACACGTGTGTATTTTCGATCATAAAAACTTTTTCGACAGGCTAAAAACTTGTTGAACCTGTTTGTAAATGACCTTACTCATGTTCTTGCTACACTTCGGCTTCGACTTCATTTTAATCCCCAAAGCGTTCATCTGTAAAGTCCTGCATTACTGAGACAGGATACAGTCAGGGTGTGGACTGGAGAGGAACACTGCTGCTGCAGCTGCGATAAATCTTCCTTCTTTCAAGTGTCAAGATAAAAACACCCCAAAACAAAGATCCATGTACGGCAAATACCACCAAGCAGGACGCTTAGTCATCTGAGACTACCCCATTCATACAGTATGTGGGCCATTAACAAACCTCCCTTTGAGTGAGGAAGAAAAAAGGTTGAAAGAATAGGACTCCTGAGGAAAGGGAAAGAAAGGAAAGGAAAAAAGGAGTGTGGTTGACTCAGCATAAAAAATCTCAGTATGATAAGAGTTTTTGATTATTTTTCTGCACTACTGCATCATGTTGAATATCCTAGTTTTTCTTAATAGTTTATAGTTTTAACAAAAGTAACTGTTTTAAGTTAGTAGAAACACAATGTTGTTCACAAAGAAATGCTTGTCTCTTATCCTGTTTTAAAAAAAAGCTTCATTGAGAAGTAGCCAGCATACTGAACAGATGCTCTCTGCTATCCTTTCCCAGCTCACAGTGATTCAAAAAGCATGTATTAATATGAAAGGATGAGCAGAACGCCTTGAATTAATGATGACATCTGACTCACAAAATAAACTTCATTATTGGACAAAAAACAAAAGGGGACACTTTGTAGCCCAAAGTTTCAGAGATAGCAGTTATAAAGCTGTGAGAAAGAACTGTATAAAATATGTCACTCACCAGTTTGTGGACTACAATTTTGAAGACATACATTATTATAATCATTATGGCCATCTCTATGTTGTTTTATGGAACTAGAAGTGGCAATATTCAGACAAGAAGCTGGAGTTCAGGAAGAGGATGTTAAGATATGAGCTAACACTATTGCTAGCAAGCTAACTTGGTTAGCAAGGTGCATCTGTAATTCAATCCAACTCTTAGAGCTTCTGTGCTTCAACAGAGCTCTGAACAAGACATTTTTAGGCACCCAGACTGTTACAGTTATCTTTAATGAACCAAAAACAGACTATATAAAGGGTCAAAGTTAAGTCTAAGATAAAAACATACAGTGCCCTTTAGTAGCAACTTGTCAATCCCAAAATAGCCAAACCATAAAGCATACCCTCCTCTATCGTCTATTTTACTCTGAACGGGACCATAACTCATAAAGTAAACATTATGCTTTACTAAAGAAAGCTTGAAACTACTAATTGACATGATAAACACATTAGGAAAAGGTTTGCTAATAAACCAAGGAAATAAACCAAGAAGTAGGGTCATTTTCTCATTAACTTTCATACAATTGGACATCGTTTTGTGACAGGTGGAGTTGCCTGGCGTTAAGGAAAAACAGCAAACACAGGCAGTGTCTTTTTTCTCAGGTAAACAGGGTGGAGCAGCACCAAAGGATGATGTTTTGGTGATTCATCATATTTCTGGACTGTTCCCTTGGAAGCACTCACACACAAAGAAAAAGACAAAAATGGTTTCCTTCCAGTCAGTGGAGGCAGAAGAAATCACACTCTCTGTTACTTCCAGAGGTTTAGCTTTAGGGCTTTTCACTGAATACATTCATTTCCCAACATAAGCTGCCAATGTTTAACATTAAACTGAGAAGACAACCCTGCTCAAGTAAGAAACAGGTCCATTTCACTTCTTTCCCTGCAAAGTGCTCAATTCTTCTGTTTGGAGCTGAAAAGGCTTGTGCCAAGTCAATAACACATGAGCATGTACACCAACAGATAACAGCTTAACAGTAAACATTCCCACTCCGCTGAACAAGATCCAGCACGCTCACACAGTCAGAGGAGTCACCAGCAGCCACCAGTTGCCTGCATGTCAGTGTGTTTCCTGTTGTCCCTGTGAAACCATTTGGTCTTTTCATTCATCCAATCACTCAGTTTTTTCTTGAATAAGAGTACATTTAAGTAATGATTTTGATTTTTTTAGTGGGACTTAATTCTAAGTCATGGTCATTTACATTGGACTGCTTTTGCACTTCCAAGAAGAAGCACACCTGAATCAAATCATTCAAATCACCTGGACTGTCTTCACTCAGTTGATTAATTGGACCACCTGTGCTCTTGCTTGGTTGGAACAAAAACCTGCAGCAACAGCGGCGCTTTCATGGATCAGTTTGAGACCCCTGGTTTAGGCCAACAGCTACATTTAGCAAGCTTGTTGTCCGAAATAAGAGCCCAGGGTGAAAACGCGGAATGGCAACTATCCATGCAAAGAAATAAAAAGATCTTGGTGGTGAAAATATGCACTTAAAGGAAAACTTCACCCCCAAAATGACCATTTATATATCAACTACTCACACCTTGTTACCGGAACCGAAACCTCCACTTTGAATGTAGAATCAGGAAACCAAGAAAATCCTACATGAATAGAAGTAAATTGAGGCTGTGTAACAGTAAACTACATCAAAACAGCAATTATAATAAGTGTAATTTACCACACGGATAGTTTTAGCGAAAAGATATGTGTTAGGAAGAATTGAGCACATGACTGGACTATTCTGCCTCCATTTATTCAATGAATTATAAATTGTCAGATTCTCTGTTCACTGTGGAGACATGCAAGCAAAGGAAAGTTTTCGTCAATAATTCTGATTTCATATACAAATTATCATGAAGTATTCCTTCAAGGGTAAGAAGACTGAGAAAAGCTGTTCATTGTACCTGAGAGTTGCACAAGACCACTGTGCATAGGTGCATAATGAGAAAGCTGGCCATTGAGAAGAGGGGTAAAACACAATATCATCATGTTAACACATGGGAGTTACATAATGCTATCAAGATCTATTTGCTAGTTATAGTCATGTTTTACTGTATTTATCCCTTGAGGAAGAAAGACAATGTCAGTAGTAGTCTAAAGATTCATATTTCCAGCATATACCAGTAAAATATATTCCTAGAACAAAGAGAAAAGTACGGAATATCAAAATACCCAACACGAAAAGTCAATGTTTTGTTAAAATCATTACAAATTATGATTTTGATCTCTGTAGACAGAATGAATCCCTGTCATTAATTTGACAAGGCCCAGACTGTTCTTTTAGTGTGCATGCAATCTTAGATTCCAAATGAAGTATTTATGTCAGTGCAGTTATCTGCCTGCTCTAAGAATATCCACAGGCTTGACCCACACAGAGGTTAACTGCAGAGGGACGTGGTATGCTGCATGTGGTTTGAATGTCTGCATGTGTGGACTCAGATGTCAACCATATGCACGCACACACATGCACAAAAAAATTACGGGTCATGCAACCTGATGTCGAGCAGAGAGGATGAGATGAGAGTTTACAGGAGTTATCTCGTTACTCCATTCTGATGGAACACTTCCTGCTTCCTGTCCTGTTGTCATGGCGATGGTCTGAACAGCCAGCGTGTATATAAATATCAACAGAAGCAGCTCAGAGCGTCCGCCTCTCCCTTCATGTGCTAGCATCCCCCTTAAATGTCAATTAGTTGGAAACAGCGTGCAGATGAAGAGATTAATGTTGAGTGGGAGGTTCATGAGAGTGTGGCACGGAGAGACAAAAAAAAAGAGCAAAGTGGGAACTCGTCAATCTTTTCAGCATGTGACACATGGGAAATTTAGTCTCTCACTCTGCACCACAGAGCCATTAAGAGCATATTGCTACACGTTTCAGGCAGGGACAAACCATTAATAAAATCTATCAAAAAATTCAAATCCATTACTGAGGATGTGGTCAAATGCTGAGCAAAGCCTTCGGGAAAGAAGAATGTCCGGCTGGAGACCAGAGAAACTTTGGTGCCGCTTTCTAATAAGGGACTCTTTATGAATGATGATAACATCTGATTAATTAACATAAATAATTAATTGTTGCCCCATGAACAGCTCCAGCCTCCATGAGCTTAGTTTAGATTATCGGTTAAAGAGAATGAAAAACGAACTCTTTCACAATTTGCTAATGATTTATAGATCAGGACAGTAATTTTGTGTTATTTTGCATTTGTGGAATGGGTTCGAGGAGGAGTTAAAGGGTAGCATGATGAAGATTTTTGGTATGGCTGTATGCAGAAGAAGGGGTTCAGGTTGGTATTTTAGCACTGGGTGTTTTCGGGTTGTAAATATAGTTGAGTTGGGGGTTTGTGCATTAACATGGTTCGCATAATTGCGGGTTGGGTTAATTCTCTGTAAAATACAATATCAGTCATTTTGAAATGATGTTTAGCAAGAAGGGGTAGGATTATATAAGTGTACACTTCTTCCTTCTCCTTTTTGAGCATGTTAGCTAATGTATTTTTGATATATATGACATTTTATCATTTTATTTTGCTCAAAATAAATGAATTTATTCATTTGGAGCTAATCTGAGGTAGCCAGGTTGTAAAAAATCTCTCGGATTGTCTTTAGCTCTTTGGTTCATTAAATAGTTCACTCTTAGATGGACCGTTTGACCTCATGACCTTCATGTCTGTAAGGACTATTTCCTGTCCCTGAGCACTTTCCAGACAACTAGCAGAAACAAATAGTCCAGTATCTAATCCTTCATAAAGTTGTTGTTTTTACACTGAAGTTAAACAAACAAGACAGGGCCAGGCTAGCTTTTACCTCATGTTTCCAGTCCTTGTGCTAAGCTAAGCTAACTGGCTTGCAGTTGTAGCTGTAAATGAATGAGCATGTTTTCTAAAATGCTAAGTAATTCCTTCAACATTCTGAATATAAAGCTTGGCCTACTAGAAAGTGAGAAACCCTTATTGACACTTTTTAACTGCAGATGTGATGGTTTGAAAAAATTGACTCTTAATGACTCACCAACCTCAATAGTTGGATCAAATCAATAAAGCACAAGTTAATGTTTTATTAACATCAATAAAAAATAATTAGTTACAACTTATGAATGGGGACTTGTTTGAAAATAGTAAGAAATGTTTAATAATTACTGGAGGTTACAGCAGGTTAAACCACAATTCAACATATTGATTCATTCATTCTCACACACATTCCTGTCATGCTTTATATAGCTGAAGGAAAAGGCCAACAGGGCAAGGTGAGTTTGGGCAGCCGTGTTGCGTTTACTGGCCCTAATTTTTTTTCTATCTGCCCTTCTGAGATTTTTAATAATTTAAAATGTTTCTCTCTTCAGTCTTAAAATTAAAAGACATGCTTTAGTGAATGTTTTGCACCAGTTGTTAGTAACCCTGTTTTCCATCGTAGTGTGAGGACCAATGAGGGATGTGTGGGAACGAAGACAAGGTCACCCGGGCTGTGTGTACTGGTAGAAATAAATCTGTGACCCCTATCAGTTGCTAAGCTGTTGTTGTCCAAAATCAGGTTTAGTCAGGAAGTTGTGTGTCTTTACTGCCAAACAAAAGTCCATGGGGGGAAGACACTTCAGTTGTTCCACATGTAAAATGATTTAACATACACACTAGAGTTTGTCTTTTCTGAAGCTGTTTTCTTTATCACTTCTCTTGTATTTTTACACAAAAGCAAGCAGCATGATGTGTGTGTGTGTTATCTGATCGAGTCTGAAAGGTGGGAACTAAACCAAATCTTGAATGCCCTCAGCAGGAAAACAGTGTCCTCAGCCAGAGCTGGGTGGAGAATGTTTTTATTTCCAGTATGCTTAGAAAATGGTTTTCCTCTGCTGCTCCAGAGCATCCTGGTGGTAAAGGGGTCAAGGGTGGAGAGCAGATACAGAATATTCACTCATTTAACAGGAATTCTGACACTCCTCTCTCACTCTTTGAATGTCTTCTGCTTCTCTGTCTCTGTTAAAGCTATAGGATCAAGACTTTAAGCATATGAAAGGAGAGTTGGCAGAAAATCTAACTTTTTCACACAACCTGCATTTGTGATTGAATTACCTATAGCTTAAAACATGTGAATACTTCCAGCACAACTCCCATGAAGTTACTACACTGTGTGTGCAAAAAAATAAATTAGCCAATCTAAATGCATGTTAATCTTTGGTGTTTTAAGGGGAGAAATGACAAATTACTGGCTAAAGTGGAATTGAACATGTGACGAAAAAAGAATATGAATAAGTTATGGTATTTCATTCATTCACATATATTCAATTGAAAACTGATAACGTATTTAATGTTCTAACTGATAAACCATTGACTTTGTAAATATGCACTTATAGTAAACAAGAATGACCACCAATAAAAACTGTTATCACCACTTTTGTTTTTACATTATACTGCCATAACTGCTCGTTATCACCTCTGAGCCAACATCTTTCTAAATTAGCCCCATCACGAACTATTACATCTGTGTATTCATTTTATCTTTAAAAGCTGCTTCTATCATCAGAAAAGTGTCATAAACTGAACTCTGCGTGTCTGAATATTTAAATGGCAGCTGATACTCCTACTTTAGTCCCTCCACACCCGGTTTGCTTCCAGTTCGTGCTCGAAAAGTGTCAAATTATTGAAAAGAACACCGGAGGCGGGCTGTGCATCTACAGTATGTCAGTACGAGCGGAGGTGCTGTCAGCGATTACCCATTGAAAAAATAGATATGCTGTGAGATGCATCATCTATTCCTGGATGTGTGAGAACAAGAGTGACATTTATAAAGTGCCGTGGCGAACACAGGGATGTAGATCATTGTAAAGATACCATAGATAGATGTAAACACTGTCTTTGAGTTAGAGACCACTACTCATATACACACATGCTATAAAGATAACATAAACCTAGCTTGGCATTCACATAGCGTGTGGTGCCAAGCTCCTCATGGCGCAGATGGTACAAAGAGAGAGAGAGAGAGAAGATGGAGGGAGGAAGAGAGAGAGAGGTCTGTGACACCTCTCTCTCTCTGCCCACACTAAAGCTGCCTATTATCTAATCCTTCACACCATGGATAGGGGGATAGGGATGGTCAGAGAGGCAGAGAAAGCAAGACATACAGTAGACGCCAGAAAAGGAGAGGGCGCAACCGTCATCACCGCCACAGTGGCGTTGTGCTGGCGGTAACACAAGGCATCATTGTACTGACGGAGCGATGGAGCTGCTCTCTCTCTCTCTCTCTTTCAGCCGAGCCTGACTCAGCCCTGCCAGGGCAGCCCAGTCACAGCCTGGAAAATACCAAAATATAACTTGTGTCCTGAACACTTCATTAAGTCTGACTCGCCATGATTACAGAAATTGTAGAGGACTCAAACGGTCAGTTCATCCAAATGACCATCTTCAGTGTCTCTAGGCACTATGGATGTCATGATACACTGGTATTGACAGTAACCGTCATATTTATTTAAAAATTGGAACTAAATATTGGTAAAGGTAATACTGTGTAAATAACTCCGCGCCTCTTAAATCACTTCCTTCTCTTCAAATTCTCCCACTATTCCTTTTGTTTATCAGTTCATCTGGTTACCTTTTCACCATCCGTTAAGTGTAACTGTTCTTTCTGCACACTTTTGTACAGTTATGGTTACACACTCTCTCTCTACCTCTACACTTGTAATATGACAATACACTCTCAAAACTAATTTTGGATAGCATCATTTTATTTATTTATTTCAAATTTACTACTGATATCACAACCATGACATGATTGTGAATTCAGTCTGAATTCTTTTGACCATGATAATCCTGGAGTGAAAATATGATACTGTGACCGTAACGACAGATTGTTTTTATTTGCCCAGTTGTTGAGATATCAGTCCTTTGGATTTCTGCTTTCATCCAAATACAATGGAGCTAAGTTTTATTTGTGATGTCAACAGCAATAAAAAAAAAAAATTACACTTGAAAAATTAGCTGCATCTTTCCCGAAACAATGTATCAGTTAACCCACAGACCAGGCTGTGAAGGCTGGAACTACGTTTTAACAAAAAATAGTCCCTATCAAAACTAGAAGTATCCATCCTTTTTCAATACAAGATGTTTAAAATGAGTGCTTTGTTTAGTTTACATTTAATAGTACTGAAAGCAATTAGATTTTCTGCCCAAGTCTGATCAGATAAAAATACAAATACATGTGTTGGTATGTGTCAAGTGACATTTTGTACTGTGCAGGTTGTTAATTAAATAAGTCAACCCTATATCCTATTTTGTGTACCAAGGATCTAAAAATCCTGCCAAATTTTGTTGTATTGTATTGAAATACTCTGGTATCGTGAGCTTCATTAAAGCTGTTGACAGTGTGTCTTGTGGATTATCCAGAGTAATGAATACAAAAAGACATCACTGTTGAATATATATTTTTCATCATATTTGAAGAAGTAAAATGTATTTTTTTAAATCAGGTAAACTAACCCTTTAAAGTTGATTATCCTGAACCTCAATAGCTGAGAATCCATAACACGGGAAATAAGTTTGGTGTGTGTACAGGCCAACAATAAGCTACTCTGATATAAAAATAGATAGTTTCGACGCTCAGGCACAACAAGGTGCTAATGATGTTCTGAGCGCCAAATGGCACAGTGACATTTTTCACCATGTAAATAAATCACTTCTATTTTCGCATCTCAAGAAACACTTTTTATCTCCGGCAGTCTCTCTTCAGCACTGCTGCAATAATAACATCCACTAGATTTAAACCTGTGATCACTGAGAAACTATGTTATATATGAACAGTCTTCTGATGCAGATTGACAACTAATGCTGCAGATTCAAAGCCTGTTGTACAGTCCGAAACATAATGTTTAAATCATCCACAAATGATCATTTTAGACCCTGTGGTTGGAAACTTAAAAAGGGGTTTGTGGGTTTTTTGAAAAGAATCATCATATGGCAGCAGCATATGAGACTACAGTTCACATCTGGAATACATTTAAAGTTCTAAATCTGCCTGCCAAGCTAAAAATCCCTCCAATTCTCCCTGAGAAGAAGGTTTGCAATAAGGTGAGACTCTTGTTACATAACGTGTAACTCAAAAAGAGTCTGTGGTTGTGGGTTTACATTCCCCCACTGTCCAGATTAATGATTGATGACAAATTGAGCAAGATGGCACCACATGGAACGGGTCGACACAATTGCATGCACATACTTAAAGCCTGGGGCAGGAAAAACAGCAATAAAGTTCACTGTATGCCTGTGTGCTGGCACACAACAATAAAGTATTGAGGTCATGCTTATGCTTCTGCCTGTGCAAAAGGAAGACACCTGAATGCCAGGGGTCAGGATCATGTGTATCCATTGCAAAGACAACAGAAGAAGAGAGAGAAGGAGAAGGGGGGTGTGTGAAGGGGGATATATGGGTGAGCGGCGGGGAAAGAAAAGCAAAATATCTCCGATGTTCCCATGACATTCCAGCTGCAGCAACTAACTTCCACAACAGGGTGTGAGAAAGCCTGCACACACACATACACACACACACACAACAGGCAAAGCACTACTTGTTGCAGTAATTCATGACTAAAAAGCCCTTATATGACTAAGGACCTCATCTTTACATACATCTTTACACCACAACCGGACACACATATAAACAGCTACATACAGCTAAATACAAATTTGCTATGCATCAAGACCTGCACTCAGCCCCCCATGATGCAAACACACAGAGCAACAAGTATCACGGCAAACATACTGTAAGTTCTTCTACAAGACCCCACTGACAACCAAAACCCAAGGAGTGTCACAGAGACACATATCTCCCCCAGCCCACGGACACAAATAGAACCGAGCAGACATAAGAGACAAACAGAGAGGGAGAGGGAGACATGACCAACCTGCTCTTTCTGTGGACGTGCAGCCCACATGCTGGTATTGCTGATCAAATCCACTCGGCTTCACTGAATGGACGGGCAGTGATAAGACACGCACTCTCCAGCTGAGCAGACAAAGTAGTGGACAGCAGCAGCAGACAGCTAGTCCTGCGCCTCTTCAGCTCTGTAACTCAGTACGTGTGGCTGAGAAAAAACTATCAGCGAACTCATTCCAACTCCTCGGGAAGGGAGGGGCCTGTGGAACTCTGGACCAATCACAGAGCCCGGTCTCTCCCACAGGCTTCTCTCATTGGTGGAAAAAGTTCTGTGAAGTAGGAGGAGTCCTCTAGGGAGAAAAAACTGACACTGGTCCTGCCTATTATCTCATCATTTCACACTTTCTCTTACTCTGTTTTCTTATACTACTCTGTCTGTCTTGTATGTTTGTTAATTGACTTTGTGTCTGTGTCGAAAGCATCTTTTTTTTTTAAACTGAGCTGCTATTACTGTTGTTTGTTTTTCTGCCATATGTTGTATTTAAATATATATTTATTGATTTATCTATTTTCTATGGTTGTATACATTGTGTTTATTATGTTTATATATATACAATTATTATTATTAGTAGTAGTAGTATTGTTTTTTTTACTAAATGCATGAGAAGCAATCCATGTACTTAATTATAATGACAATGAAGATCTTTCTCATTTCTGATTCTGATTTATACATGTCCGTCTATTCATGCTAATTATATGCTGTTTGTTTTTCTGCTTGTATTACTGTCATTTTTTTAATTTATCCTCCCAAAATTTTTATACATTGTGTATTTAAATGTAAAATCCACAATTTAATTGTACTTAATCACAATAAAGATATTTCTCATTTTTGGTTCGGATTTATATGTGTCTGTCTATTCATGTCAGTGCATTTATGGACTGATTGTACCTCTGCACGTTCCTGTGTTGAGTAATTGATTATAGTAAGAATAGTAAGAAATAAAATTAAAAAAAAAAAACTAAATAATTGTGTTTGTAAGATTGAAAAAAAAATGTAAAAAGACAAAAACTGAGAGATTAAGATCCACCTAAACCTGTGTCCACATACTATGTGTGTGTTCAAGCTAAAAGAGCTCTCATCTAATTACCTGTCCCCTCATATCACACCTGCAGTGAAAAAAAAAAATTCTGTGGCAGCTACATAAACACTCATGTGCATCCAGATCTCTTGTTCCATCTTGTGGATGAATGAATGTACTGCGTCTGTCACAGGCCAAACACACCCCATACAGCTGACAAATGTGTGTTTGTCCTTATGACAGGGACTTTACCCTGTACTCTGCTACCACACCCTGGAAGCATAGCTCGGACGAAATGACCCTAAAAACGCTCCAAGTTACACTGCGGTACCTCAGAACTGCATGAGAGAAACAGGACAGAGAGGGTGAAGCGGAACAATGTAGTGCATGTACAGGATATACAGCAATAAAACCATAAAAAGATCAGACACGGGTAGGAAACTATGGGTTATCTCTGTTTCATATACATAGCAAACAGCTGTAAAAAAAAAAAAAGAAAAAAAAAGAAAAAACAAATAGAAACATCCCTCCTGATACTAACAGCTGTGACATTTCAGTAAAAATACCCAGTGTTGCTATTATTACCTCCTGTTGTCCCAGAAACAGTCCAATTTTGCCACTTTTGCTTGTAAATAGTGGTGATTTCAGCTTGTTGTTTGGCTATTATCATCATTACCTTGGTTGTTATGAGCACAGTCCACTGAAATGCAGTTCGATTACATGATATGGGTGTCAGAGGTTTTTGCCAAAAACACGCTGGCATTTGCAAACACACACACATGCAGTACAGGACACACTTACACACTATGACAACAGCCAGATACATACCAGATATGATGAAAAGGTCTAACAGAGTCTGTGAAAGACACAAATGTCCTGACAAGTGTCCTGTCTGTGTTCTCTCCTCTACTAGGATCTCTCTCGCTTTCTCTTCCTCTATTTATTTATCTCTCTCTGTCTCACTCCCTTCATGATTCAGTGATCATAAACGTAATGGTATCTGCTGGTAAACACAGTGCAAAGGGCAGAGAGATAACAGTATTTGCAGCATTAGAATCACATCATTGCAGTAAAAATAGAAATACATTACAACTATAATGGTGAGGAGATGAATACCGTGGTTGAAATTGGTCATTTGTTTCACCTGTGAGGCCTCCAGCAAGCAGTTAATTAGGGCATTAAGCTAAGCTAGCAAAATATGCTACAATGTCTCTCAATCCTTGTGTGGTTCAGTTTTATTCTCTCAGAGCTGACTTAGTGGAGATAGCAGGATATCAAACAACGATAACGTGTTCTTCCTGGCCAACACCCTACAAAGACAAGACACTGTGGGCCTGACTACATACTCAAGTCAAATTTGAGTTCACATCAATATCTGACAAATTGGTCTTTTACTTTACCATATAAAATACAGTGACTAATGGCTAGTTAAGGCTGGCTAGTGAGATAGCATTTGCCAAAGCTAATTTACCCACTTTCTCCTGTTTCATGTACTTTATAAATCATTGTTGTTTAAACAAATTAGTTTTTAATTATTAGTTAATTGTGATTTTCCAAACAAATAAAACTGTAGCTAAGTCTAATAAAAGCATTTGTGTAAACATTGTGTACTAGTCCTACACTGTCCAAGCGCAGGATTTGACACGTTGCTAATTCTGCAAACCGTTTTGGAAACAGGAATGGTGTGCACTTAAGTGCCACATAAAGGCCCCTGTTTTATTTCAGCAGAGGGCAAACTGGAGCTTTGAATTAAATCTGGATATCAGAATGACTATAATGCAATTTAAGCCCCTTGTGGCAAAGTAATTATTTGATTTTATCTGGGCAGAGTGCACTTCAAAGATATTGAGTATCAAAGATGTACTTTGTCTTCAAAGATTTAACCCCACTGGACAAAAACTGCTTTCTTAAGAAATAATTGCAATATGCAAAATATCACATATCATTTTAGGGCGCAAAAGCCAATAGGATTTTATCATTTTATGATGATGACTGAATTGATCCCTATGGGAACGTTTTTTTTTTCCACTTTGAGGATCAGTGTAGACAGTTACTTCAAGTCGACCTTATGAAAAATCTTCAATTTGCCTTTATTGTGCTCTCTGCCAGTCTTGGTAAACACATTTTCTTGTGAGCTTTAACCCCCAGTGATCACTACTCCAAAGTACCTGTAGGTGGCGTTGCAGCACTGGGCTCACTGTAGACCCCTACATCACGCTCCCTTGAGCAGCACCACCTCACCTGTATATGATGCTTTGCCCACTGGCAGTCTGGATCCTCACACTGGATATGCACCAAAACTAGAGGAGCAGATTTGAAAATCCAGGGAGAATTTCTTTGTCATTTCCAACAACTTTATTCTACCTATTAGTCCAATTTGCATGTTTACATTGACAATGCGTCGTTCCTTCCTTGTGTTTGTTACTTTTATTAAACTGTCTCCTTTCCGTCGTGTAGTATTTGTTTTCACCGTGGTTGTTGTGTATCCGTTTGTGTTTGGCTGAGTTTGAGCTCCGGTGCCCTTTCCAGGGCAGATGTTCACCGCTGGCTGCCGCATCATTACGACCAAGCCTCTGACTCACCATCACATGGTGCCCGGTGCATCTCGTCTACAGATCAACTGTTTTGTTTTTGTCTGACGCGCAAACAGGGACGCGCTGCTGGTGATGGGAACTCTTTGGGACTCTATTGAAGGATTCTCAGCTTTCATTTTTTCCCAGTTGCTGGTGGAGCTCATAGAAAGGACGCGGGAGATCACTTGTCTTCAAGTTTTTGTATCTTCTTAAGATAACATATGTTTGTGCTGTTCTGTTCGTAGTGTTTTGAGAATACACCTCCCCATTAATTGTGGCTGGTAATGTGCTTACAGATATTCAACATGTAAATTGTTTTGTAACACTCCTACTCTTCTTAACAAGTACGTTCAGGAACACACATTGTTGGACCACTTCAGAGTGCGCGTTGCAGATGTGGGTAGGTGGATAATTCAGATCGACCTAAAATAGCCTGTTATTTGTGTTAGACTCTGGAGGGGAATAACTGCTCCCTGGAGGATCTCAGAAGTTCTTTGTCAGAATTGTGACTTTTTTTCACCTCCACCTTGTACAAGACTGTTTGGAACGCGCGCAAGGATCTCCATTTTACGCACGGCTGCCAACCTTTGCCATTACCTCCGCAGCTCAAACATTGACGATGGGAGACAAGGGCAGCGCAAAGGGACGTGAGGAGTCCCAGACCCGGGGTGTCTTAAGCAGTCAGGGCCAGGCACGGCCCCGTGAATAACCGCTCGGCGACAGCATGCCCTCTTGGCCCAATCTCTCGGAGTGCCTCTCCCATAACTGCAGCTGGGGGGAGACCCACAACGCCACACAGAACGCTGACCTCGGCCTCCCTCCTCTTAACTACTACTCAATCCCTCTCCTCACGGCCATCACCATCGCCTGCACGCTGCTGTTTCTGATCGGGGTGACTGGGAATGTAATGACTATTTTGGTGGTCAGTAAATACCGGGACATGCGCACTACCACTAATCTGTACCTGTGCAGCATGGCCGTATCTGACCTGCTTATCTTCCTCTGTATGCCCCTGGACCTCTACCGGATGTGGAGGTACAGGCCCTGGCGGTTTGGGGCTGCACTCTGCAAGCTCTTTCAATTCGTGTCAGAGTCCTGCACCTACTCCACCATCCTGAGCATCACTGCGCTGTCAGTGGAGCGCTACATGGCGATTTGTTTCCCTCTGCGCGCCAAGGCCCTGGTTACCAAAAGGCGAGTGCGTGGCCTCATTCTCCTACTCTGGACTGTGTCTCTATTGAGCGCTGGACCCGTGTTTGTCATGGTGGGAGTGGAGCGTGACAGCATGGGGCCAAATTTCAGCTCGGAGATGAATGAGACTGGCTTCATCCTGGAGGCAGGAGACACCCGGGAGTGTAAGATGACGCATTACGCAGTGGAGTCTGGCCTGATGGGAGCCATGGTGTGGTTGAGCTCTGTTTTCTTCTTCATGCCGGTGTTCTGTCTCACAGTGCTCTACAGCCTCATAGGCCGCCGGCTGTGGCAGAGACACAGAGAGACAACCATCAACTCCCGAGTGGCTCACCGGGACAAAAGCAACAGACAGACCATCAAGATGCTGGGTAAGTTTGGAGAGCGCGCAAATAAACACTTGATATATACAGTAAGATAAAAGAACATATTTAGATTCAAGCTTGTTAATTAATTCTTTCCTCATCCTTCTGCATCCAACTACTTTCTACCCCTGTCCTCTCTCCACCCTACCCTCTCCTTTTACTCCTCCCTCAGTGGTGGTGGTGTTGGCCTTTGTCCTGTGCTGGCTGCCATTCCACGTGGGTCGCTACCTGCAGTTCCGCTCTCTGGACGCTCCTTCTCCGCTGCTGTCTGTGTTGTCCGAGTACTGCAGTCTGGTGTCAGTGGTCCTCTTCTACCTGAGTGCCGCCATCAACCCCATCCTCTATAACATCATGTCCTGGAAGTACCGGGGCGCAGCGGCGCGTCTCTTCGGCCTGACTGACAGCCAGCCGCCACGTGGACGCACAGCCAGCACCATGAAGGGAGACGGCTCAAATGTCTGGACTGAATCCACAGTCAGCTTCTAAACCAATGGACGTCAAATCGTTTGGATAGCATTTGAAAAATCAGTCATACGTTGATAAAAGTGATCTAAAAGCCATTACTCCTGACAGGCCGAAGAAAAACTGCTCTGTAGCTACGTGACTGCAGCACTTGCCTTTATTTGACTGAGGCTAAAAGAAACAGAGGGGAGCCACACACAGCTGCAAGCCTCCACTTTATCAACATGCACCAAAAGCACTTCGATTTTTGTTTGTTTTCTTGTTGGAAAATTTCAGCAAGTGCCATTCAGTATTCATACAACACAATCAGCTGCATTTCAAAAGCGCCACTGGTGGAGTGCAAGATACACACCAGCCTGAAGTGCTTCTATTGATCCAAATGTGAACAAGACGGGCGCGCGTGCCCGTACACACGCACACGTAAACACGATACACATCTACAATATTGCCTTATATTGTACTCATACTCTGGATGACAAAGAAAGCACTGTAGAACCTGTGGCACTGCGCTGTACTCCTTCAGAGAGGGGCAGAAGTGCTGTGTGTGTGTGTGTGTGTGTGTGTGTGTATTGTATTGTGTGTAAGGTGTGATGCTTTTGGATGTGATTTCTGGGATTTGTTGGAGAGAGTGTGGATATGTAAATGTCACTGTTATTAGTTTTGTCATGCTGAATGCCCTGTAACTTGGAAATTTAAGTCCATGCTGTGTTGATGCTGCCAAGACGGACCAACGGGATTTGGGTACAAGTCCCTGGATGAAAAAAAAATAGTATTCCTGTGCAGCCATGTACTGCACAGCAGTGGGTATCATTGTATCATTATTATGGGTGTCACAATCTAATTCTAAATTGAAAATCAATTGAAATTAGTTTTACAATTTCAATGATCAAAATTAAAAAGCAAAATTGACAGTTTGGCTAAATGGCCATGAAAAAGTCTAAATAAAAAGTCTAATTGAATCTTGGATTTAGAGAATTGTGGCATCCCTTATCATTATGTCTCTATTTTTTGTAATTATACTTCATTATTGTTAAATAAGCTGCAGGCTCTTGCTACTTAAACTTAATCTACTTAAATGAAAAAAAGTGCATGTGCAGGGTTTAAGAATGAATGGTTAAATTAAGAAGAAGAAGTCTCACTTCGGTGCATTAGACAAAGGAAGTTGAGTGATGTAAACCAACATGTCAGTGGCCATAAACGCCTCAGCTTTCTGAGTCTTGTGAACTGTGCACCATTGAAACGTTATTGATTTCAGCTATCTCAGGTGTGCTGATGTCAGGTAACTTAATACACCATACAGTCCAGAGCTGTTTTTATGACAAGTGCAATGTGTAATCTGTGGATCCAGTCAACACATGTAGCACATTTGTCATGTGTCTGATTTGACAGGATTCTTTATGCTACTTTAACTAATGTTTAATGTAGGAAGGGTAAATAACTTTACATTTTTTATAATTCAAACATTAATAAAAGTAGAAGAGCAGTCAACCTGCAGAATAATAGGGACTCATGTTGGGCATTAATGGCTTTACACTCCTTAATTGAGCTGCAATGAGTCAACTAATTGGTTACTCTGTGGGCACAAAAAAATAATTGCCCAACATACAATAAAAATAGGTTAAATATTAAAGTCTTTTTCATGCAAAAATGTCCTCCCAATATGGCTATATCCTGCTTTTCTTAGTTTTATATCACATTAAACTGAATATCTTTGGGTTTTGGATGAGAAAACAAGACATTAAAAGACATTACATGGACTTTGAAATACTGGGGTGGGCATTTTCACTATTTTATGAAACTTATTGGACCAAAAATAATAATAATCAGCAGATTAATCGTCAATGAAGATAATAAAAAAAATATGTTGTATAGCATATGTTTTACTTAACATTGATTTGATTTGAAAGTTTGCTTAAGTTTTAAATAAGGATTGTATGGTTGACCAATGAAAACTATTTATAGGTGAACTGAACCAGAACCATCCTAATGTGCCAAATGTGCCAACCTATACAAAATAGCCTTTCCTTTAAATATCTATAACAAAATGCACCAGATGGAAAATGAAGTGTTTTAATTTTGTAAAGTGTATCATGCACCCTTTTGAACAAAAAAGATCCGGCTATTAGTGATGATGTTGTGCTTGCTTTAACGTGTAAATAGATGCTTTGTAATGCTACACACTCAATGCTGTGAACTCAGCAGTCCAAATCACCGCAGCAGCCTCCACTAATCTGCACTGGATTTCAAAACACGGCCTCCTGGCTTCTGAAGAATGTATCTCTGTTGATTAATGTTTCTGACTGTACATACTGATGTCATGACATACTATTGACTGACAAAAAGAGTAAAAATTGATTCATATTTTCCTATTTTTGAAGATGTCTGTGAATATCTCCTGCTGGGTAATGTATCTGTCGAAGTCTTGTTAAAGTAAAAAAAAGAAAAAAAAACTTGATTCCTCTTTGCTTTTCTTTTCTTAACAACATCTGTATTGTTCATGTGCACACGCCTGGCAATCAGGTGGCTCTTGGTCTCTCAATGGGGATTCAAATTACAGTCACAGAAGATTGTGAAACGAACAAAGCACTTAACATCAACCTTCCACATCAAACATCAGTGTAAAGTGAACTGAGAGATGCATGCCACACTTTGACACTTCCTGTAATCTTATCCCCATGTGACCCTGTTATACCCCGTTAAATTATGTAAGTCTCAGTGGAGTGTAACACCAGAACGTAGATTGCAATCTTAACATGGGGACACAGCAGTGTATTCTCTCTCATCTCAGCTGGGGTTGTATTTTTGTGGCCACAAGGCACAGCATCACCCCATCACCTAAGACAGCTTCAAAGACAGCACACTCTGCCCTCAGATGCCACACAGGGCCCAAAACAACCCCCATTAACCTCTGAGGTAACATCAGGTACCTGATCAAAACACCTAAAGTACATTCTGAGCATAACATGTTCAGCAGATGTTTGTGGAAAATAAGAGAACACAGACACTATTAGAAAAGCAATAAAGGGAGTGAATGAATTAAATAATAGCTGGGTTGGTATCTTATTGACGGTGCTTAGTGGATGGATGATGGGTGAGAAGAGGGAGGGGTGTGAAAAAACAGGGACGAGAGGTCCCGATTCAAAAAACACTGTGCAATGAAAATAGACAATAAAACAAAAGGTGAGTAAAGAGAGCTTTAATCAATGAGTCAGACACCATGATAGTTTATTTAGATGTGGGCTGTGGAGTGGAGAGGGAATAAATTACCTTTAGACAAAGAGGAGGAGGTGGGGATCTATCTCAGTCTATATTAATGTGTGCCTGTACATGCACTAGCCACTTCATACAGCTGGTAGAAGTTATGACAAGATGATAGCTTAAAACTGGTTCAAAATGAGACATGCATCACATGTACTTGTGTGCTTTGTGAGTGTGCATGGAGAAATGCTTACTTGACAGTTATTGAATAGTCTGTGGTGGTGCAGAATCCCAGAGGAGCTCTGCTGGGACCTTACACAGACACAGTTTTATCTCTGGAGCCATCGTCTGACTGTGACAAAACATCCTGCAGGAAGCATCTATTTAAAAACCAGGGTCTGCAGCCATGCTAGCAGCACAAAGAGGCTAAACTTAGGCACAGCTGAGCTTTAAGCTGATGTTGAGTAGATATACCATTTACTATATTCACTATCTAAGTTGTGCTAAGCATGCTAACAGTTGTTAATTAGTCCTTAACATAAAGTAAGACATCAAAAGCACTGACCATAAAGGGATATTTCTATATGCTATGGTATTCTGATGATTCACCAATAAACGAGCAGCCTGGAACGTTTAAACTTACAGGACCCTGCTTTGCTGTATCAGAAACAATCACGTCAAATTCTTCTTCCACTCAGAATGTACGTTTGCCTCATCTCCTTTGTTTTAAAGTTGTTTTTTTTCCTTTTTGTTGCTGTTAGGCCATCTGGTGAAACGTTTGACTGGCTGATTTTTCTTTCTTGCCCTGGAGCTCCATCAAGCTATTAACTTGCAGACTATTGCCCCAACCGCAGGTTACCCAGCCATGGAGGTCCATTACATTTCCTCTCCTTCGGGTTTTGCCCTCAAGATGGCAGCTGATTGGATTTGTTGTTGCTGATCACACCGGAACTGATGCATCTGACACTGCAGAACACATTCAGTCATTTAAGATGTGCGTCTTGACCAGTAACTCACACACACCTATTACCAACATTATACCACTTTAATCAAACCTACGCACCCAAACAAGCTTACAGTAAAGGTTAAAAACACTGCAGGCCGAGGGGGATTGAGCGTTCAGAGCAGCAGTCTCTCTCCGGTTGCGCTCGGGGGCAGCAGGGGATGATAGTTTGAATTACTCTTCTCAGCTATTGGACTCAATACTATCGAAGCCACTGGAGAGTAAATGTAGCATTGACACACCAACACACTGATAGACCGGCTTAAATGGACACTCAAGCACTCACTCCACATCCTGGACAAAACTGTCTTTAATTACATTAATGGTCTCTGCGACATTTAAAATTCCCTAGATGAATTACAACTGCTTTGAAATGTAATTCAGACTATTTGTCATAATTTAAACCTTATTATGAATATTGATTACTACCCAGCTTTGTGTACAACAGTACATTAATGTGTTTCTGATGAAAGCACAATCATCAATGTCTAACTTATTAAATCTTGAAAAATCAATACTGCTGCACAACAGTGAATATCAGCAAAACAGTCTTTGTTTTTTCTTTTCTTTCTTTTACATCGACTGTACTGTTAGTTATGGAGTCAGGAATGACAAAACAGAATAAATTTTAGAATTATTTTTTAAAAAGAATTTGGAATTGGTAAATAAAATAAAATACATGAAAATATAAGAGAAATACAGTAATTTATTTTCACATTTATTTGTCTACATATCTATAGATTTTGAAATATATTTATTTATCCATTTATTGCATACAATACATACAGTACTTAAATTTTTATTTTTACATACTGCCATCTATTATTTTTAACTCTACATTTCCTCTCATTGGTTTCCCAAGCATTAGTGAAAACTAAAAGCAATAGCCGGAAGGGAAAGCAACAGGGCAAAGAAAAGTAAACAGAGGAAATAAATAATTAATATTCAATAAAAAAATAAGTACAATTATTTTTTAATCAAAACACAAGACATGAATTACCTAATTAATTAGGTAAAATGTATATGCTTGGCATTATTCTTTTATATTTAATTATTTGTCTTTATTATTTACTTATTTATTCCTCTTTGCATTTCCACATTAATTCCTATTTTTTACAGATTTTTTTTAAATGGCACTCTTATCACTCCAATTATTTTGCACACCAAATATCTGTCCATAGCTATCGTGTGACACAGTTTGTCATGTGTTTACTTGAAGAAAAGATAATAACATGGTGCTGATGAATAGTGACACACACAATAAAACATACAGGTGCAATCAAAGTCAGAAAAAAAATCAAAACATTTATTGGGCATAAATATATTATATATACGCTACCGATACAGTTACGTCTTACATACATAGGGTAGTATTTGCAAAAATCTATACATTAAAATTGATATGGCAGTTTCTTTTATATAATGCATATGAAATTGTCTAACATTTACAATACAAGAAGAAATGCATGAATTTCTTTTTTTTTCTCAATTCGTAGACCATGACAACATTGGAATGTTTGTTTTTAAATCGTGAGGTAAAAATATGTTTCTTTTTTTCGTCTTGCTTAAAAAATAGTTAAATACCTGTGAGTCTCTGTACGTTTGTCAAATCGCCAAATTCTCAGTCAAAATTCTCTACTTACTGTAAAACGTACAAAACATAAAAATAAAAAAAATTAAAGAAAAAAATAAAATGATCAGAAGGCACAGACGTGGGGTTGCTGGGGGGGGGTTAAAAAAAAAATTGTCTCTCATTCTTGACATACCCGCCAAATGTGCAGGACCTGCAGGGTGGGTGGGGAGGGGCGGGGCGTCTATAAAATCACCAGCATTTGAAAATAACAAATCAAAACAAAAAAAACAACAAAAGCACATAAAGGGAGTACCCTGCCCACAAAAACACAGCCTCTCAGTTAACACGGTGTTAACTTTACAACACTAACATGACTGGCCGGAGCTCGGCCGAACACCGCGGCTCTCCCACTGGGGCTTTAAGGCTTGAAAACGGGAATCAGGGGGCTGTGGGTGGGCAACATAACATCAGGGGGGTTAAGGACAGGACACCTCACATATCACCTGTCGACTGCAATGCAACAGGCTAGGTAGACACACCACGAGCACGTCTGAGAAAAGAACCGCACTCCCTATGAACTTTCTTTGTTGCCGTAGTTTGCATTCTGCAGGGAGCAGGGTTGGAGAAGCACAGAACCATGCTCCAGTAATGCCAATGTCACAGTGACGCCAACGACACAATAATGCCAATGAATGTAACAGACGGCGTTGGCAGTAGTGTTTGGAACAGAGCGATGGACCTCGTGTCTCCTCTCGCTCATATTAACCTCATCAAGACTAATGCTCGGCATAAAAAAAGTGCTTCAACTCTGTTAGTCATAATGTATTACCATCTCATTCTATAGCTCTATAGATATCTCTGTATATCATCTCTTAGCAAAATACTGGATACAAAATACTAACTACTGCTATACCAGCACTAACCTGAACAAGGAATCGTCAATATTATTATTGTCATCATCTGCCTGAAATCATCGTATGATTGTTTTTGCCTTTATTTTTTTAACCTTTCAGTGTGAAATCAGGTTGTGTTAAAAACTCTCCTCCGAAAGGGGCTACACATTTCAAAATGGCACATTTTGCTTTACAAAACAAAATAATAAAAGATAATATGAAAAGAAGCATAATCACAGATCAAGTTAATGTTTTTTTTTTCCTTTTGAGAGAATAATAATAACAATAATAATAATCGTAATGCTGTGTCGTTACAGAAGAACATCACAGAACCCTTTAGACGCCTGCAAACGCAACATCTAGTGGACACGAGAAGCCTGCGCTTTGGCAATAAAACAGTAAAAAGATATCAGAAGCTTCA
Source organism: Serranus cabrilla (assembly GCA_903364295.1). Lineage (NCBI taxonomy): Eukaryota > Metazoa > Chordata > Actinopteri > Perciformes > Serranidae > Serranus > Serranus cabrilla. The sequence continues at coordinate 532,937 of CAFUXE010000359.1, forward strand.
TTATAACACTAATCAGGAAACAAAAAAGCCAAAGGCAGCGACGTTTATCCCAATACAGATGACTTGAACTGACCCTAAGGCCTCGCTTTGCTACATGTCTCTCTAAGCATTACAAGAACTGCTCGGCTGTGCACGGCCGCAGCAGGAGATGAAAAACAAAATACATTTGGTTACATGTTTGAAATGGCAATGATAACTGCAATGCATGGACTGATGAGCTACAGGTTCCCAACAGCTGTAAGAGAAATACTTAAAGGGTTACTGAGATAAGGAATGCTGGCCTTAATCATACAATCTAACATACATCCATTAAAAAAAAAATGAAAAAGAAAAAAAAAAACATGCTACAAGGAAAAAAATTAGTATATAACTACACTTGTCTCTTAATCTTTAAACAATAAATAAATGAAGATTGCACTGTAATTGGCATGTAAAGTACTGTATGCAAATATATAGTATAAATAAAACCTAGAAAAGAACTCTACCTTAACTTTCCCATCAACTTTGGCAAAGGTATTTTGAGCTAGTAAACCACTTTGCTTACTGACACATACAGGAGCAAGGCACAGCATCGACAGAGGACAAGATACAGCATCAAAAAATGAGAGAGAGAGAGAGAGAGAGAGAGAGAGAGAGAGAGAGAGAGAGAGAGAGAGAGAGAGGGAGAGGGAGACAGAGAAATGGCGCAAGAGAGGCTAATATGATGACGATGATGACAGCGATGGGGATGACAGGATTAGATCTCCCCTCTGTAAGGCCTTATCCCTGAGGTACGTTACAGGCTGCCAATCAGAGCGGAGCGGCGAGGCTACTGCCCACGCCACTCTTCCATAACCCCCCTTTCCCACCCAATCCGTCTCCCCCTGCACCCCACCTGACGAAAAATAGACATGTCACACATTAATCAAGCAGGTCAGGGTGACTTCTTTGGATCATTAGAGTATGTATTGGGCTGTACCTTGGCTTTGTTTTTCAGGTTGGGATAAAAAGGGGTTCAGGAGTGAGGCGGGAGGTCGGGGGGGCGTTGACGTGTGTCAGAATGCCCTGTTCTGTTGAGTTGTGTTCTGTCAAAGGCTTGTTTGGTTAGTGAACATTAGTTCAAGTCCCCAGAGAACATGTCCGTCTGAGGAGAGACCACAGACTTGCTACTGCTCTGATTACATGTCAATAAAGCACCTTTTAATAGAGAGAGAGAGAGAGAGAGAGAGAGAGAGAGAGAGAGAACAGAAGAAGGGAGAAAGGGAGAAAGAGAGAGAGAGTAGTGCATGAGCAGAAAGATGGGATGGATCGAAAGCAAGAGAAGAGCAGCCAGAGCAAAAGGTAATTACAGATAATTATGGGCAGAGGAGGAGAAAAGAGGAGAAGAGTCTTCAAATGTATCGATTCACAGACTAGCTGGAAGGAGAAACTACAGCTTCAGCACTGCTCTGGCTGGCGACTGGCTAAATTTCAGGAGGAGAGGGGGGTAATAAAGCTCAAGCTAACTCCTAATGGCTTTCCTGGTTAACACACAGAGCTCTGAGAAGCGCGCAGGCTGTTAGCACCTCTGGGTCTAACGGGCATATCGCTACTAAAGCTACAGATACATAGGCTGGAGCAATGGGACTTGAGATGGTAGAATATGGAAGGACTGTCCGAGAGCCAATCAGACGCTCCCGTCAGCCCTTTCCTGTTAAGTTGCAGCCAATCACAATCCAAGCCCAGCTTCCTAAACGCTAGAGCCAGTTTATGCCCAACATTCGAATACCTACAAGGGTTCATAATCTGATCCAAGACCAGTGTTTAAGGGCTCCTTCGAGCTGCTGAACTGACCTCAGAGCTGCTGTTTGTGAGCACCTAGATTCATCTCCTCCCCCTTCACACTGTACTTCAGACCTTACATTGCCATCACTTATATTACATCACTTTTTATAGCATCATAGATATTTGTTATAATATATATTTATATTGTGTGTATATATATTAGATAACTGGTTTTCCATTCTTTCTTAGATATAATAAAATCACAGGATAGCAGCATCTTACACCACACATGGATTGCATCACTTTGGTAGCTGAATGAGTGAGTGATTGAATGTTAAAAGCTGAGCAGATATGCGATCGACTTCTTAGGAGGAAATGTGCATTTCTCACTGTCATTGCATGAGTGTGATTGTACGTGTGTGTGCGTGTATGTGTACGAAAGTCTTTGTCAGTCAGTCTGTGTGTGAGAGCAGGTGCTGATTGCATGAGTTGACTGACAGTCTGTAGAGTTGTAACAAACCGAATAATAAGGTATGACCGGCTAAAGCTTTGTAGGCCTACATTGGAATATGGCTGAAATGAATAAAGACTGCAGCAAAAAAAAAAAGAAAATTACACATTGAAAAAAAAAGGTAAGGCAATGACCGTCAAGAAATATACACGTTCTCTAATCAAATATGTTTTAAAAAGATACAAAATAAAACATGCAAGTCAGTCTGAGGAGCAACTGCTTTGCTCACAGCTATTTTAAGGCTTGATTATCAGTTTTCTTTCCCAACCGAGGTACAGCTAAGACAAGGCTTCCCTCGACAGAAATCCTTAACAAATGAGACAGACGATGATACAAAGACAACAGAGATGTAGAGAGAATGAGACCAAACTGAGTGAACGCAGAGGACGACAAGGTGAGGAAAGCCAGAATCGATACTTTGACTAAAAAAACACATACATAGCCTTAGAAGTACATCTCAAGTGTGTTTGTTTTGATTTCATTCGGTTCTTTCATAGACGTTTTTTTAAAAGTTTCTCTGTGATTTTGCTTTCTCTTTCTATCCTATAGTTAAAATTCCCTCACTTCATAAAGAAGTACTGTAGCAAGCAGGCGATGAGGATGGAGAAGCCCGCGAACACGCACACGATGAGCGCCGCGAAGCGCTCGTCGCTGGAGATCAGGCCCGCCCCTTTGCCCGACTCCAGGGGGCACAGCTCTCCTGATGATGCCGACTCTTGGCGACGCAGCGTGAACAAGGAGGAGGGGCTCAGTGGTCCACACAGTTCCTGGCATGAATCCTGGCAACGGCGGCAGGCGCCCACACGGAAACGATAGTCTGTGTTGCCCTGGAGACCAGAGATGTGGAACACGCCCTCCTCTCCCTTAAAAACCTGAGTGGAGAAAGGTAGAAAGGTTAACAGTCAGGTTATAAACCATATACTGTTTGTTTTTTCAAAGAGCACACATGAATGTAAGTGGCCAGTTGATTGCGCTCATGAGTGAAATGAGCTGATTTGGTATTTGGCTGGAACAGTAACCTGCATGTTTGGATCACAGTGACACATAATTGTTTGTTTCCATGGTGAAGCAGGTGTCCATTAACGAATACCCCTTTTCCACCAAGGCAGATCAAGAACTGGTTCATTGTTTAACTGCAATGTGATCAATATGGGCTCGTGCTAACAGTCTAGCGTTAGCTTACAACAAAAGCTAACATCAACATCTCACATAACAGGTTCTGAGAAGGTTTGCAGGTCAAACCAACTGTGAAACAGCACCAGCAAAAGAACTGGGCTTGCATTGGTCAAAAAGGAGTAAAATTTAACTGTTTCAAGTCAAATAATGAGAATACATATCTGACAGGATGTCCTGTTTTTGGCGAACATGCTAAATATTTTGCCCTCTTCCAATGACAGTATAGCAGTTAATAACACTTATCTACTTAAGTGCCTCTCAGAGTTTTATCTGCTGCTCGGTATATAAGATAATACATAAAGGATGTAAAAGGTTTCAACTTTCAGTAGTTTTTTTACTTTCTTCCTAATGGCCAGCAGGGCCGGACTCCATTGGCTGCAAAAAGAGGCCAGATTGTATTGAAGTCTATGAAAAAATAGCTGTACTTCTCACTGATTTATTACTTCAGTAAACCCTTTTTAATAAGTTTATGACCTTCAGCGCTAATTTCAGATCTTTTTAATACAGCATGATGTTCATTTTTTAAGTTAGGGTCCCTATTTAAAGTGAAATAGCCGACCATGATTTAGGGCGTGGCTACCTTGGGCCTAAGGTTAAAAAAACTGTCAAGTGACAAAAAGTCACTAAGCATATCCTGTAATGGCCAGTCTGTCCTGCTGAAATGTCCTTGGGTAAGACAAGGAACCCATATTTGCTAATTTCTTGTACATAACTCCAGAGACCGACTCATAAAACAACAATCATATTAGAATGCAGTGCAGCTCAAGGACGCAGCATCAACTTCAGTCACTTTGGAGGTCACCTTCTTGTCCATTTTGTAGCTGAAGAAGCACAACAATCTGTTTCCCTTTTAATCTGAAAGGTCATTTGGGATTGGCTTGTAGCTGGAGACGCTCAGCTGTTTCTTTCTATAGCGACAGATGATTGTTGCCAAAATATTCGATTAGACACCTGCTGTAAAAAAATGGTTTGTATTTTCTACATGTAAATTTGGATAAAACGAAGATGGCGGTCACAAACATTGATCAAGTTACAGTAACTCAGTATACACACATTGCGTGCCTGTCCAAGTCATGGTTGTGAGTTTATTTGTTGTGAGTCTAGTATGCCATACAGTGTGTAAAGCTGCTTGAGACAAATTTGTAATGTGTTATGGTGGGTTATAGAAACAAAATGTACTTGACTTGATGCTGATCAAGAACAGTAAAATGTTTTTTTCTGTATGAGAGACCAGCTTGCACCTTGTTCCTCAGGCAGCAGGTGGACCCTAAGTGTGCATAAATGTGTGTGTTTTACACAAAGATCCATTGATTTTTAGTTCAAATCTTCACAATCATCTGCTTCTCTTATGCATGAATGGTTTCTGCTGTTCTCCTCATCATGCATGGACACAAAAAAGAGACAAACAAACTGAGAGGGAAGCATACAAACATCTAGAAAAGCAGCAGCACAGATTTGTATTGACAGCCGATGTGTGTTCATGTAATGAAATGAGCAAATACACATCCGCACATACACACACAGCTGCGGTTTTGTCCGCTGGTGAGTATCAGCAGTTCTTCTCTCCAACCGTTCAGTAATTCAATAACAGAGAGTAAAACGTCCCTGAAGACAAATATCTCTTTGTCTGCAGTCTAGTGTGCTCATCGCTCCAACTGCTCGCCAACCAATCCCAAATTTCCAAGTGCAGCCAAAATCTTTTTTTTTTTTCCAGTTGTTCCCGTGTTGTTATTCTCATTAAAATCCTTCAATACCATTCAATAAATACTGCTGGCACTGCAGATTGCCTTCAATTTCAGAATGCTCTATCTTTCAGTGCAGGGAAGACAAAGTGTGTGTGAGAGAGGGAGTGTCTGCTGTGTGTGTGTGTGTGCGCTTCATTCTTCAATGTGCAAATTTGTGTCTAGGTGTGTGGGTGGTTGAGTGCTCTGTAATGCCTTCCGCATCGATGCAAACAGAATTTTTCTGTTCCTCAGGGAGATTAAAAGACATCGTCCCAGTAGTCTTGCACACTTTGAAAACTTTAAGAATGAACCAAATTATTCAAGCGGGGCTCTGGAGTCTCAGCAGTGTCCTCAAATGCCCTGAGTGTGTGTATGTGTGTGTGTGTGAGGCGAACCTGTTTGTATTCTGACTCGCGTCCCACCAGCACCTGGAGCACGTAGCTCACAGGATCTCCTCTCATTGGTGCGATAGTCTCCCATGTGATCTCACACATGTTCCCCTCCAGCTGGTGCACTCTGGGAGCTGTTGGAATAAATGGCATCAAAACAATGGCTTCAATCACATGCCAGGACTTCATCCATAGAAAATTCATTGAATGAAAAAACAAATGGACAGATTTTCTGCATTTGAGCGGAAACAAAACAGCCGTTGCTGCTCGGCTATTTAATGAACACTGGCCTCCATGTGATGGTTGCAGTTATGTTAAAAGCTGTTTAGACTAACTGAGTCCTGGACATAAACCACAACAACGAGTGCAGATTATTCATGTGCAATAATTCTGTTTTTCAGTGTGTTGCTTTGTTTGAAGAAGCAATAATAATCTTGATATGCCATTTTACGCTGGAAACAAAATCATCATGACAATAATTAAATACTGACTGCATTAATTGCAGCTTACATTTGACTAAACTTTAGCCAAAGGACTCATCACATTGGCTCAACTCGTCCTGCTCTTGTTGTTCTGAATGAAAGCTGATTTGCAGAGAACCTTTCAGACAGGCACACACACTGCTAACAGTTTTATTAAAGCTGTTTGGACCCCCGAGGCTGTTATTTGTCTGTTTATGAATTTGTCAATGCCGCGCTGCACATTCACCGCCAATACCTATAACACCTTCAATGATGTCACCTAAGAGGATACCCTTTACTGGGATTATTGCAGGTTTAATAAGCCAGGCTACAGCAAAGGCCGTATACTGGAGGCAATAATCAAGCAAAGCAACAGTAAACATGTCATCTCCACCAGACAAACACAAACAAACGTTTGACATTTTCTTGTCCTGTGAGTTTGTCGCCTCTTTGGGGCCATTCAGTCCAACTCCTGAGTGTTTGAAGCCAGTTGCAACAGAAGAATACAACATAACGAGAGAGTTATGCATTAATAAATGCAAATTGCGAAATATTAACTTGCAGAATGCAAAAAGGCACAAAATATCTAAGTTTACAAAAGATTAGTGGTTGAATTGAGCTTTAAATACTGTATAAATAAAAGAAAGAGGAGAGCCAGATTAGGGAGAAGGGAGGATTGAAGCAGCATTTCTTTATTTTTATTTCTTTATTTATTCTTTCTTTCTTCGTCTTTATTATTTTCATCTTTTTTTTATTATTACCACTGCATACCTTGATTGTCTATTAACTACATAATGCAACAGCTTGTGATACAACGGTTACTTCCTGTTTATATAGTTAATTCTTTTGATGAAACAGATGTTATAGTCTGAAACTAGCTCATAAGAACAAAGAAAAACTCATGGGTGGATTCACGAGTGCAGCAGTGATGACTCACACACACACATTGCCTTGTTGCTTTACCTTTGAGGGCCGGGGGTACGGACTTGGTGGTGCAGAAGGTGTGTGTGTCAGAGAAAGGACCCTCTCCAGCATCGCTGATAGCCTGTATTCTGAAGCTGTAGCTGCTGGACTCAGTCAACCGCTGGACCTTGTAGGTGTGGCTGGGGCCGCGGTAGATCGTCACAAACCTGAGCAGAGGAGATAATGAAGAGGGAGAAAGAGACAATGAATCACAAATCTAAAGGGAAATCTGTAAGTGAGAGAAAGGGGTGAAGGGGAGAAGAAGGGAGGGACTGTGTGACAAACCTAGAGAGGAAGAGAAAGTGAATTAAAGATAAGGGATGTGGTGAGGAGTGGGGTGAAGGTGAGAAGAAGAAGTGATGGTGCTCGGGATAAAGAAAAGGAAGGGAGAGATGAGTCAGTTATAAAACTTGCAGTAAGGGATGAGGCATCAATACTGAAATTACACTGATGAAGAAAATATGTATTGAGGCATGAAAAAAAAAAGAGACGTAGGGTAATTTTCTTATAGACCTCTATACAATCATGTGCGCATAAAAGTTGGATTTTCTTGAGAAATAAGTACCTGGGACCTTGAAAAGAAACAAAAATGAGAATGCATCCTGACAAATATATCTCTCTGTTATCAGATTCAATAGTGAACATGTTTTTCAGCGATTATTGCCTGATACGGATGTATTATGCGTGGCTACTTGTGATAAGGTTAGCATTAGAGACAGAGAAGGAGAAACAGCTTGTTTGTAAAGTGGTTGAATTATTTGTTGGCTAGCTGTGTGGAAAAACACATCAGTGCACATAAGGAAAGAAATGATGGGATAAAAGGATGACGGGATGGAGAAAAATGTGGAATATGGAGGGGTATGGATGGACAGATAAACACAATGTTTGGTTAATGAGGGCTGGAGGAGAGAAACAGAGATGGAAGTTGGATGAAAGGGTGGTACTGAGTTAATAAATCAAGTGAGAAGTAGGAAATTTTCTCATACACTTCTATACGATCAGACTTTATGCAGTCATAAAGTTGGAAGTGCAAGGTTTATGCAGGTTTAAGGGACTTCCACACTGCCTACACTTTCAAGGCTGCCGCTGGGTTTATTCTCATGGGATTTTCTTGAGAAATAAGTACCTGAGACCTTGAAAAGAAACAAAGGAGGACGAGAAAATGCACCCTGACAAAGATAACAGTGATTTATAAACAAACAGGACGAATACTGACAGGCTATAGTCTCAAATCTAATGAAAAAGAGCACTAAAAAAGTTTCTGGCTAGCTAGATTGACAGATTGATGGACTGACGCAGAGATGATAAGTGAGGGAAAGAGCGAGTTGGGGAATAATGGGGGTTTGAGCT
>CAFUXE010000359.1:546239-568842 GCA_903364295.1 Serranus cabrilla
CTGGAGGGAGGGGGCGTGTCCTCGCCAGCAGGGGTGGACTCAAGGGACTGGAGCCGATGGCATTCACAGCCTGGATGTGTACACTGAGAGCAAGACAGGGAGAGACAGATTGTGGTGAACTGTTATTTTCACAACAAACGTGCAACACACAGGGGCATTACAGATCTACCGCGAATTCAAAGCACTTGCAGAAACACACTTTTGTTTTCTAGGAATCTTCCCTTTCTCTCTCAATGTCTGATCAGCTGATTAGCAACCAAATCAGAGCCCACTCGGCTAGAAAGCATCTACTGTCTGACATTTAATTACTGATTCTGTGTAACTGTAACCTTTCATTATGATTCATGCAGGTGAGTGAAGGCCGATGAGAAAGGGCAATGCTCATGCATCCGCTGGGTAATTAAGCATATGGATACAGGATGATGACAGATAAAGGATCTGAGCTTATAGAGGGGAACAGATCTATGGTTTACTATGTCTCCTGCTGAGTGAAGCACAGAACCCTACACCTCAGCATTCTTTTATGCTCAGCAAACATAATAGCAAAATGTAAATATAATGTCTATTTTGAAGCGGCAGGCAAGGTGCATAATTCTACCTTCCTGCAAATACATTTATTTATTAACTATAACCACTTATTGTTCAGTGCTCCTAGCATTCAAAACATTTTAAAGCACTTTCAAGGTGCTTTGTCAAGCTTTCCAAACATCCCACAGCGAAGGTGAATGCATGGTTATATAACGTATGTATATACACAGTATACAAATTATTTCTCTAATTCAGCACAGTAAATTCTGCTGGCAAAGATCCACACATGGGTGAAAACAAAACACCCGCAGGATGAAGCAGAGTTTGTTCACTGGCTTAATATTTGGTACATTTTCGTCACTATGTGATTAAATGATAATGTTCACTGTTACATTGGATCCATCATAAATGGTGTAATTAACATGTAACAATCATACTTCCCTACTGTATGACCTCCTGAAAATCATTTATCAGCAAAAGAAACCCTTTTTAATATATTCCTAGCACAAACAAACATTCCCTACAAAACTAACCTGCAAGTCCTTTTTGCAGACTTCACAAAAAGCTGCTTGAGAACGATTTATATTTTTAGTTTTCAAGCCAAAATACATTAAAACGGCATTAAAACGGTCATCAGAGGAGACACATCAATAGAGATGAAAAAGCTAATCATTACGATATTGATTTATCATGTGCAATTAAATGCAATTTCAATTAGTTTCAAGCATTTTATTGGAAAACCAAACGCATTTTAAACACAGTTTCCAGCACCTGTAAGAACCCCGTAATAAACATTTTATTTTCTTGTCTTTGCAAACGCAGCTTTAATGAATCTGTATTCTGTGACGTGCATCTATGTGGCAATCACCGTCTCAAGGTGTCTCCTTAGAATTAAATACCTTTTCATAATGGAATGTAACAGTATTGAGCAAAGATGTTTAAAGGCTGAGGACTTTATATTTAGAAAAAAAACAACCTCTGCTGCTATTTATCTTCTTAACATTCCACATCATCTTGTGAGAACTTAAGGTTTTCAATGAAAACATGAAATGTAATAAGAAAATACATAAAAGATATCAAACTCGTTATTGGGGTAGTGTAGGTGGTTTAGTGTAGCATTAACCTCTTTTTAAATACATAAAATACTAAAAAAAGAAATTCTCTTCAACATTACAAGGACAGTCCTTCCCAGCAAGGACAGAGTGGAGGAAAAACAAGTTTCAACATTATTTATCAACAAGACGACACTTTAAACCGGCACTAAAACACACTGAAGCCGCAAAGCAAACAACATTTACACAGTCCTTCCCAAAGCTCTACACGCAAATGATTAATGAATAATATTATTTGAAGTACTCCACTGCTGTAAATAACCAGAATTACCGTCATTGTCACACACACAAAAGCTCCCACAGCGCACACACACTGCACGCACGATCACACACACGCATGGTGCTGTGCCTCCGTGGCAGCCATTATGCAAGAGAGCAGTGTGACACCGGGACAAAAACAAGCTCCCACTGAAAACAAAGGTGTGTGATCACTCTGCCTCTTCACATGTCCCCCTACCTTGGATACCGTCTCCTTTTCCCCTCAATTCAAAGAACTCCCACACACAAACACACACACGCAGGTAATCAAAGAAGCACTCACAGAAGCACAACAGTCAACAGTAGCTGATTACTAAATTGTTGTTTGCTGTTGCTGCAGTAGAACAGAGTCTGACGTCACTGCTCATGAAACATCCAACAGGTTATCCCCTTTATACCACTACTCAACCAACTCCTATGTATCTGTGCCATTGAATTCATATGTTACACCTGAGGGACAGTGAACAAACTTACTGCTGTAGCCTACAGGGTCAGACCACACCAGCATCTAACCTGAGCAAAGTCATATTTGCATGCAGGTATAAAGGCAGATTTTGCAGGAATTGTTGCATAAAGTTCGTAAACAAAGCATTGAAACTTGCCCCCTCCTCCCACTCATTTTTTTGTGCTCTGTTTCTACTATTTTTATAGCTTTGCGCCCAAAGGGTGATGCTCAAAAACATCCCAAAATCAAAAGAAAAAAGAAAATACAGGCAGGTGGTTTACAGAGCAGATGCATATGCTGTAGCAGAAAGAAAAATCTAATTCACTTCCATTTGGACTTTAAGAATGTGAAAAGGTCATTGTGATGAACCCTTCGAGAATTACTGCTGTATCCCATTTGAGCTGCAGAGAATTTCAACATCTTTCTTTCTTGTTTTTGGGTTCCACAGCCAGCGACGTAACTGTTTTGTTCAGTCTCGCAGCATAAATTTAAGATGCTGCAGGCAGCTGTTTAAAACGAAGAGAAAATCTAGAAACCGACTGTACACTACCTGTTAATGCAGGTTTATTCAATATTTCACACTGTTTTAGGAACAAACTACGTTTCAGATGCTTTGACATGTTAACTGCCATTTGCCCACCAAGTCATGTTTATGGTTGTATATTTGTCCCCCCATGATTTGGTGATCGTCATGAATATAAAACCCACTCTGTATCCAATAAAAACATCAGTTTATATGTTCCACACATGCTAGTTGATGCCAGTACCTGTATTCGCTGTCTGGCTGCAGCTCTGTGACCAGGTGACTTGTTCCTGATTCCACAGTGATGGTTTGGTCGTCCAGGGTGATGACGTAGGAGGTGATCTCCGCCCCGTTACTGTTCGGCTCGTCCCACTTCAGGAGGAGGCAGGTAGACGGGGAGTGACCCGACTCAGAGGATGTCGGGAGATCCAGGAGGGTGAGGGAGGAAACCGGGTCGGGATTCGTCGCCGGGGTCCTGAAACTCACCTGCTCGCTGTAAGGACCAGCGCCCGCCTGATTCACCGCCTTAGGGAGACACAAAAACAAAGACTGATGAAGGATCTCAGGGGAGGGATGGGGGGATGTGAGGACAGAGGAGAGATAAAGACAAATACATGAAGGTTAAAGACAGGCTGAGGAGAGAAGCGGACAAAAAGTGAAGTGAATTGGCAGGAGAGAGAGTGACACAGACAAAGAGCATGATTAAGTAGAATAGAAAGGTTGAGAAACAGACATGAAGAATGGAACAAGAAAAGAAAACCAGCAGAGGGAGATGAATCCAAATTAGTTGCAAAGGAACATTAGTCTATTTCTTGTGCTGTGTCAGACATTTATATTCACCTCCAGTTGCTTCTATTAAATGCCCTTCAATCGCTTTTGAGTTATAATAGTCTGCTCCATCGCCTCAGACAAACTCAGCGCAGATTCAAACCAGGACAAAAATACCAGCTTCTCAAACAGACACGTGCTAGATTTTGAAAGTGGGGAATTAATGGAAGAAATTAACATTTAATGTTAAAATTCTTCTCTGCATGTCTTTTAATTTGAGAGCCACATGTGCACTTTGTATCTGTTAAATGTAACAAGCAAGACAAAGCATGCTGTCTCTGCGGAGCAGGATTTATTATAACGGTACTTCTAAGAACATGAGGAGCACATTTTTTAGTATAAAATGCAGTGAAGCCACTTTCCAAGAACGGCCCTGCAACATTAATATGAGAGAGCGCACATCAAAGGAGCGCAGGGCATGATTTGCAGTCTCCAAAATGTACTAAAAAAAGTCTTGACTTACTGGTTTATCTTGGCAGTAAACTATCTACATAGTTTGAGGGGGCTAAAAGAAAATGTTATACTTAATGTCATATTTCTGACTTATCTTCATGTGTCAAATATGTTTTCGTACAGGTATCACGAGTCACAGAGAGGCCAGTGCACTTTTTGTGGTTTGTTCTTGCAGTCCTTCTAAGAAGCACAGCTGCTCTTTTACTACACATATGAACACACACATGTGCACAGAAATACACAAAGATAAATCACACACAAACGCATTGATTAGGATATTAGAATGACCTTGTGTTGTCCCCTGAACTACAAATGAGCCCATAAAGAAGGGAGCCATAAACCAACCATGCCGTTATTGGATTCATAGCTTTAGAGGGCACATCGGTGGGGGAGCAAGAGTGTGTGTGTGTGTGTGTTAGACAAATACACAGAGAAAAATAGCACTTATTCATGCACCAGATTAAGAGACAGAATGCAAATAGAATCAATTATCATTAACCTTTCGCCAGTCCCTGTCTGGTTGTGTGTGTTTCTTGCTCCCTTGGCTGACATTTGTATGCAAGTGTTTGTCTGTTTTTATGTCCTGACCGAGTCTCTGTCATGCTGTGTATGTCTGTGCATGTGTCCGTGTTTGTCTTCATGTCCGGTATAACATCTCTGTATGCCTGTGCACGACTGCAGTATCTCCGTGTGTGTGTGAATACATGTTTGTAATACTCAGGACTCTACACCCGACTGCCACCATTTAGCCACATTTTGCCACCATTGTTGGAGACAGAGAATCTAAATTTTAAAATTTGTCGATGACGATTTAAAGTCGATGCTCCTGAGTGTTAGTGCACCAGTTCTCCCAGTGAACAACAGCTGGTCTTGAGCCCATATGGAGGTTTGTGCTTGTTACCTGTAGCCTGCAGCAGAAGTCTGTGGCAGGCGTCAGGTCAGACAGCTCACACTGTGTGGCAGCTCCGCAGTAGATGAGCTCCATGGGTTCGTCTTCCCTCGCCCACTCCAAGCGATACTCAGAGATGTCTGTACCTGATCCCTCAGGACTCTGCAACACACAGAAACACACAGTCAGCCCAGGAGAACCAATGGCAACTTGGAATTCACATATACGGACATCAATCAGGAAATACAGTGCCACTTTGAACACAAGACAAAAACACTCGGACAGAGGACGTCCCAGAGAGCAAGCGAGCGGAGCTGCCACTAACGTTTGCTCGATTGATTTCTCGTATAACTAAAGTGTTCAGGAAGTTATTACCAGGAGCAGCGGTCTCCTACTCTCCCAAACAAGCTGCCCCGGAGATTAAATCCTGTAAAAACACTGACTAAAGCAGTTTCACCTTAAAAGTCAGTGTTTCTCTTCTGCTTGTTGGCAGACAGATGCTGCTGCAGCCGTTTCCTCGGCTTGTTTCTCTGATGACTTAAGATCCAAATATCCCCTGACTTTATCCAGTTACAATATAGAGTTAAAAAATATGACACCAGTGACTTCATGGAAAGTTTTCTTAATCAAAATAACTTTGAGTTCATGTAAGTAAGTGACTCAGCAGAACACATAACATCCATCTAGTTGTATTTAGAGAATTTAGTGAAGAAAATTGACTAATTAGACTTTTATAGCTGCCAAAGGGAAATGAGGGGTATATCTCTATAGAAATGCTTTATTCAGTTTAATACATAAGATACTATCTTTCAATTTGGATACATCATCCAGGATGAGAATGATGCTATGAACAACAATCTCCTGGGTCTCTTGTCCACTGACACATTTAAAGCAGCCGTTTTTAGGTCAGCAGAAACCAAAAGAAAGAGAGTGGGTGTATAAGAAATGTGTCTTTCTGTGTTGTGCTTCCTTGGTTCTTTCTTTGAGAAATACAGTTGTGTATTTGTGCTCGTCTCACCTCCCAGTTGAGCGTTACGCAGGTGTTACTGGTGAGAGTGATGAGTGGCGCCCCGCACTGGCCAGGAGGGCCCGCTGCAGTCGTCACCTCTGTCGGCTCAGAGTACACCCCGAACTGAAAGAGAGAAAGAGACACCACACGTGTGTTTGACCCAACACAAGCAGGAGAGGCGGAACAAATCTCACTGGGTTGCCTGTTTATGTGTGTACATGTGAGAGCTGTTTTTTTGGTGCCCTCTGCATGTGTGCGCTGTGTTTGTGCCTGCAGTCGATCAGCCGGTCTGAGTGATAGTCAGAGAACTCTTCTGCACCCAAACACAACTGCGGTTAGTCCGTCTGGGACATTCTGGTCTAATAGATACTGTCCCTGTCTCTGTGTGTCTGTGAGAGAGGCTAAAAAAAACAACCTTTTATCTTGAATTTAGAGAATTTTTTATGCTTTGATCATATTAAGAGGCTCCACAGTTCATGTAGTCGGTGTGCTGAGCAGATTTCATGGCCAAAAGAGCCATTTAACACAGAATTTCATGCTTGTAAAGTGGAAAATAAGAATTACTTTTATACAATTTGATAACCTGACTTGTTGTGGTGCATGGTTCTTACTTGAAAATATGTGTCGTCAGTGATTTTTTTGTGAATTTTATGCCTGGTGAATTACTAGTTGATGGGTTTTTCTTTTTTCTTTTTTTCATATTTCTGCTGTGTGTGAATTTCTCACCCCGGCCTCGTTGGCAGCCCGCAGTTGGAAGCTGTATGTGGCACCAGGCAGCAGACTACCCACAGTGCACTGCAGCTCCGACCCGTGGTACACCTCTGTGGGCTTGGTGTCCCCCTCTCTCATCTCCAGACTGAACACACACTCCTCACACACTCCCTCAGACACAGGGGGGTCTGCAGGGACAGAGGGAGCAATTACAATCAAACTGAGATGTAATCAGAAAGACACAACCATGATTTGATGTCATTCATAAGTTAAAAAGATTAACACTTTACAATAAAGGTACACTGATTTACATTAGCTAATCATTTTCTAGTGTTTTTTTTATATGTACGTGTATGTTATGGAGTTCACAGCTAAGACATTACATTTATAGTTTGTTTGTTTACATGTTTATTTAAAGATAATTAAGAGGTTTGGTTGTTGCTGTTATCTTTATACAGACGTACCATAACTTATAGCCCAATCTAGGAATTATTGTGCTTGTTATATAAGCAATTCTTAACTATTCCTGGCCATTTATGAATGCTCTGTGACTCTTGTAGTGAAGCAGAGATCATGTATTGTTTAAGTAACACTTCATAAATGCATCACAGTGCTAAATATATATTACTTAACCTTAGTTTATCATTTAATAATGCTATTTGTGGCACATTTTGTGGCACATTTTGCTTATAGGATCTGATCCAGACTATAAAATTAATACCTTCTTTAACATAAATACCATTAACAAATGATAATCAGACACATTACTGTTGACTAACTATTAGTTAATGCTGATGACTGCATTAGCTAATTAAAGAACCCTTATTGTGAAGTTTTACCAGATTTGCTCTATATCCTGTTTTTCTCATGTGTTTACAGATCAGTTCACCTGGTGCATTTATGAATCCCCTCTCAGGGATTCTTCCTCCACCAGCTGCTTCACTTCGTTGCCGAGTGGAGAAAGTAATAAATGATGGAGACAGTGGGGAAAACCCTCCAATACATTATGTCTGACCTTCAGCTCGAGCCAGTAATTGCGGCGGCGCTGTCTGAATGTGAGCTGATTAGGCCTCTGGCCAGCTGTATTAAACTGGTTTAAATAAGAACTTCCTCGGCGCTTGAGGTTGGGAGACTTTTGCCGGCCAACAGATAATAGTACTAATCTGCAATAATGGGCCGACATTAGGGGAGTTAAGTCAGATATGAGGCTAGGTTAGGCATTTAATGGGCTAAATTAGGGCTCAATTAGGCCGAAACATGTTTGAGCGAGGTTACATTAGAACTGGCCGGGGAAACATATTAAGCAGCCAGAGGGCGATTTATCAAATAATTCAAATACATTCTGGTGAATAAACTAAACACAGTGTACGTGTGTGTCTGGACTCACCCCATTCTAACTGCACTTCCTTGTGTTTGGCTTTACCCACAATCCTCGGCGGCTGGCAGGGTCCTGGTGGGACGCTTAATGTACGGACCGGAACACTAACAGTGCACTTCAGGAGCAGAGATAAAGACAGGAAATGAAAACAAGAGTAGTGCAGTTATAGATCAGATTGAAATGCTGATTATCTATATGCAGATTTTCCCACATGTTTGTAAATGACGAACACTGTTGCATCACTGCCGCCCCACTCCTGACTGAAGTTACCACTGAAGTTGTTTTTGCATGCGTGAGTGTGTATTTGTGTCTTACCGGGCTGTGTCCTCCGGTGGTGATGCTACAAACACGTAGGCGGTAGAAGGTCCCAGGTGTCAGGCGCTCACACACACATTCTGTTGCTGGACCACTGTACGCTACCTCCCACTGGCTCGCTGCACACGTAAATACACAAAAACACCCACAATAGATCATACACATGAGCATAATACATGGAATCTGCTGCTGTTGTGCACATGTTGAGCACAGTGGATGAAATCATTTTCCTAGCAAACAGAATCCCTTTGAACTAATTAATAACTCTTAAAAACTATTCTTCTGCTGATGGATCGTGTAGGACTGAGAAATGCATTATTCAATCTGTAAAGCAGCACTTGTGTTATGCTAATATAGGTCCTGTTTATTCCACAGCACGGAAAGCAACTCTGCAGCAGAGGGGGAATACATTGTGATTATGTAAAGCATACACTCCAGGTATTTGCATACTCTGGATACAACCTGATGTGGAGTTCAAGGAAACTTTCAAGTGCTGCACATTCAACAGACAGTTTACCAGAACATCTGTTTCAGAATACATGACAAACACTTAAAGAGTGAGAAAGTGCACAGGAAGAAGGAGCAGAGGTGATGTGATGTTTGAAAGCACTGAAAACCTCTTTTTCACATTTTAGAACGAAATATGATCAAATGACACCCATAAAGGCCTGATGAAGCAGATGAGGTTCATCAACATTAATGTCTTGATAAATAGTAACTATGGATGAAACTTTTCTTATTGATTTGTCAGTTGCAGATATTAAATTCTGCAGAGGAATATGTTTGAAGCGAGGTTTTCAGTCTTAACAAGCTGGTATTTTTTTAAACGTAGCTTCTTCTACGTGCATTGGCCCTTTATCCACAAGCAAACTGCATTCTTGGTCAGAAAATCAACCTTTTGTTAAACTCCTTCCAGGGTGAAGATGTTCAGGAATTTCATTTTCATTCACTGTGAGTGTGAGCGGTTATCTCCTTTGTGCGGCTTCACAAATAAGGCAACATTCTTGTGGCATGGCCAAAGTAACGCTGTTTCCAACATTATTATATACTAACCTCCTTTAATGTTTTCACATTTTACTCATAAATGTACAGTAATTCCTCCACTGTATTGAGGAGTAGAGGAAGATACTGAGAAGCCAACGATTCACCACGTCCGGTAAAAGCTTTTATTTCAGGCTTCTGCATGCTTGGACAACATGGCTTAAGGCTGTTGGTTTGGCATGCTCTTCAAAGCTTAAGCATTGTGGTTTTTTGTAGATGGTGCCTGTGTGGGCCGGCATTTCTTTAGAACGAAAAAGGTGTGGACGAGGCCTAATAAGCTGTTTCTAAAGTTCATGTATCTTATAAAAAACAAAACAGCTGTAGCTGGGATAAAGCATATTACACTAGTCTTTCTGACAGCAAAGCTGAGTAATCTGAGTTGCAGACAAGCCAGAGGCTGGATCAACCAATTAAATCACTTCAGCCTACTTAGAGTAATCCACTGGACTTGTTGTCACATATCTGCTGCTGCTGATCCCTTTTCATTACCAATGCAAGAAGAACATGAGCCTTTGATGTTCTATTCCTCTATTCAACACTAGTCCCATGTAAACAACTCTAAACAAACATTTGGTTTCCCAGAGTGCAGATCTGTGGAAAGCTGAACAATGCCGTGTGCTAAATTGATGTGAACAAAGAGTCAATTATGGCCGCTATTTTTCTTAGCAGAGTAGGTGAGAAAAACGGATGCACAGGAGAGAAAGGACGGATGGTACATGTTGAACTGAAAAAGCACTCAGATTAGATGCATGTGTGGTATGGATGGATGAACGGACAGACAGACAGATGAATAAAAGTCTTACCTTCAGAGCATCCCTCTGAGATCTCTAGCAGGTACGTGAGAGTCTCTGAGCCCCCGTTGTCCTGGGGAGGATCTGTGGGATAAAAGAATTTAATTCCAGGTTAATATGTGACATTATTATCACGAGTTTAAGAACAACTCAAAGGAACGTGCGTAAAACATCTCACATTTCCAGCATGGCTTCAGGAAAAGGTGCAAAATAGTCAGAAATAACTAGAATTTATACATATCCCACATTCATACAGTAAATCCTCAGCTGGGACTTTTTATGACATTAAGCATCCTCATCAATCCTGAGGACATTAAACAATAACTCAATAAATGTCAGAGGCTGCGGCAGACTGTTTGGCTTAAAGACTGATCATAATTAAAATGATAATTCTCTCAGTTATCAAACTGCTGCCAAATGTTTCTGCAGCAGGGGAGCTGGTAGGAAACTGTCGATTATTTCTGTATTAATCTGTGCATAAACTTTTTGAAAGAAAGTTTTCAGATATTGTGATGGCAAGTTTAAAATATTTCACGATTGAGGATGCTTTATTATTCTTAGATTATGGATAAATCAGCACTGCTGGCATCAACCTCCTTGGCTGTGTGCTGCTGGCACAGGAGGAGAGAGGCCGTTTAATAAATGTGAAAGGGCAAAAACACAGCACATAATGTGTGAATGCAGTGCAGATCTATTACTTTCAAATGGTCAAGCTGTAGCTCGCTACTTACAACATAATAAAGACACAATTGTTTGGCAGTTAAAATGTGTTGTTTATTCAAGGACTTTTACTTGTAGTGGAGTCATTTCACAGTGTGGTATTAGTACTTTTACTTAAATAAAGGATCTGAATACTTTTTTCGGCAGACATGAAGGCTTTCATGACTGCTACGTGAGTCAATCCATGTTACATAATTAGCTTTTTTTTTCGAGTTGATATTTCTTTAAGTGCCTTCTCAAAAATAAAAAAATAAATAACTAAAGAGCAAAAAGGCATTTTGACCATTTCCACCCTTTTAAAGTACGGCACTCTCTGCACTTTAAAGCAGCCAAAACCTTTTCTATGATTCCAATAAAAAAAAATTATAAAATTGTGAGGATGTGTGGCCTTTCTTGATTTTTTATTTGTTTTGTTTTTGGACTAATGGACGGATGTAGAATCTCAGCATTTAATCAAGCAACAACACTATTAGGAATTAAGGTTATAACAATGAAAACACCATTAACTGAATGCATGTTGGTGTGTATCTTTACCCCATGTGACGGTAAATCCGTAGGGCGTTGCCGCGGTGACACAGGGTGTAGATGGAGGGCCTGGTTTGTCTGGATTGGTGGTGCACACCAACACTTCACTGGGACTGCTCTTTCCCTCCACGTTTGATGCTATGAGCTGCATGGACAGAAGGGAAAAAAAAGAAACAAAATGAGCAAAGATGGAGTGCAAGACAAAAAAAACGAGACGCAGTGAGCGGGAAAATCAATCAAGAAGTGAAGGAACTGTCCTTAATAATGGGAGCCATTACTCTCTGCTCCTTCACCTGTGATTCTCCTGGCTCCTCTTCCTCCATTTTTCATCAGTTTGCACCCTCCATTACCACATTCTATGGAAAATCAATCTACTTTGTTCCTGCTACCTGAACGACCATCGAGAGGAACACAAAGTCTCTTTGTGTGTGAGCATGTATGTTTGTGTCTGCCGCCTCATCTGACAGTGTAAGTGAGGACAGGTACACGTGTGTGAAAGTCCATGTGAGGTGCTGTTTGAGATGATTGCACCGTAATGCGCGGTTGATAACAAGATACACACACACGGGAGGGTCCGCATTAATAATAGGGCAAACTCACTTACAGAGATCTACTGTCGGTACATTTTGTCTCACAATGTTCTGAACAGCTATTATGATCATGGTGCTCTCTACCTGCTAAAGGCTGGAGAATTGCCTTATTTTTCGCTACAGGTTATATTGCAGCTTCTTCTCTGGGAGTAAAATGCTGTATTCCTCCCTGATTGATTGATTGCTGTTGTATTATGGCTGATAGGTTTGTATAGGTTGGAAACATTAAATGGAAAGCAATGACTGGAAAAACAGTAAAAACTAAAGGAAGGTCAGAGTGTTACGAGCTGTACTTATTAAAAACAACTATGTCACACAGTCTGCAGCTAAACCTTGTGAAGCTTTTATCTACTTTGACCACCATCAGTCATTATTTTTTACATAGAAATACGATTTTGATGGTTTTATTGTAACATCTGATGAAGCAAATTTCATTCATCTCACTCATACAACATAGAAAAAGGTAATCATTTTAAATATTGTCTATTATTGTCTAATATATAAGAAAACTTTTGCATTCATGAGAGTTAAAGCTAAGTGAGAAGATTGTCACTAATCTCATTCTGTTTGGTAAATATAGACAGATAGCTTAGCTTAGCATCCAGTCAAATCTGACCCATTTCATGTCAAACTGTTCCATAAATATTATTCTGTTCACCCTAACCTCTTTACTAATCTTAACACCTGTGTTGTCTTAGAGATAAAAAAAAAAAAAAGAAAGACCCGCAGCTATGTTTAACAGCATAGGAAACCCCCTCAATGTTCTTTTTTCTACTAGAAATTAGATGGCTTTTCCTACAATAACCCCAACATGAGAAAAAGTTAAACATTGCCTTTGATCATGTTTCTTGTCTTCTGGTAATGTAGTTATAAAACCTTTTTTATACCACAAAACAATTTAAAAAAAAACCCCAGAGCATGAAGAATGGTGGGAGGTAGGGTTAAAAAATGTGAGAATAATAGTATTCTGCAATTGAAGTCCTCATTGTTAAGTTTACTGTACTAATATTCACAAGTTTTTGAAAGTTGTTTCTTCCTGGACTAGATTTGGGGTTTAAAATCCAATCAAGCTGATTTATTTTAGGGGTTTAGTGAAGGTGGGTCAATTTTGACCCTTAGGACAAGTGGTGTACACGGAAAGAAAAGACAACACAACCTGTTTTCCAAATAACCTCAACTTGCAATAGCGACCTACTACTGATTTCCTGACACTAAAATGGTTTTGAATTGTTTCCCCCTTTTCATCTCGTCTTCTTCTATTCCCTATCTTTTAATTGGGTGACAAATTCTCATTTCTTTAAGTTTATGGGAACTGTTATCTCGACTAAGACCTGCGCCAGTGCAATTTCATGACCCTCAGAGTCACGATTAAAGCCGCTCAGCCAAATCCTAACAACAGAGCATGTCACAGTAAAAGAAATACAGAGTTGGGAACGTCTTTTTTAGGTTTCCATTATGTGTTATGCAGCTGTGGAACATAGGACCTTGGTAGAGCACATTTCTATATATGCCATCAATATCTGTGAAACTATCCTTAATAATGGGAGCCATTACTCTCTGCTCCTTCACCTGTGATTCTTCTGGTTAATCTACCTCAATTTTCATCAGTTTGCACCCTCCATTACCCCAGTCTGTGGAAAATCAATCTGCTCCGTTCCTGCATGGGGAATTCAGGACCCTGATAGAGTACATATGCCATAAATATCTGGGAAACATAGGAATAATGCCCCAAAAGGGACATCCTGCTCTATCTAAAGCTAACAAAATCTACTTATCAGCACCTCTAAAGCTCAAAATGTTTTATTTAGCTAAGCTAACTGACTGCTTGCTGTAATGTAAGCTTCATATTTACCAGACATGAGAACTCTCGACATGAAGCGCCCTGGTTGCCAAATGGTTACAGCTGCTGCCAAATAACCACAACGTCCCTGCTTCTAATCCAGCTGTGGGACCTGTGTTACATGTCAAACCTCTACCATCGCCAAACAGGTAAAAAAAAAAGGGCCTGAATATTCATCTTTCAGAAGAAGAATCCTTATCACTTACCCTGAATTTATACTGTGTACTCCTCTTCAGGCCTTGTACAGTACAGGTCAAGTTTTCTCCAGTGTACTTAGGATGAAAGTCTGTTCCCTGTGGGCAGCACACACACACACACACTGTCAGTAGTCTGTGTGTTTCTGTCCCCGTGTATTCATTTAAATGTATTTTTTCCAGTGTATGGA
The DNA here is from genome assembly GCA_903364295.1 of Serranus cabrilla. Lineage (NCBI taxonomy): Eukaryota > Metazoa > Chordata > Actinopteri > Perciformes > Serranidae > Serranus > Serranus cabrilla. The sequence goes on from CAFUXE010000359.1 coordinate 560,581, forward strand.
TGCAATAAATGCTGACTTTGCATTATGTGTGGAGTAGGAGTGTGTGGGAGCACTTGGTGCACTCAATCACAGGTATATGGTGTGTGTTTCTGTGTGTATGCTTGTGTATTTTAGGAAGTGCCGCTCTATGCTTTGGCTGTACATTTCCACAAACTACTTTACAACAAATTATGCAAGTAATTCTTCATGTTTCCACATAATTCGTTTTTTAAAATACAAAGTTTTATGGTAAAAATATTTATTTTCCATTTTCTCTTCATGAGGGATTCAAGTGACTGACAGCTCAGAGTTCAAAATCAAATAATAGAGAAAATAAATTTAATTTTCATGTTAAAATCTATGAGGGCTGCTTTATGTAATGTACAGAGCCGGCACCAGTGGCATTAACTTTTTTAAAGTTTTCGTATAATATGGATGTTTATGTGTGTTACTCACGCTGTTGTCCTCCTGGATCTCGAGTGTGTATTTGAGCTGCTCCTCGCTCGGGCTGCCCTCAGGACGCCCCCACTCCAGGGTCACCCAGGACACCCCCGCCCTGACCAGCCGCGGTGCCAGAGGCAGAGCAGGCAAGGTGCCCATGGTGTAAAACACCACCTCTGTGCTGAAGCCACTGCATGAAACACATTTACATTTCATTCACATTTCTGTTTTTATTTAAAGTGCTGAAGCAAATTATTAACTTCTTGGATCATTAGTTTAAATGGAAATGGGACTGCAGTCTGGAGGGAAGGGAGACGGTGCATCATGACTTTCAAATTCACCCGAGATAGAGAGATGAGCATCGAGAAAACACGAATAAGGAAATGAGAGGTGCTGATTTAAAGGGAGTGCATGGGTTACGTGCGGTACGTGCGACCTGCAGGTGAGGATCAGGGCACAGGGAGCTGCCAGCGCAGATAATAATAAGTGGAATGTCAAAGAGGAGCCATGATAGGGGAAAAGAGGATATATACATGTCAGGAGCCAGACGGAAAAGATACAGAGGGCGAAGGCTAATTTAAGAAACGCATGAGGGAAGGAATTTTAATGTATGACCAGCAGCACAGGGTTCACAGGTCAGAAAACTTTTTCCAAGTAAGAAAAATCACAAGTCTTCTAAAGCCGGCGTGTGCAGAGTACGTTTGTGCGAGTGTGTGTGTCCGCGGCTTCAAAGGGGAATCAAGCTGAAGGATGCAATAAGGCTGCTCTGAGTTCAGCCAGAGAGCTAATATCTCCTCCCTCACACTCGCTCCCCTCCATCACCTCCTCCCTTCGCCCTGTCACCCCCACGGCTGCAGGCGAGATGCTCGTCGCCACGATGACAAAGAGAGAGGAGAGGAGAGAGGAGAGGGGGAGCAGATGATAAAGAGGAAGAGGCATGCAGACATGCAGAATAATAGCGCCCATGGTTACTGAAACTATAGTTGGAGACATTGTATTAAGGGCCAGCTGTCAGGTCCTCATGTGAAAAGCTGTCATGTATCTCTTAGTTGAGATCAGCGGGAGCACCGGCCAGTACTGGCTGACATTATAGTCTTTAATGGGCTGTAACAGGCTCATTTTTAAAGCCATGAAGATACTGTTATCATGTGAACCCGAGGAATCCATTAGTTCAACCATATCTTGCCTGGAAGGGGGCGAAATAAAGCTCCAAAGAAAAAGAAAAACTGACAAGGTCATATTCACAGGGATGTGTTAACCTCTGACCTCTACATATCTCAAAGAAAATGTATTCTACGGCTGCCCACAAGTCTCCCCTTTACAGACGTGCAGGGCGAGGACTTTTTTGGACACCTGTGGATTCAGTTATCTCAACTGTATTCATGTGTGATGATGTTAGCTCCTGTAGTAGCCAGTTCACTGCAGTGAGGGCGTTTCTTGAGTCTTAACCTCACTGCATACAATGAGCTGCTGTGACCTCTAGGATAATCACAGCCTCATGAAACTTTACAGCCACAGACTACAGATCTAGAGCATTCAGAGGATGTATAGCTTTTCTTGGTATATTGACAATAATTAGGCTTTTTAAACCATATCACAGTACAGATTTTTCTGTGGTGTTTTTCAGGGTTTTGGTGTCAAAATGTGGTGTTTTTGAGGGATTTTTGACCATTTTTTATTAATTCTCAAGTGCTCAAAAATGGCTAAAGTTTGCTCTAAATCTCAACCCAAGACTTGGAAGAACTTAAAAACAGGTATTCTAAGCCCTTATAAACCATAAATATTAAAAAAATGAATGGGCGCCTTTCCAAAACATATGGTTTATGACAGATTTATAACTAAAATTTACACCCCCTCCAGACCCCCCCAGTGTATGTGTGAATGTGTAAGAGGTTTCCGCACCTTGTGCCAATGTCGTTGTGTGCAGCCACTCTGAACGTGTAGCCACAGGCTGGGAACAGTCGTGTCAGCTTACAGTGTCTCTGGCTCCCAAAGTAACATTCTCTGAAAACACTGTTCTTCTTTCCCTGCAGAGGAGAAAGAGATGGATGCACAGATGGGAGTGAGACACGATAGGAACGGGGGGGATACAATTAATTGCAATAGGATATTAAAGAAAAGAGTAAAACAGATGAAGAACATAAAGCACGACAGAGTGAAAAAGTATGAAAGGGAGAAGGAAAGTTGAGGCCGACATGAATTGGAAAGACGTGATTTACACTCTTATTACATCTTGTCTGAGGAGTTAACGTCCGTTTAGTGACGTCTGTGAAAGTAAGGGAAGGGCTTGACAGACTCACCTCATCCCACTCGAGCAGGTAGTTTGTGATTTTGGATCCATTGTCGCCTGGGGGCTGTGGACGACAGAGAGACGGACGGAGCGAGGCAGACAAGAGACAAGAGAGAGAGACGGAGAGATTAGCCAAGGATAAAAGAATCTGACACTGAGACAGACAAAATACCTGCCGTGTTATTATGATTGGCCTCATATCCTGTCTGGGTGACTGATGTCAGTGACAGTGCGAGTGGATAAAAATTACTTGTGCAGAAAAGGTCAGAGAGGGCGGAGGGATGCGCCCTGACGCCATCACGCAACAACGCAAGAATGTCTCTCTATTAGGTGCTGCAGGGCTGATAAAGTCAAGCTCGGAGATAAACCAGGTGGAGAATATAGGCTTTTTGTCATAAATAAAGTCTAGTAGAAACAGACACATGAGGTTAAACTTAAAGCACCACAAGTCTTGTTTGGTAGTGTTGATTTATAATCATTTACATGCAAACACACCATCAGAACTTCATCATAAATCACCTGTGACGTGTATGTTTTTAGGAGAAAAAGGAGTGGATGTGCGTGCCTGTACCTTCCACTGTAGGGTGAGGGTGCTCTTGGTGCGGTGGGAGAGTTTCGGGGTTAACGGGACGTCGGGGACGCTGCAGTGTGTGGTGAACGAGCCGGCTTCTGAACACGAGCCTCGAACCGAGTTGTACATCGCCGACACCCTGAAGCAGACACACAAGACAGCAGATGCTCTCGTTTAGATTGGATCTGAATACAGTGACAGTAATGTGACAAAAGCAGGAGTATCTACTAGATAGTGATAAAACACCACAGTGAAAAAGAATGAGATGAAAGTCTGAAGTCCTTACCGTACGTGGTAGTCTGTCGCTGGCCTTAGGTCTTTCAGATGGTACTCCAACTCCTCGCCACTGAAACACACACAAAGTCACACCAGTGTAATTAGGACGTTCCTTCAGGTGTATGCATAGCTGAAGAAATGTCTAATTGTAACTATCTTGCCATAACAGTATGATTGATGATGATGATTGAGGGAATGGTTATTTTTGCACCAATATTCTCTTTTTTGCTAAAAAAAATATATTAAAAGTTCATGCTGTCCCAGATGTTTTCTTCAGTCTGTAGAATATCATTTGTAGCACCAAAATCCTTCATTTACATTTGTATTTTGACCCATATTGGGCCTTTTTTTTACAAAGAATGCGGTTGCTACGTTGTGTTCAGCCCTAGCTGATGTTGTACTCTTTAACCTGCAGTTTGTTTTATACCTGTATATGAGGCGATACTTTCCGTCTCGTCCCTTATCTGAGAGAGAGACCTCGTAGGAGCAGGACACAGGCATCCCGTTACTATGCCTGTTCACCAGGCCCGCCGGGGGGGTCCAGGAGAGCCGTGCAGCCCGCGCCTGCACATTGGACACCTGTAAGACACACACAAACATATTTACTGTAAGTAACATACAAAATGAAGAATGCAGAGAATATATTTAAAATGACTTGATTTTTACAATCTCTTACAGGCTGTAATTCTGCCCTCATGAGCATGTAGGTAAAACATCAGTTTTCTGCTGTTATCATTTTGAATGTGCATCCATGAATGTACTTGGCTCTGTATGCGTAAATCAATGTGTAATTTAAACCCCACATTCGACAGCTCTTTCCGGCTCCTGCACCTCCATTGTGATTTAAAATGAACCAACACGGAGAAAAGGACCTGCATGTTTGTGTGTTTAAGTGTGTGCCTTCGTCTGTGTGCCTGCAAGTGGCTGCATGTTTATGGGACTTTTAGTTGCGGCACATGGTGGGTGAGCCAATTTAGTGTGATTTAGCGCAGTCTGCTGCTATTCCAGACTCCACATCCACTGAATAGGCGATGAATGTGCCTTGAGGCCACTGCAAACCACAACCATGCACAGACTGTCTATGAGGAAGACAGACAGGAAGACACGGAGAGACAGACATGTCATTTTATTGAGAGTTTTGATCATAATGATTAGGTTTTATGAGATCACATCACTGTGTCCACATGCCTGAGGACGCTATTGTCTTTTATGGCATTTTCTTTACAGCACTTTTTCACACTCAATCCGTCAATCATTTTGCTCATATAACCCCGAATCCAAAAGGTTGGGACGCTGTGTAAAACATAAAAAAATGTCATTCAGAATGAGTGTATATACATAAAAGAAAGAGAGATAAAGAATGAAGGACAGCATGAAGAGGTTTGTGGTCCTAATGTGTTTTTCAGACTGTTTATCATCTACAAGTGATTTGCATAACAAACTGTAAGTGAGGCCATGAGAATCTACTTCACATCCATCATCAGTCCTCGTCTTCTCTTCCATGTTTGTAAGAAAATAAATAACTGGATGCATTTATGTGCATACACAGATTTAGTCCAATCACAATGCAGTTTAGTCAACGTAATTTAATTAATTTAATGTAGACGCTCAACTGGATTGCGTACATTCTGTTATATTTCACTTATTATAAGAAAATTTAAAGCTGGAGTGCAAACTATAATAGTCATATTTACACCTTACATGTAAACTTGTCGTGGTATTATACACATCAAAGCCTCTGAGGTAAAAAGGTTTGCTCCATCTTTCTTCAAACACCAGGAGTAAAAAGTTACAGGGAGAACTAACAGGCCAATAACCTCCTTTTCCCCTGCTGACTTCTCTTTCATCCACCACTGATTCTCATATTTCAATTCTGCTGAAGTAGACACACTTTTACCTGCTGTGAAAGCAAACAATACAACCAGAGGAACATTTTACAAATGAAGGACTTTCTCACACAAGCTGTGCCTTTACGACACCTGCTCCCCTGTCTGTACGCTTCATGGCTGAATCCATCACAAACTGCTTTTGCTGAAGCGGGGAGGGATGTAAAACTCCCGATCTGTCCCTGTACAGTATAAATCCATACCAAACTACTAGCTCCTACATGAATGCATTAAGGGAATGGAGAATCACAAGTGACAGAACATCACATCTGCAGTTTGTGACAGAAAATATCACTCAATGGCACATGGAGATCGCAAAATTGCCCTTCGTATTTCCCTTCCCTTTCCTGTTTCTTCTAAGTAACGACTATAATAAACTGGCTGTGTCAGTGAAGAGGTAATTTCAGGTTATGAGAGTGAATAAATCACTACTGCACATCAACTTCTAATCTCCTGAAGGGCTCAAAACTTCACCCTATCTTCTCTCTCTCTCTCTGTCTATTTCAACCCCTGTTAGAAAATCACATATCAAATGGTCCAATTGCACAGCCTGCTGACCAAACTGCTTCAACCTGGAGCGAGCAATTCCTCTCCACGAAACCATGTCTGCATGTCACCATTATAGTGTTTATAGTGTTTCTCGGTTGATAGAGGCAGAGTGGGGATGAATGGCATGGATGAGCAGATGCTGCCCTCATGTGGTCAGGTTGAGTAGGGCTTACTTCATCAGTCACATTCAGTGTTAGTGTCTATAAACCCAGAAAATGACTTAAAAATGACACAAACTTCATACAGAAGCCACTACAGTTATCATTTCAGTGGAAGCTTCTTCTTTCTATGTTGACAGGATGAAAATATGGAAAAGATATCAACACTCGTGCCAGCTATGACTGCATCAGACAAGAGGTGATTGATGAAAGTGGTTCTAAGTGTGTGTGTGTGTGTGTGTGTGCAGCTGTGGGGGAAGGTATGCATACCAACCTGTGGTTTGTCGATTGTAGACAGCATGTCTTGAACTCGCTTTCCCTCTGAGTCATGATCTGAGGAGACAGAGACAGAGAGAAAAAAGTTATTATCAAAAGTCAATGTTTTTAATGTAATATTCATCAGAACATGAGAGACTGGCACGTATAATGAGTGCATTTCTGCTAAATGTTTGGTCGGAATTTGCAATCTGCGTGCATTATTCATTCATTTCTGAATTTGATTCAGACTCCTTACATTTCTATTTCAACAGAAAAAAAAGGGAGAGAAAAATTCAGAGATCCCAAGTTTCAAAACAGATGCATATTTTGGCAGCGCTGCTGAGAACGGGGCTGTTGATTGACAAGGCGATGGTTTTTCAATTCCCACAAGCCATGTTTATTGTGATATCTTGAAATCTATGGTTCATTACCGTCCAAGGTCAGCCAAGGTTTGCATCCAGATTGCTGAATTGTATGGGTCAAAAAGTCAGCTTAGATACCTTATCCTTCTTAATATCGTCTGTGATAAATACTCTATCCAAATAGTAATTCGGTCATGTGTGGAAAATAAATCCCAAAATAGAGTAAAAACAGACAACACAACAAATGTGTGGAAAAAATGTGTGTGTTGTCTAGTGGGGTGTGATGCAACACTTGTTTTCTTCAGCAACCATGATGAACACTGCTTGGAAAAAACCAGTAAATTATCCAGCGTTCCACAGAAAAGCATTAGTCACGAATTCCTGACCTAGAGCAAATAAAACGGGAATCACCAAAAGGAAAAAAAAAGAAAAGAAATATGACTCATATTCCACAGTGACTGTTCTGTACATAGGAACTGCTGATTATCTTTGGAGGCATTAGTTCACAGAAATCATTATACTAATCATTATTAAGTATCATTTCGATCAATTGAGTCGTTCCTACACCTGTGAATAATCATCCACATCATCGTCTGACGTCAGCAGCGTTGTTGCAGCCCTGCAGAACAGCTTTTTATGCATGACATTAGACTGAATACAATGCCATATGTTTAGAGTGATATAAAGCTGCTGCCGGATCTTATAACCCCACAAGCCTTAAGAACAAGGCAGGAGTCACATATTTCTCTAAAAGCCCCTTTTAAGGTTTTATTTTCCACTTTTATTTCTTTTTATTTCATTTGATTATTTTATACAGATGCCATACAATACACTGGATGGATATAGCTGCAAATTCACATTTGTGGTCCTCCACATTGCTTTCTGTGCGGCTGATCCTTCCAGAAAACATCAATCAGACATCAGGTGTTTAGAGGTGTAAATGTGAACACTTTCATATGCTAAGAACATGTTTAATCACTACAGCTGCTTTGTGACAGAGCATAAAAAAGGACATACTTCTGTACATCCTGTGTGGCTCAGTAGTATGCAAAAAACTATGGATGTGAATGGTACTAAGGTCATGCTGAAGCCACTGATAAGTTGACAATCAGAGAATTAAGTCAATTTATTTAAGTAATTTATCATCTAAAAATGAAACATGTTTACTGTTCTTTTTAATCAAATTTGAGGATTTTCTTTGCTTAATATATCACTATAAATGTAATATATATATTGGATTTTTAACTATTGGTCCAACAATTACCATCAGCTGCAGCCCTAAGATCATAAAGGTCACTTTGAACATGGATCTGGGTGGACTGTTGTGTGTGTGTGCCTTTGTAAGGGCACACACACACACAAGAGCACAATATGCACAAACAAGCACCGATGTACGAGTCTGGTCCGGTGATACTTTGTGTCTGAAGGTGATTTATTAGACTCTCGGGGTTGTGAGGAGGGCGAGTGCAAGTGAGTGTGTGTGTGTGTGTGT
>CAFUXE010000359.1:585384-603221 GCA_903364295.1 Serranus cabrilla
ACACATACACACACACACACACACACACTGCTGTAAGTCATATAGTATTAGACTGAGAGCTCAGGATAATCAAGCACATGAACGTGTGGACTCAAGTGGTTGTCATTGTGCCCATGTGTGTGTGTGTGAGCATGTGTGTGCACATGAAAGTGAGCGTGCTCCGTGATCCACATTGTGGTAACGTCACTCTCCGGTCTTGCCTCCAAGCTTTGCCCTTTAAGCACCACAAACAGAGTCACGACTTCCTCTGCCTAATCCTGCTGGAATCCCAGACAACACAGCTAACAAACTCCACTCCCCGCTCCGCCCCACACCCCCCACCCCGTCTCATCTTCCATCTGTTGCTTCTTCCGCTTCCGACTACCGGAGAGGTCAGGTCAGGGATCAGTTATGAGGTCATATCCTGCATGTGGGATGACATCAGTGTATTACCTGAGCGGCTGAAGGGCAGCAGCATGTGTAATCTGGCCCTCAGAGAGGCATCAAAGGGGGCATCCACATCCGGTTGGATAAAGTTTTCCTAAACTAAATGAGACTTGGAATAGCAAAAGGACCTCACATCCCATGAAGCCAAATGATTCAGCATTACCTTTCCAAGATTCATGGTGACAGGTTAGATATGAATCTTTGCATGTATTTTCTGTATGTATACTAATGTAAAAGTTTATGCAAATAGTGGGATAAATTCCAATGTTATATTGCTGCATGTACAAGCCTGATTCCAAAAAGCAGGAATGCTGTGTAAATGTAAATCAAAACAGAATGCATCAAATTGAGAATGACTGCATACATTCACACAAACGTTCAGAGTTTGAACATTAAACGTCTTTCTATTGCATTTAATTGAATATAGATCACAATGTATTTCCAAACATTGGTTTTTATAATGTCCAAACCTTTTTGGAATCAGGGTTGTATCACCTTGAATTCGTTATAAACTGTACATTTTTTCTCTCACTTCTGTTATCTGGTTAAGTACAGTGCACTACAGTTCAATACCACATGTATGACTTAACATTCCTACTGCAATGGTCACTGAAATGAGGCCTGCGGTCAGATGTGTGTCATTTTGGGGGTGAGTGATGTGCACATGTACAGGATTTGTTTGAAGCAACCAAGAGGACCACAGGAATGATGACAAATTACTTTAAGGAAGACAAAAGAACAACAACAATGACACACAAGGGGAAGAGTGGAGAGAAAGAAGGACAGGTGCTGAAGGGGTAAACACTGTCAGAGAAAAATATTAAAAACCCTAAATATTAACAGCTTCAAATGATGGGGGAATAAAGTACAAAATACTAGATCTGGACTGATATGGGATTTTTGAGACCGATGTCGATACTGATTTAGTCATTTTTATGAGCTGGGATGAAAATAGACCTTTTTTATGTGGATTGTTCATTGATTTTTCACCACTCTGCAAATGTACCCAGAGAGCTCCTTGCTCAAACATAAAACTTTATTAAATTATATTTAACACTGTTATACATTATATAGTGTATTACATATTCAGCCAATTATATAAATAACTGAGAAAATAAAGAATAAAAAGGAATAACAAATAGTTAAATAAATATAATTGCTCTTCAATTTCAGTCAATTGCGGACTATAAAAAAAAGAATTTAAAAAGCTACATTTTGCTGCATTATATATTGTGTTTATTGTTTTCATACCAGCACATATTGGAGAGCAAATACACAGATACCAATAGGTCTTTAATAGGCCAATATCAGCCGATAATATCTGTCGATCGATACATCTGTCAGGCTCTACAAAATACTTTAACTAATTTTGATAGTAGTGGAAATGTGAGGCGACCCTGAAACCCAAGCTTGCTGTCAAAGAAAACACACTTCATGCTAATCTCTCACACACAATTTTTAAGTCTCACCTCAGAAAGTTTATCACAAAATGTTTGCACAAGAAATATACATGTGTCTATGGTAAACATCCTGTTATATCCTGACCCTCTGACCCCCGCACACACACACAATTTAATTCAAGCAGACGACTTCATACACTCAACTCTTCTATAATGACTCACTCAAAAAAAAAAAAAAGAGGAAATGAACAGAAATGTATGTGACATTGTCCAGCTGCCCGAACATACATTCACATACATCCACAGATAGAGGAGATGATGCAACATTTCATCAGATGTTTCCAATGATACAGCTGTCAAAGACAGCTGCGACTGGGCCCCCAAAGCACAACACACTCACTCAAACACACACACACACACACACACAATTACTAACATCAGCAACTAACTTATGCACGGTGCACAAACACACTCGTCCATCGATCTGCGGTGAGTGGGATTATTGAAGACCGACTGTGCGGATGAGTTGGTGTACCGTCTGTCCGACTGAAGCACTATTGAGCTGTTAGAAAGAAGCGAGACACTTTCTCTCCTTGCCTTCAGTTCAGCGCTGCACATGTGGTCACCACATTGAAAGGAAACGCAGACCCTCTTGGGAAGGCATGTGTGTGTGTGGTGTTGGTATCAGACCAAAGGAGCCTGTTTGTGAGCTGACCTACATACAAAACAACTGGACTCAGATGGATTTCCCAAAAACTCACACAGACAAAAAAAAAACACACAATGTAACAAACTAGACAGACAGAAAATATTGTTCACTTCAAGTACAACACACACAATCTCTGTACACCCTATCAGAGCCCCATGGAGGCAGCTGTCCAATCTAGATGGGTATTTGTATTCCTGTATGTGTGTGTGTGTGTGTACATCTGTGCATGTGTGTGTGTGTGTGTGTCTGGGTCAGTTGTGACGTGGCGTTGCCTGGAAGTTATGTAAGCATCAGCAGGGTAATGTTATCTGTCCTCGGAGCTCCAAGAGCAAGACACTCCCACGACAGCTTCCTCTACTGCCCGGCCAATGCACACACACACACACACGTACACAACCACACACACTATACAGACAACCACACACACACTGGAGAGCATGGCCTACTGTCACATTTAAGATATAAAAATGATACAAATCCCCTTAAATCTTTTAGTGAACCGAGCAGCTCCTAGAAGCTCTGGGAGAGAAACGGGAGATGAGGAAAGATAAAGAGAACGTGGAGCATGATGGGAAGTGTAGTGAAAAAGAACAAGGGTAAGAAAGAAAGAGATATAAAGGGGGAGAGAGAGCCTGCTGTTGCAGGAAATGTGGGAGACAACTTTAAAATAGCACAGTGAACTGTATATACATATCCCGGATTGGTTCTACACACACAAACGCACAAATACAAACACACACACAGGAGCCTTTCGGTCCATCTCCGGTGAGACAAGTCCGGCGGACATCTTTGCCGGGGGCAGGGTGAGGCACAGTGATGGAGGAGGAAGTCAGGACTTCCTGTGCTGCCCTGCCCTCAGTAACCAACACTCTGCAGAGTGACGCAGAACGTGCACAAACACACATGCATGCATAAATGCACACGCAGCTGATGCGCTGGATATGCATGTAACAGATATGCACATGTGCATACAGAAACACACACACTTCTGATCCCGTTCTGCGCGACAGTCTGCAATTTGAGCGCGCTGCTGATTTACTGAGGAATGTAAATCATAAGCTGGAAAGTTGCTGCGTTTGAACACTGGGTCTTACTGTATGTACATAATGTGTGTGTGTGTCTGTGTGTGCAGGTATGTGTAAGCACATTCCTCAGGACGAGTGAGCCCCTCGACTTATAGCCTCCGAGCTCAAAGTTGCATAACAATGTCATAAGAGAACAAGGGGAAAGCATTCTCAGTCCTGCCAGCTGATGAAACTATCAATGCCATGACGACTTCATCAACATGTGACATCAGCATATTAAAGAGAGAAGGAGAAACAATCACTATGAGACTTGTAAAAACCAGAGCTGGATTTTATTAGCCCACTGGCTCATGCTCATATTTCATATTAAGCATGCTGTCCTCCATACACATTACAAAAAACGTTGTGGAGAAAACAGCGGAGAAAACTTTCCGGCCCTGCTTGTGCACAATCACCCATCCAAGCCAAATGCTGTATGGGGTTTGATGGTAGAGAGGTCCGCTGCCAAACACAACTGCCAGACTTGTGCACGAAAGTCTTCAGTTCGATTTCTGGTTGTTTGCCCGGAGGTAGTAAAAGTAGTTGTGATCCTCGTCCCTGGTTGGCGAGGGGATTAAATTCCATTGTAACCTTCTTCAGCTTGTTCACCTTCTCTACTGCCTCAGAAGTTATCTGTCCAGTTTAAATTCTTTGATTTTTATGGTGCATTTCTTGTCTGATTCAGGGAAAGTGTATATAGTACATACACAAGACTTGTGCAGCTGTTTAAGGTAAAATTCAAGTACCTTTCAAGCACTTTCAAGTTATCCAAACCAAACATTTCCAGACTCTCGTAGTCTTTATTGTCACATCTTGTGTAAATTTACCCTTTCTTAATCTTACCAGCTGTTCATAATACATTTGACTGCACATTTTAATCTTCTCCTGGGAGAATATTTACATTAGAAAGGTTAAGTGCTCAAGGCAACTCAATTCAGTTTTACCTTTACTTTCTTAAGTAGGGTTAGGGTCTGCTGACGAAAATACTTTTTCATTTGAAATTTTGTTTGCGGATGACACACACATATATATACATATATTCCTGTAACATTATTTTATTCCTGTGCCATCAAATCGTTTTTATATTGGACACATCATATTGGAATAAACACTTCATAAATCTGAATAGGAATTTAATATTTGAAGTACTTATATTCCAAGTCACAAATGTTTCCTCTCACATGAAGCTGCCAGTCTCTTCAGATCTGCGCCAGTCTCCAGGACTTTGGCATCTTTTTAACTATTTATTACCTTTAGATTGTTTATGTAAACTGCATTTATCCAGATTAGCCCCAATGAGATCAACTTTTTTTTTCTTTTACAAGGGAGATCTGGCCAAGACAGCAGCAGCACTTTAAGTGTTTAACACTCAATAGCCCCAGAGCTTTGAAAAACATGTGCAAGTTATTATAATCTTCACACTTCTCTTCTTTCTGTTTTTGAATATTTTTTTTTTAATGATTTAATTCCAGATGGAGAGCTTTGTCCCCAAATGTGATAAACCCATTTAATGGAAAAAACTTCACACATTAGGATCATTACTAAGACACTCAACAGTGAGGTCATACAATAAACTATCTCCTGTAGAGGGGTTTATTTTGGATCATTTAAAGTGACACTTTTATTCCCCTAAAAGAAACTTCCCAAGTGATATCAAATGGTTAAATTTCTTAGAATGCAATCTGAACATCTACATCTTATCCTGTCCTGATCGCTGAGTAAACGCTCCTTAAGCATACAAGCCCAGATCTGTTTAGTGTTCAGCTTGTAGCCTGGGTGCCAGCCCATACCTCCACCCAGCCCAAGATCTCCCCCCACCCAAAGGAGGGGTGCTGTCGGCCGACCTACTTCTGCTGCTGGGTCTGCTCCAGAGGAGAGCAACGTAACGTCTGGAGGGACGCTGAGCCCAGCCGTGCTTTGTTCTCAAGATCTCAACACACACACACTCACATTTGACACAGATGCACACACACCAAGACAAACAACTTAAAAAGAAAAACCCCGCAGACAAATACTCGGATTAACACCTGTGCAAATGTGCATAAAGGTTTAAAATGTCACGCTGACACACACGGTTGTTCATACACACTTGACTTGTGGAACGCACTGACATTTAAATAGTTTACACTGACAGAAATCACGGTCACCTCGGCACAAACAGCATGCAACCAAATGGGAAGCAAATCCAGACATAACAACTTTAAACACACACACACATCCCGTTAAGATCTTTTCCAGCATTATCACATGAGGCTATTCTCGGGCCTGCAGATAGAACTGTTTGGTGATTGGTAACCATGCAACACATGCTGCATCGAGGGCACTTATCACTCTTGCCGTTCATGCATGTGAACACGCGCAGACCCCTGACATACATGTGCAAGCATGCAAATATACACAATCCAGACACTGATGACTCATTGTATCCATTCCCTAATCAGCTCTACATGTCTAGAAGGAGAGAGAGCAAAGAAGTGCAACAGCTGTTGGTGTGTAAACAGACCCAGAGTCTCACAATCATTTCCTGCTCTCCCTCCCTTCTTTCTCTCGCTGCCTTCAATCCTCAGGATGAAACACATTCTCAAACCTTGACCCACTAAAGAAACAGCAATGCTTTCAGTCATTTCTACTTATTCTTTCCCCTCTGTGCGTAACCTGCTACATTTGTACCCAGCTGTGTGTCCCCCCTCCTCCCTCTCTTCTTCTCCTCCTCCTTTCCCGTCCTCCCCTCACTTTCCTCCTTCTATCTCTCCACATGTTAATGCGAGGCATTTCTGGTGCATGAGTCACAATCTGAACAGCATCGAGTTTGTGTCCACCACAGAGAAGCAGAGAAAGTGCGTGTAGGGAGGAAGAAGAGGAGAAGAGAGGAGAAGAGAAGAGAGGAGAAGAGAAGTCGTGTGAATCTCAGTGGAAAGAAAGAAGCAAGACTGGAAGTCCTAGATTAGCAGGGACTTTCCCCCCAATCCCCATCTATGAATTCCTCCGTTTGTGTGTGTGTGTTTATGTGCACAAGTATGTGTGCATGTCCCATGGTTGCTGTGCGATCAGACAAGCAAGGAAGTGCAGATATGAGGGAGGGAGAGGAACAAGGAAAAGTATTTAAGACCAGTATCAAACATCTTTCTCCACCAGTCCCTCCGATCATTCCTCGACCTCCGTGCTTGAGCCCTCCCATTGACTGACACACACTTCTCTGACATCCAATCGGATCAGAGCAAAGGAAGAAGAAAAAAAGAGGGGCTTCCCTGTGAAATCTAAACACACATGATGTAAACAATCACATGTGTATTATATGCAGCTGTGCAGGAGGCCTCAGGAACCAAGGCTCATTTATTCCTTCTAAATCCAATTCCCATCACCACTTGCAGCTTCGGCAGCCCCATGTGATCTATAAACTTTCAACCAATCTACATTAAACTAATCTGAAAAGCTGCATGAGCAACATGTGGAGAAGAGTCAAAATTTTTAAAGGGCCCTCGAGTGTTATGATGAACGTCGGTCATTTTTTAAAAACAGCATGAAAATCATCGAGACTGAAGCCAGAGTTAAAAAATACTACAAGATAGAAACGCAAAGTGAAGGAGAGACGGGGAAGCGAGGGAGGAAGTGAAGGAGGTTGGAAAAGAGAAAGAAAGGAGGAGGGAATGAGGGCGGAGGGAGGGAGAAGTGCTCCAGCTGTACCCTGAGCTTCAAGGGAGCCAAGAATTTCATCCCTGGAAGAGCTCTCTTTCTTTCTCTCTCTGGAAAAGTCTGCAAGCTCTCTCCTCTACACAGCTGCTGTTCACACACACATCCACTTTCACACAAGCTTACATATGAAGACAGACACAGTATTCTCCAGAGTTTTGCCCACTTTCTTCCCCCACACCCCCCACACCCAACCCTCCCACCCCCGTGTAGTCCTAAGTGGACCAGTCCCAACTGCAAATAAAGTCTTCCCAGGAGCTGGCAGACCAGACCAAGTCAGCAGCGCAGGGGTGGCTGGGGTCATCACATAGAGGAAGTGGCCTCGCCCGGAATGCATGGCAGCAGACACGACCAGACATGCAGCGTCTGATTCTCTCACTCTCACTCTATTCCTCTTTCTTCTCTCCGTCTCTCTTCCTTTATTTACCTTCCTGCATTCTATCGTTTCATTTCCACTCCATTTCTTCCTCCCTCCCTTCCTCCTTCTGCCTCCTCATGCCCTACTGTGTGAGGGCATTGAGTTTAAAAGTGAGCGCTGGGCAGGGCATACAACAACAATCAACTCTCTCTCTCACACACACACACACAGACTAAAGTCAAGCTCTTAACTACCCTGTGCCAAATGAACCAAACCAATCCTTTCTGTCCCTTTGTTTCTTACAAAACACATTTGAGTGGAAAATGCTGGAAAAAGAAAAAGACAGGTATGCCACACACACACACACGCACTCACACAAACTGTGCCCAGAGGGACCACATTCCATTACACACCACCTGGAGTGAGAGTCCGTTCCCTTGGTGACCACTTTCCCAAATCCAATGAGACATAACACAAAATTAAAACACACTCACTCACACTAAACACACCTCCAGGATTGGTTTTACAGTTGGCCTGAGGGTATAAAAACCTGCAACTGCAAGACGGTCTGGCTGGCTATCAAGCTAAAACTACACACCTACAGATGCAAGCATGCACCCAAGCATGCAACACACACACACGCACACACAGGATCTCTCTATAATGTGATCGCTCTCCACCCATCCTATTACCCTTTTTTCCAGCAAAGCATATTCCATAAATACAGACTCAGCAATCGTCAGCTTGAACCTATTCTAAACAGAGGAGGGAGAAAAAAATATCTACAGTTGTGTTAGCTCTTCAAAACACAAGACTGAGACTTCACTGCCCGTCCATTAATGCTGGCTATGGCAAAACTTTTGATGTAGTTTCCCGGTGTGACAGATAACATGAAAATATTGTGAGATTTAAATACGCTGGTTGGCTTGTTAACCCTTTGAAGCCCAATCAGTTTCAGGATATTTTTGCTTTTATCACATTTTACTCACAGTGGCTTGGTTTTTACTGCAATTTAAGCACTGTACCTATATGGAAACAGTACATTAAAAGCTAGAAGTAAGGAGGAATTACATTTTAATTCCAATAAAATTAAATCTATGTACATAGAATTTAGTACAAACAACTGCTATTTGTTATTGGGTTTTTTTAAAATAACGACAAATGCTAAACATACTGAACTCTACCACCTCTATTAACAACCTGTCCTGTCCTCTCTGGTCTGTGTAAATGGATGCTGTTCATTCCAAGTTTTACATAAATTTACGGACACGGAGAATAAAGTGATTTGATGAAATAGCACTATTTTAAGGTTAGATTTGGTCAACAGCACGCTCATTCATTTGTCTACTCACACCCATTTACACACACACACACAAAGACATGTTTTGCACACACTTATCTGTACATTTGGGATGAAGAATACTTTACAGAATAACACATAAAGCCTCAGTTATTTTCATTTCAACACACGTACTGTAAATCCTTTCAGCTGACAGGCCAACAGGAACACAGCCATCAGTCAGCTGTCTTACACTTGCACAGTCACTTTCTGTCCTGCTCCGTTTGACTGTCACGACGTCCCACACGGGCACGTTTTACAGCATTTCTTTAAAAAAACTTCCAAAACAACCACCTCTGGTTACAAGCAGCGACGGGACCGTCCGAACCAGTACTCTAAATTAAGCCATTCTGAGAAAATTGTATTTGTGTCTTCTCCCCCAGCTTGTTTAGAGCCATCTGGCTCGGTGTAAACACAGGCCGCAAGACTTTCCACCATATTTCTCTCAACCAGCTATTTCCATTTACATCAAAGAGCTCAAAGTGTAAAAGTGCACACTTTGGGAGAAGACTGGCAAAAGAAAAGCTCAGCGTGCTTGTGTGGTGATGCAGTGAAACCAGCAAGAGGAACATCAGCATCGTCCGACCAACTCAGAAAAAAAACAACAGCAAAGCAGGGAGAAACTGAGACAAACGAAGTGGGACGAAAATAGAGAAAGGGACAGGCAGACAGGCTGAATGATGAAAGGGAAGAAAAACACAGGGTACATCCCAATTCCCATCATCATCTCCTCATTTCTCTTAGTTCCTCCCATTTAAGAAACGAGCGAGAGATGCTAGGAGGGGCTAATTGCGCTAACACGAATCATTTGAATTGACGTCAGTTACGGATCAACGTCTCATGTCTTGAATCAGCATTTATCAATTTGTTCTCACTTAAAAATGCATTATTTAATAATCACAGATTATGATGATGCCTCATAATGTGAAATAACAATTTAAAGGCCGAGCCATTTTGTACAAAATGAAGTAGCTCACATTACAGCTTTAGTCACTTCTGGCTTATACATTGATTTTCTGCACAATCACAGCGTGGAAATGATGCCAATAGGCAATTACTATGACAAGAGCAGGAATACTACATGTTTATTCAGCATAAGTCCAACATTTACTACTTGATGAATAAGAAACCAATATAATGCCTAATAAAAAAGATAAATTTGTATTTGTATCTTCTCCCACTTGTCATTTTCAATCTAAAATCTAAAAATCTAAAACTGGAATAACATTCAACCCGGGATGATGAAAGTATTTCTATTTGTGTTCTTTCCAAATCAGTAATTTCAGAAAATTGCAGTGTTGTGTGGATGTGATTTCAAAGCAGCATCCAATTAATCACAGTATTTCTATGGGGAGCTTTGATGGATAAAAGACTTCTGACCGTGTTGCTCTTGTGTATCCTCCATCTGAGCAACGGCCGCAGAAATAAGGTAAGTGGAACGTCCTTAATGACCGGTCGATTCCAGGAGCGCACAGATATGAAATAACAGAATTAGGATGTATCCACAGAGAGGGAGAGAGAGTAACAAAGATGGAGAGTAAACAAACAACACACATCTGCTCATAAAACACGAAGCAGACCGTGACATGATTCACACTCTGCTCCGTCCAGATGACACACATGCAAAGAAACATGTGCACACAGCTGTAGCAGGGATCACATCACTGAGGTCACACGGGCAGCACCCACCATAACCATTGTTTGTCGGGAAAGAATGGCTTGGACTAACTGGGCTACAGTGGAGTATCAGGCTGCATTTCCCATCATGCCACTGCAGTAATGCAGCAGTGAGAGAGGACTTTTCATGCAAGGATGCAGCATTTACAGACAGAGGCTAATCTGTGCAGGAAAAGAGTTCAAATTCAACTGTTTTAATGAATATTGTATCAATTTGAAAAAGTGCATGTAATATACAGCAACATATACAACCTAGAAAACACCAGAGAGACATATGGTGAATGGAAATAATTCAAGTAAAATTTAATTTTAGAGCAGAGCAACTAGTCCCCAGCTGTAAGAGCATTTAAGCTTTAGTATGCCGGTAACTGCTGCCTTGAGCTCTTTTTGAATACACACACTGATTAAGACCTTTTTAAAGTGTTATCAGTCTCGTTCCATACCTGCAAAGCACACTCAGAAATGTAATGTTCTTTATGTTCTTACAAGACGAACTATCCATCAGAAAACAGCCTGTAAAAACTATTTGGTTTGTTGTTGTTTACTGGAACACATTTAGGAAACTCAGGGAAACAGGGGAAAACACTAGCTACAAAATGTTAAGGGTTCTAAACAAATACAGAGCTGAGGAAGCAGTTTTTTTCCTATTAAACACCCATTTTACAAACAGGAACGTCAAAGAAAAGACGTTTTGCCAGTCCACTTTTCCAAAATGCTTCATTAGCCTCCTCCTACGCTGCATTCTAGCAGAATGGAAAATATTTTGGGGTTTATCATAAAGCCATTGAGTAGCTGGTTACCTGCCGTGTATAAACATGCAAAACAGAAAAGGTTTTGGTAGCAACATTATTAGATTGACTCAAATGCAGCACAGATTAATCATCTCGACAAAACTTTATTAAGATGTCAGATGTAGATTGAGGCCCTTCAGTAAGGTTGCCTGAGGTTGCATCAGGAGCTACGTTGCACCCAACCAATGCGCCGCATGTTTCCCAGGAAGTAAAAGACATGTCGTGTGTCCTAGATCTTAAATTAAACCAACCACCTGTTGACTTACCCTTAATCTCAACCAAACCCACAAAGTACAAAAAAAGTCTCCAGCAGGCTTGTGGTTGCTGCCACCCATGCCTCATGATGTCACATCCTCCCTGGCAGGACACGGCTTCCTGCTCACCCCCCGGCCTCATCATCCCTCATAAAAGTCCAACAAAGAGCAAACAACACAGTAAACCAACACAACCTTGTAAAACACACACACACACATACACACACACACACACATTAACACACTCACATTCCATAGCAGGGTGCTCTAACACACCCTCTAGAGTCTTGTCCTTTGATGTGAGTGTGGGAAAGCTCAGGGGAATGGTCTTAGTGGGGGAGGGCGAGAGGGGGTTGAGCGGGGGAGGGGAAGGGAGGGAGAAGAGTGTATACATGAGAGCAACCCGATGAGACGGTGGGAGATGGACTGGGAGCGGGCGGTGGGGGTGTGGGTCAGTTGAAGCTGACCCCCCGGAGCACCGAGAGGTCAGTCTGTTTAAACAGAGGACGGAGACATGTAGACACTCACACACACACACACAGTGCATGCTAATTAACAGAATGATACAGGGGAGGATTTTAAATGCAGATGATTCCCTGCTACAAAATAGTCACAAAGAAACACCCATTAAGACTTGAGATGCAAAATAAGGCAGCAAATAAGAGAGAGCAGCAAAAGTATATCAGCAATATAACTGACAGAACTACTGAAAATAAGTGAAAACTTTTCTACATTTCAGAGCAAACACAATTTATTCAAGTCTGCACAGCGCGGTTCTTAAAGGATTTTTTGAGCCCTGAGGTTATGGAATTTGTTAATACAATTCTGTGTAAACTTTCAGTCCAAATAAAAGAGCATAATGCAGCCAGTAGCATTTAGCGGTGGTGTGGCTAATGAGCAGTACTTAACATCAATCCAACAAATACAATAATCTCTTTGCCGCTCCAGGTTTGCTTCAAGGTAGAGACAAGAAAGAAGGAGCGTGGCGGGAGGAAAATAAGAGGAGAGGAGTAAAAAGAGGGGGAAAGAGAGAGGAGAAGGAAAGCTGAAGGCTCCAATGAAAGAGTCTCTTTTGGCTGCTGTGTCGACGTCTCCAGGCTGGTTCTGCCTTGGCAGAGCATCTGTGCCTGTGTGTGTATGCATGTTTGCATGCATGCACCGCGGTGCAGCAGCTAAACAGAGGTTACTTTATATAAAAGCCGGTCCCTGGTTGTGCCCTGAGGTCTCTGTAATCTCGCTCTCTGTCACACACACTTGCACATAAGAACGGCGGAGTGCAAACACACACGTACACAAGCGTGCGCAAAAACCTGGAGCTCTGAGGTCTCAGTAATCACACCGAGGCTCTGTCTAAAGAGCGCGCTCGGTTCGCCTTCAAAACACACTGCCACACTCCACCTCTCATTAAACCCAGTGACCTCCTCCAGATAGACACAGAGAGCGAGAGAGCGAGAGTTTGAGTGTGTGTGGCCCTCCGCATTAATAATATGTGC
The DNA here is from genome assembly GCA_903364295.1 of Serranus cabrilla. NCBI lineage: Eukaryota > Metazoa > Chordata > Actinopteri > Perciformes > Serranidae > Serranus > Serranus cabrilla. The sequence goes on from CAFUXE010000359.1 coordinate 598,586, forward strand.
ATTCAAACATGACCCCGAGCCCTCAGCCACCCGCCCAATTAACTGTCGTCGACTGTAGTAAAAGGCACCAAAAAAAGCACACACAGATGCACACTGTGCCCTCAATGCTAAATTTTGCATGCAAGTGCACACACGCGCCCACACAAATAAACAGACAACTGCCAGACCCCAACTACGTCAATGCTGTGTCTTTTTGAAAACCAGTGTCTGGTATCTCATTAATCTATTCACCGTATGCAGCAAAGCATTATTTCATCTGTTGGTTATCCATGTTTTTGCAAGTAATTGATCCATATCTTTAAATGTCTGTGTAAATGTATCTGCACATCTTTGCATCAGACCGTCCTATTCTGGACTGTTTCTATCTGGCATTATCTGTGTATCTCAGGTCCGCCTCGGGCCATCCCACTGATTTCAGGGAAAAATTGAATTACACGGCGGGTGGAGAAAAGGAGGCGGGCTGTAATTAGTTACAACATTGAGTATGGGGCGGTGAGGGGGAGAGTTTTTTTTTTTTTTTTGCAAGAGGGAGTCAAGGTCGGAGCCAAAAGTGCTCTCACTCAAAGAAAACCTTCACAAAGAAGGAGTGAGAGAAGAAGCCCGAGACAGACAGACGGACAGAGGGAGATTGAGAAGAAAACAAAGGCGCCCTTTCAAAGTTTCTGAGTAAAAGCTTACTCTGCTGACATCATCAAAGTGAGACGCGAGAGCTGGGGAATTCCCGTGTTGCTGCCACCTCCTTCCGTTTTTAAGAGCCTCTAAGTGGCTTACATTTCCACTTTCATGTACTGATATCAGATCCAGCCGGAGAGTGAGACCATAGCTGCCCACTCTGTCCCGATCCGTCACCGACTCTGCTTTCAACTCGCCTTTTTTAATTTGACAATCACATGCAAAGACGCAGACATTTCCCCCTCGTACCCTTTTCCTCACCCTTGGTGCTGCCTTATTAACTGCTCCCCTAATAGACTACAGTTAAGCACTGTTTTGGAATTCTTACACTAACAAACCGACTGACAATTATTAAACCATTAATTAACAAAATGTTTGAATGGCAAACCTTTGTGTGGAGGCTTAAAGGCATAATACGCAGGAAGCACTGTATACTCTTTGTAAACACAACGTTATCAACAAAAGTGAAAGTCAGCTTGGCATTTTGCCTCGTCATAGTTGCATGTTTTCAGCATTTCACCTGCTATTACTAGCTTTGTGTCCAAAAAGTAACATCCAAACTCACAGATACAGACACTGATACATGTTAAAGTGGGTCATAAGTGATGATGAGAGGGATAATGTTTGTATGACCCAATGCTTAGTTACTTAAGAAAAACCTTGCATATTTATTAAAACTCGATCGTTGGAGGTCATTAAACCTTAAAATCTCTTGCTGAATTAACCAATATGATGTCTTTATGTGCAAATAAATGTTATAATTTAAGAGTCAGCTCCTCAACTTCCAAGAATCCAAGCTGTCACGTATCACCACCGACTGTAGAAAAACTAGCATGACATTCCCTGTGTGGCTTCCCTAGCTTAAGCTAGTTTAAAGTCTAGATAATTAGATTTTTTTATAATAAACTGAAATAATTGAACCCAATGGCTAACTAGGAAGTTCAAGTAAATCTTAAAAAAATTATAAAACGTCATGGAATCATTATATTGCATTTTCAACCAACAAATATCATGTAATCACGTGCAGCCAGCTTATAATTAAAGCGATGGAAAGTACTCCATCTCAAAGTGACACACATCAGAGCGGCAACCAGGCCACCTGTTAATCTAATAACATAATAATACAGTATATGATGCAACTGACCCTGGATGCACTGCAGTGAGCCGTCCTCTGCCCGGATGGTAAACGTCTCCCCCGGGTTCACCTGCACCAGGATCACCTGTACCAACAACACGTGTACAACAATCACAGTTAGAAAGCACGAATCAGGGAAACAGATTAAAATCAGAAGAAAACTAGGTGGGGGAACTGTCACGTATAATGCTATAAATATACATACAGCTTCAACAGTCACAAAACAGGACAGACTCTCTGCTGGGCAGCCAATAGGCTTGCAGAGGTGACATAACACTAATAAGCATTGGATCTCAGAGTAGGGCGGACACAGACAGAGTTCACTCACATATAAATGAGGTGTTAGGTAAGCTAATGGTGAGACAATGCTGCTGTGTCACACACCCTGATCTGAGAAAAATCTCTCTCTTTCAACCACACTGAGTGGCAGGAAACCACTAAAACCAGTACACAAACATATTAAACACATGGAGTGATGCACATATCACACTTGAACGTATACAGACAGGCGGCACACACACATAAAAAGCCAAAATATGTGACACTGTTTTGATTTCCAAATGTTTCTGCTGAATATGCCGGAAGGGAGTGTGCATGCACCTTACCGTCATATTCTCCGCATACAGATTGTTGAGAGTGTACACATGGCTGTAGACATGAAACAGGTGACCCTCCATTACACACACACGCACATGTATTCAGGCACACATGCACAGCCCCGTCTATGCTCTACAGGTGTGCCGTCGTAAAATCCTCATATCCTGCGTTCCTCCTGTAGTGTCTGCATGCTCTCCCATCTCAGCGCTAACCTGCTCCTCTCCCTCAGACACACACACACACACACTTCCTGCTCTGTCTGCTGCAGCGGCTGCTGTTGCTATGGGAACCCCAGCATAGTACAGGGCGACCCATGTTTCCCAAGGACTGAGAAAACCCCCATATCAGACCATGTGGGTGGCAGAGTGCAGTGAGTGCATAGATGCATGTTTTATGTATAAACCTGCACAAGTCTACATCATATTATCTGTAAAATAGTCATGTAGCATGTTTGTTATGTTTTGAAAGAATGGTTGATCACTGAAGCTGTGATGTTCAAGTCAATAGATGTTTCTTATCCATAAAATGATAAATAAAACTGTGTTTTGAAGTTGAAGCTCTCTTAGATTTTTGGGAGACTTTGGGTGGACCAACATTCTCCGCATTTAAGCATCTTCTGAGAAACTGATTTTTGCTTGTTATCTACAGTATTAGTCAACACCTTTATGCAGCAGTTGATTTTTGTGAGGCACAATATATACAGAACACTGAACATTAAAGATCAAGAAATTTAGATGCACAATATGTAATTTTCTGCCACTAGGGGTCTCTTAATCAAAACAATAACATGGGATATAAGATGGAATTTGTTGAGATTGTGTAGTAGTCTAAGATGGCAGTTGTTGTCTTCAAATCTGTGTTTTTCCAACCCCATTATTGGCCAAAAGGTGTCCTTGAAGTCCAGTGAACTGAGCTGCCACTAATGTTTGCTCAGCTTGTTTATTTAATAACTTAAGACCCAGATATTCAGAAAGTTTTTAATGGAAGCCGAATTATCCGCAGAAGTCTCTTCCTCTCCAAAACAAATGGCACCAATGATTAAAACTGATAAAAACACAGAAAAAGCAGTTTCATGATAAAAAAATCTGTGTTTTTACAATGCTATTTGACGGACACAGGAGGTCCCGGAGGCAATGCATGCCGAGTCTAGTCGTATTTAGACACTTTAATGCAGGTAAGATAAATACTATGCCTTTAAATTACACCATTTATTTATATGCAGTTTGCGCCATTTGCGCACAAAGGAATCACATGTTTTTAGAAAAAAAAATGCAATATCCTATTTCTCTTTTTACCAAAAAGCCTGATCCGCCATAAGTTACATTTTCTGAATACTAATGAATTAGTTTTTTTTGTTTGTTTGTTTGTTTTTAAAAGCAGGAAAGTTTTAAATATTAATAGCGAGGGCTATAAACTTATCGTATATGGATCTGGAGACACATTTAAATTTAGCAAGCAGTAAAATTAAAACATTTAAATGAAAGAAACCCTCAGTGATCAGTAGCACTTTTCTTCATAATGCACGTCGCATTTCTTAACACATTAAATATTGCACAATGATATACTGTTGCACCCTTACAATAGTTCTGAGATCTTTGCTTGCATGCACTGAAGGAGACACAGATGCAGATAAACACACATACAGGTGTAGGCAGGTAGACACAGATAGACAGACAGGAAAGCTGATAGACAAGCAAGCAGACAAACACAAACAGAAGTATGTACTCAGACTCAACACAGACACTCGTGTGCCCACACAGACGCTGAAATGGTAAAAGAAACACACAGTGTAAGACAGACCGAGAAACAAACAAATACACACAAACATGGACACACACGCATGCAGAGACTAATCTATATAATCATCGGTCTAGAACCCTGATTCCACACTGGGACCCAAGTTTAAACTGCAGGGTGTTACAATAAAAAGAGCTCCCTAACTGCTGTGTGTTACAGCCAAAATCCTCCCTAACTGTTATGTGTCGCAGCCAAAACACTCCCACTACGCTTCCTCTGGGCTGGGGACGACGCATAATCATCATCATCATCATCATCTCTCATCTACCGAAAGCACACAATGTAAAAATATCTGTGACAACAGGATTAGACCCAGGTCAATTAACTGTGATGCTTTTAATTACTTTGATCTGTTTTCTTTTGGCTGTGTGGAGCTCGGGTGGGGTTTTGCACTTTGAAGGTGATCCAGTTGGCACTGCAGCATCTGATAAGATC
>CAFUXE010000359.1:632475-657838 GCA_903364295.1 Serranus cabrilla
AAAAAATATATATATATATATATATATATATATATTAAGTTAAATAGAAGAATTACTGTATAAACAGTTAGAATGGGAAGATCAAATCAATGCAATACATGCAAGTTAAGAATAAGAATAATAAATATGCTGCATAATACTGCCTTAAATTTGCACATATTAACCTATACAGTACATAGTCAGGGTTTGTACTGTCGACATACAGTGTCCATAAATCAATCTGTCAAGTAAGCTACTTTTGAAAAGAAACAGAATTAACTAGTCAAACATTTCATCTTAAATGAATAATTAAAATCAGGGAAATTCATTCAGCCATCCTGCTGGTTGATTAAAAATCTGCCGTTGTCCAAGTGGGGATATTAAAGAGACAGTTGCTGCAGTAGAAACTGGAAAGCGAACCAGCTGATTAATCTTCACTCCCCAACAATACACTGTAAATCATGAGGCTGATGTAGGATTTGCTTAAATTGGCAGATCAGATTTCCACCATTCACGGCCATGCCAACTGTGCAGTTTTTACAGTTTTAGCTGCTCTTTTGTTTAAGTTAATACTTAGATGTGGTTTTGAGACCAGTCTTATATTTAAAAAAGCACTTGGTTTAAATGTTGTTGCAGACAGTTCTGAGCTCCACACCCCTTTTAACATACCATGGGAGATTTAAACTGTAATGCCCTGCTGAAAAAAACAATGACTTAATTATTTTAACAATGTTCCTGCCCATTCTTGAACAGAACGCCTGTATTATAAACTAAGGGATGGATATTTGTGTTCCCACACGAGTGTCTAACTTTCAGAAATGCCTCATATTGTTGATGTTGTTGCATTGTATGCCTGTATTCTGAACAAGGAGAAGATGAAGTAGAAAGGACACAAACTACCTTGTTAATTGTCTATAGCTACATTAAGCAATTAATCTTAATTTGGAGTAAAATTAAATACAAACTTGGCATTTTTATTCAATATACAGCTGTGCACAAGCCACCAAGTAGATGTAAAAAGTAGTGGAAAGGGGTGAAATACAGATCACTGTTCAAATTAACTTTTTTTTTGTGAGACCTCTGAAGACTTCTTGTCCCTGGTGTTTGAAGTAATAATAATGATTTTGTATGTATTGCATTAATGAGGTAAATCCATGTCAAAGTCCTATTGATCTCCTCTATTAAATCTGTATTAAATACAAAAGAGAAGATGTATATAAAGAGAAGCAGATGACTTAGGGAAGGGCTTAGACACTTTAAAACAAGTCAGAAGTGAATTGTTGTGCAACAGAGGCTGTAACTCAATATCAGGGAGCTGTTCCCACGATTTTGTACAGTGGAACAGGGCACATTTGGGAGTTGTGTACCGTCAGCGTGTGAACAACAAAACAAACCCTATTGATTCAAATAAGTCTGTTCACAAAGCCAAAGTGGGGCAACCTTGCGTGACGTATTGGACCTTTACAGGCAGCCAGTCACCTTAGATTAGATCTGGGGAGAGTGGATGAGGAAAGACTGAAGGGAGCAGATCTTGGAACAGCGACGCAGCTATTTCCCCTGTATGTCAGGGCCAGGCCTCCACAACCGCCAGATGTTTACCACCAACCCAGCTGCTTTCTCTCTCTCCCCTTCTTTCTCCCCGTCTCTCCCTCTCAGATTTTTTCTCTCTGAGGCTCTTTAAAGCAAGCCCTCCCTGTAATCATGCACACTCAGTTCACCAGAGGTCTTTGAAGTAAGTGGAATGTGTCCAGCCATATGATAGTGCATACTGTATATTCTTATAGCACAGAGAAAGCAAAGCAGAGAAAGCGGGGAAAAGAGATTGTTGGATTGAGGCCAGCTCTTCGGTGTGGTTTTCTAGATGTTCAATTATGCCTTCGCTCCGGCCTTACAAGCGTGTGTGTGTGTGTTTATGTATGCTTTATGTGTGTATGTTGTGTCTACATGAGCGTGTGTGTGCATACGTTTCGATGAAATGCTTGTCGGAGACACCAGGTGACAGATGATAATGGGCGTCTGGCAGCAGAGGATGAAACATGATGGTGCGTGCATGTGTGTGAGTTTGTGTGTGTGTTTGTGCATGTGAGGTACTTCCTCACATAGATGCAAGGATGGAATTTGGCTCATCATGGGTTCAAAGGAGTCAACCCAAAGCTCTCTGCACACCAACAAGAGCAGGCATGCCTCTCTCTCTCCGTGTCTTTGTCTCCCTCACCCCCTCATTCCCTTTTTTCTTAGAGTTCTGCGATGCAGCTGGTTGGACCATCAAACACTTACTTCACCTATTTCTTTGGTGTGTTTGTATGTGCATGTCCTGAATGGTGGATTTCATTGGAATAAATGTGTGTGTATGTGGGTCTGGAAAAAGAAGTTGGATGTGATTTAGGAAGTGAGCAGCTCTTTTTACAATAAAAACACATAACATTATAGTCCACTTTACGTTATGTCACATAACATTACATCACAGATAATTCTTATTTTACTGAAATACACGATTAACACATGATTTTAAACAGCGGTTAATCTTTATATTTGTGTAATGTTATTCTTAATAAAAGACATGACACACGATTTGAACATTTTCCGCATTTGGTGCCTCCTGTTGGTAATATAAACAAAGATAATTAAGAAAAAACAACTCTGGCTGAAAACATTTTCACACTACTTAATCTTAGCCCGGGGCTATCCTGAGCTCTGGGTAAGAGTTGACCCTTGAATAACTTTGCCCCCAAACACATATTGTTAACCCAGAGTTAACATAAACTGAGGGCTAAGCTTTTCAAACTGTACTTCTACTACCCCTGGGATCAATCTCCACTGTAACATGAGACAAATACTTATATTTTAGAAATACTTAGCCCGGTTTCTTGCAACTTGTAGCGCTGTGTTTGGTTCATTTTCAGGTGATGATCCCACAAAACAGTGATCAACCCTATCCCGGAGCAAGGCTAGCAAGCCACTGGCTAAAGGGGGGGTTAGCCCATTAGTGGAATGTACTAGAATTGTACCATTGTGAGAAGTGAGGCGATGTTTGAAAAGAAGAATACCAATAACACAGATAATGCTACAGTTTTCACCATAACTGTTACTAATCTATAAGCCCCAGCTAGTGGTGCTGCTGCAAGCTGAACACTAATGTCATCATGCTAACATGCTGATGTTTGCATTTTAGTACAGGATGTTAGCATGCTAATATTGGCTAATTAACACTTTCCCATTGGTTTACTATGCTGTGGAGTTGCCCCCTGCTGGTCATTAGAAAATGGGTTTAAGGCACTTCCACGTTGAATTCACCTTTAAGACCTTAAGGTTGCCATTTGTTGACACACAACATAAAGCACATGCATGGCTGAAACATCTACATATGGTGGTTTTATTTGGTATCTTTGCGATATCCAGTATGTCTGATTCTGACTCTATACAATCTCTCCGTCTCATCTCTCTGTCTCTCTTTGATAAGATCAATTGCTTCCAGTTGCTTTCTCTGCCCGCTCTTCTCAGGACTTTTCCAAGCGGCTTTATCCAAAACTCATGTTTCTGGTATCACTGGTATGTCTGGAACAGACACAGCGCTCTGCCTGATTCAAGAATCTTCAGTGCCCAGACACATCTCTCAGTTGCCTTCTTTCTCTCTTTAATAAGATGAATTGGTTCCAGTTGCTTCCACACTCCTGTCAGGGGGGTTTCCCAGTCAGCTTTATCTAAAGCTCCGTTTTCTGTGTTTGTTCCAGCTCTGCCAGTCATGTCATGGGTTTCTTACTTACTGAACACCTTCCAGTCATGACATCACACGGGGTGACACCACGCAGGCCGGGTCACACCACCATAGGGTGGTGGGTGTTGGCAATCATGGCAGTGGAATGTCCGTGACTCAAGGATCTGGGACTGCGATCTGGTTGGCCAATTGCTTTGTCCCTGACATTTGTGAAAAAACAAGCAGCGTGCCATTTCAAACAATGACCAGTCAACTCTGACCTTCGGTGGGAGGCAAATTGCTCATGTACAAATCACAACATGTTGGCATGCCAACTATTACACCATTCCCAGGGCAATTCTTGTATTGAGAACAATGAACCCCCCAGCAGAAACTCCTGCCTACAGTCATCTTTGGTTTGCCATGAAACAACCTCTCCAGAAACAAATGTAAGAGAAGCTTGTTTATGTCCCACATACACAAATTAATTATAAGTTGGAAAATGAGTGAATATACTCTGGCTGATAGCAGTGTGGGACCACAACATGTCAAGGCCTACTCCCAAACGCTATCAGTTGAGGTAAATTAATATGCTACATGAAATCCAAATTCAGTCCAAAAAAAAAATTAAAAATAAAAATTCACCTATCCAGTGAAATATCTGAGTATTTATGGTTCCCTGGTAATGGTTTGTAATGACGTTGGTTGATGAAATGAGGACGATTGTCCTAGTGAGGAGTTCAGTGGCGTCAGTAGGCATCACTTGGCTCTTGTCAGGAGTGGAGACATACCACTACCCAGTGTGGTTACTGGTAGCACGTAGTGTGAGAGAGGTATCCAATGGTAACTGCTCCAATGTAGGAGTAAAAGCACAGAGGCCCAGGCAACACTGCTGTCATGGTGAGGGCTAAAACCAGCGCAGATTTCACTGCAAGTTAAAAAGAGCGGGAGAGGAAAGTTACTCACATGTAGAATAACTCACAAGCTGATTTAACCGTAACCAGTATCAGGATGCATCTCACTTGGGGGTACAACAATATGTACTTGGTTACATCACCAGACAAAATCATAAATGCGAGTTAATCCAGAACTTTTTAGTTAATTTGTGATTCCCAATGGGAGTTATGCATCTGGATGTAACTGAGTAAACTACAGCCAATTAAAGCAACAAAAAGTGACTTAGCACTGAGTATCAGTATGTCATCAAATTTGAAAACAGTGATTCAACAGAAAGTTCCATTGGTGTTAGGAAGAAGGATACTGAAGACAGAGGGTATTGGAAGAGGATGATCCACTGTGATGATCAGTTGTGGCAACTCCTAACAGGAAAATGATAAAAGAAGAAGACGTCAACAGAAAGTTTCACAACCAGCTGCAGAGCTAGTAGACTCATCTGGTTCCTGGGTTAGTGAAATATGACTGCAAAACAAAATTTCCCAATTAGTTCATGTTCTACCAGAATGGGAACCCACTTAATTTAACCGTGCCCCATGACATGGCTATGGTATCTATGAGAGTAGGTAAAATCCAGTGACTGAGTGATTCTCAGTCAACCTGGGGTCATTGGCTGTGGTTCGCCTGGGAATCTACTGACTGTTTCCTGACAAAAGATATATCAACAATGTGCCACACTCACCAGACCCTTTCTGTTTTGGTCCATGTTTGTCATGACAACAATGACGGCAGTCAGAGTGATTCAGTACAGAGCTGACGTCATCCATGCCAGTCACAGTCCAAATCATGAGGGTCTGAGAACCCTCAATGAGCCGAGCTGGCATCAAATCATTTCCTGTCCTCCAAAAACCTCCGCTACCCTGAAGTGTCCCAGCGTCACTTCCAAAGTTGTTAAAAGAACAGCAGAAGTTTTGCTTTAGATAAAACACATTTCCAACACATAAGGAAAAACTAGAACTGTGAAAAAAAAATCAGCTTGCAGGTAAAGAGGTCAGAACCCCAGACAGGGCACTCAGCAGTTCAAAAGGCTGTGAAGTACACTCTAATGAGCACCAGTGCAGACAAATACACTCACTGTACATAGTGTGTGTACACAAGGAGGGAACGATGACGGACGTGTATGTGTGTGTGTTTATGTGTGTGAGAGAGAGAAGGGTGTTTGTGTGGTTGCGGGGATAGAAGGGGGGTGTATGCAGTTAAATAGAAATAAACTTTGAGGATATTTAATATTCTTGAAACATCTTTATTTAAACTTTTAAACTTCAGACAAAAGCAACAAATAACAGGGCAAAGAAAAGGAGAAAAGAGAACAGAATGAAAGACAGATAAAAAGAATGACAGAAAGAAAGGAAAGAAAGAGATAGAAAGAAAACCATGCCAATGCAATAACCATCAGGATTTGAACACATCTCAGCCTCCTCAAGTCTCCTCTGCACAGAGGAAGTACGCCAACATAAAAGTCTTCTCTCTACCTCTCAGAGTAGAGATGTAATTTCAAAGTAAAGTCTTGCATGGCTTCTCTCCTAGCCTGATGCTGCATGTGTGAGTAACAGGATCGATCGGAGACGTGCCGTTGCCTTCAACAGTCCTTCTTAAATACTGTCTGGATGAGCGGGTCTCCTTGGCAGTGTGTGAGTGTGTGTGTGTGACCACAGCGGTGAAACATCAGTCTCAGAGGTCTCCATACGAAATGTTCTTCATATTTTTTGTGATTGTCAGTCCTCCAGAGGATCCCCCCTCTTCTGCTGATGAAATCCACCATGCATTGAACACACAATCAAACACACACCTAACATAATTTACCCCCCTATCCCGAGCCACACAGTGGCACAGCAATACAAACCATCGAAATACATCAAAAATCTGAGCCGTTATATCTATAATGGCTTATCATTTGTTATTATTATAATAATATAGTTTAATACACAGTCAGGCACATTTACAATGGCTATAGAGCAGAAGGGGGAAACTTAGGTCCTTCAGGACTTACAGCACCCACTAGCTCTTTCTCCCTTTCAATAGCAACTATAGTGGGATGTGTGTATAAGTGTATCTGTGTGTCTGTGTACAGTAAGTGCCAGTAAAGGAGGTATATGCCAGTGAATTCGAAGCCATTGAGGATGAAAGCTGTCCCATTGCTAATTAAAGAGTTATACAAGCGCACACAAACAATGACCCCAGGAACAGCATCCCCATGGCAACAACTATGACGTATAAACAGCCTGAAACTGAGAGCTACACATCACACGCTCCTAAAACACACCCCCTCTATCAGTGATTTCTAAGCAAACACACGCTCCTAGCTATTACAGTAAGGACAGTGTACGCACACGCACCTGTCCATGTGAGTGCAGCACAGTAAATAGAGGAGTTAAAGGGTCAGCTTATTCAAATTTAAGGGTGAAATCTCATTTAGTGTATCAGTCTGTGCATATAGTTTGGATTTTATTTGCCCAAGATAGCTGTATGGGATTTCTGCCCACATTTCAATGCAATAAAGGTGAAAGGAAGTATTATTGTGCTTAAAAATGACAGTAACATATGTCCCGGTCACTGTGGGTAGCTCCAATGTCCAATGAAATTCCATTAAAATGTGGCTGAGGCAAACATCTAAAAGATGGATGCCATAAAATGTCAAATACCACTAGATACTAGGCTGGATACCACTAGAGGTGTGAGAATATATTTCATTTTAATAATCTGGGTGAACTGGCCCTTTAAGAGGCATCCTTTGTGATTTGTTTGGCACTGTATGTGTGTGTTACAGGGAGTATGGACGTCAGAAATTTTCATAAACAAATGTATAACAATGAGATGTTTAAGCAGCAAAAAGACAATTTTTGGCATAAATTTCAAAAACAGATCAAAGTTATTACCATGTACTGTACACAATCAATAAGGACGTGAGAAAACATACAGTGGGATGTGCTGGTTAATCGCGGGAGACTGGCAGGAACAACTCCGTTTTTTTTATGTGGATCTATTGCGTTACTACAAACGTTACCGGTGGAAATGTGTGGGCAACTCTACCAGAGAGTTTGATATGTTTCTCAACAATGCATCATTTTATGTGCATTTGTCTCGCTGTGACCTGATTGAGAATTCACACAATGAAGCGATACCTTTCAGTCTGTGTAGTCAGAGAGTTTAGAAGTGATTGCAGGGGAGTCCAGAGGTGGAGCGCTGATAATGCTGCACTAATAATAGAGCAGCTCAGGCTGTGCAGTGAACTGAACTCCCTCTTGGAAAAGTTGTCCAGCCGTTCCTCACTGTGCATGGCAGTGATGGCTTGCGGTAGCACAGACTGGCCACAGAGGGGTGCTGTTACGATCACCCAAACTGTTACATGATTCCTCCTTAGAGGAACCGGAGGTTTAACAACTTCCTTTACAAGGAACACAGTGACGAGCTGCACAGGCAGCAGGTTTCTGATGGCAGTGTCTGTCTGTCTGTATGTATCATTATTGAGCAGATGACTGTGGTTTTTCAGTGGCAGTGTCTATCACTGTAATTATCTGTTTCTGTCTCCCTGTTTCTAGGACTTGTTTAGCTGACAGTCTACCTGTCTGTCTACCTTCACATGATTGTCTTCTGGCAGGATTGTCTGTAGAGAATTCACGATTACATTATTATACAGTGATTTTTTTGTTGTCTTGATTCCTTTTAGAGCTTATCATACACTTCACCTCCTCAATCGTTGGCTTTGTTCTCCCAGATGGAGGCAGTGAAATTGTTTTCTGCATGAATACAGATCCGTTATTGCACCAGACACAGAACAGTACTGGTTTGCGGTCACACACACACACACAAAAAAATGACAAGTCCATTCTGAGGAGACTCCAGAGTCATCGAGAAACAGATGCCAAAACCGTTTTCTGTCTCTGTCTTACGTCCATGTCGTTTCTGATGCTTCCATCCAAAGAGACCTTCTATCACTTTGTTCCTGTTTGTTTTCCAGAGAAAAAGACCCAGGAATTCCAAGAAAGGAGTTTTATGCTGACAGGTCTGATATGACCAGTTTTTCCATTTTATTCCCAATCTCTCCAGGGACTTGAAGCTCCTCGGATTCATAGTCGTCATCAAAGGACCTGGGAACACATAGTAGAACTGTTTAATTGTTGTTTTACTGTTACTGTCCTGACATGCAGTGTTTGTTTAAATGTTTGTATTTCAATACTTGCACATGTGTGTATTTTACCCCTCATGTAGCTGTTCATTTGCAGTCTCCTCCGCCACCAGTATCTCATACTCCTCTGAGGCATACTTATCCCAATCAGATGGCTCTGGACCTTCACTATCAATATCCTGGAACAACACATGCACAGCAAATTTTAGTATTTTACAGAAGAAAGAGAGAATTTATATTTACAATTTACAGAATAAAACAAATAAATAATGAAAAGTAGCTTTAAAACTTTATAAATGCATGAAATCTAGGGATGGAAGCTGATAAAATAATAAAATAAAATAAAAAAAAGTGTGCTCCTTCAACACTTACACATACATTTTGGGGTAAATTATTCATAATAAAAACAGATGCAAGAAACAGTGTAAAAAAAATTAACTACTACAGACAGTAATGGCAATTGCATTAGGAAACAGTAACATGAGAGTGTATGAGAGAAAGGAGGAAAGAGAACGGGGGACGAACAGATTACAGGTTAAAAGCAGATCAAAATAGGCGGGTTCTGAGGGCGGTTTGAAAGAAGGGAGGGAGTCTGATGTGTTCTCAGGGGCGGAGCAGCAATGGGGAAGGCCCAGTCCCTGCAGGTTCAGTGCTAGGAATGGTTGAGAGGGGGGATGAGGTTGGATCTGAAGCTGCGAGTCAGTATGTTTGTGTAAGAGGTCTGTGAGGTGGGAGGGGATGAGGTTGCAGAGGGCTCTGTAAGTGATGTTTGAACCATTACATAAAAGAGATGCAAATTCACACCTTTTGCACAGCAAATGGGTCTCTCTGTTCATGGTCCAGGTATTTCTCCAGGTTGAAGAAGGTGTCAAAGAATATGTGGGCCATCCGGCAGCGCTTCAAATCACCAAGTGTGATCTTACCTAAGAAAACAACATTTATAAAAACACATGCATGTGTAAAGTTCAGTTGCAAAGTAAAAATGGCAGGATGTATGAAAAGAAATAACATTAAAGAACATGACTATAAAAACACCAGGGGTGAACAGGTGCTGACACTAACCTGAACTCTCAGGTTTGACCAGGTCGAGCATCTGGCAGAGCAAATCCTGGAAGGGCAGCGGCTCAATGCCCATCCTTTCCATCCTCTCACACTGTTCCTCATAGAAATACTCCAACTCAAACATTGACAGGACGCCATCACCATCCATGTCCATGCAGCGGAACCAGTACTCTATACTGGAGAGAGAAACACACACACAAACACTCAGAAACAGTGGAATAAAGTGACATCAGGCTGGTTTGTAACATATTTATCAAACTGCTGCTCAACTACACAGCACAAAGTGACTGTATATCACCTGGTGGGATTTTTCTTGTCTTCTTCAGATATGAGGAACCAGACGAACTCAGCGTAGCTCATCCTGCCTTCTCTCTGCACAGCGTTACCCCTGGAAACAGCCGGAGCACATTCACATTCAATACTGCCGTTATGGTGAAGTAACAAGCTCCTCTGTGTTTGTTTATGTGAGTGTTTCCACTTACCGAGTAACGGCCCCTGAAAACAATCTTTCAATGATTCTGTTTGAGGATGCTGTCAGAGGAGAGAATGAGAAAAATAAGCAAATGTGATTTTGTTTCAAAGACACAGAAACAAATGGATACTGTTGGAAACCACTGCGCAAAGAGTGCAGTCAATTGCGCAAGTACCGAGTAAGTGAATTAAAATTTGG
Organism: Serranus cabrilla; assembly: GCA_903364295.1. Classification (NCBI taxonomy): domain Eukaryota; kingdom Metazoa; phylum Chordata; class Actinopteri; order Perciformes; family Serranidae; genus Serranus; species Serranus cabrilla. Next base: position 642,961 of record CAFUXE010000359.1, read on the forward strand.
CTAAGTGGTCGCATAATGCAGTTAACAGCGTAATGCATTTTACATCAGACAGCATGAAAGTGTTGAGCCTCAGACAAACAGCTGTTGTTTTCTGCACTAGCTAGTGGGGGCCCAACAAATGGAAAATAAGAAAATGAATGTGCCAAATCTAAATACAGTCTGTTTCTGATTCTTTACTGGCATCCAAGCCTTATAAAATCCATATAAAAGCAATGCCTCAAGGGGCTTTTCAATCTGTACAGCACACGGTTATGTAAGGATAGAGGTCGATGTTGATAATTTGATTTAGAAATAATGTTTGTTTTGGCTGAATGCCTGAATTCTTTCTTGATATACGTGTAAAATGTGTTTGGGATGGGTGTAGTTCATTTGGGGAAAATAAACCCACTGCTCTTTGAGTAGTTCCTACCGTGATCATTGTATCTTGCGAGGTCTTTGGGGTCAATGTAGAGGTCATGGTCAGTGTCCAGCTCCCAGAACTTGCAGTAGATGACGTAGAAGTGTTCATAGGAGAAGTAGTCAGTGATCTGGTTGATGTCGTCCTCCTCTTCAAGCAGAGCCAAAGTCTGCAGGAAGTTGCTCCTGCGCAGCTCCATCATGGTCATACGACCCGTCCACGAACGGTTCACCACGTAGAATATCCGCTGGATTACCTGAGAAAACAAGAGTATCAGAATGGTTCACATTCACAGAGTGAACTATAAAATGTTTTGGTATAACAGAGCCACAAAAGAGAGTAAACCGGAAGAAACAGTAAGCAATGGTTAGTTATAGTAAGTTAGAAGACCCTGCTGCATTGTGTAATTTCCTGTAAATGAGACCACAATTTCTAAAACGAACATCATGTCATATTGAAGAAGACTTGAATGTTTTCTTGATTGAGACCATAAAACTCATTTAAAAAAATGTTTACTGAGGTCATAAATCAAGTGAGAAGTAGGGTCATTTTCTCATAGACGTTCTCATAGACGTCTCATAGGCACTTCTGTTACTTTACAGACCTAGAAGTTTCTGCTTGGTAGATATGAAATCTTAAGACAGGTAGAATAGCTTAGAGATGACAGAGGCTGAAATGTTTTTATATCCGTTAGTTTTGGCTAATGGGAGTCTAAAGGAGAATCCAAAATAAAACGTCTGACACTCTTTAGAGGAGCTGTAAGGCTGGTTGGACTCTGCTTTCAGTCCATGAAAATAGCATGAAACTCATACTGCATCTTCCAAAGCCCTGTCATCTGGACTCATTAAACATATTCCTCATCTTTCCAAGAGAGATCCACCAACAAGTCACCTACAACTGATATTCGTGTCCTCATTCATAATATGAGTAAGACATGTCTTTAGCGTACAATGGAAACAAGGGGGTCTGGACTCCCTGTCCCTGAAACACAACACTCAGGCTTAGTAAAGAGCGGATTAGCACCCATTTCCTGGTACATGGACCTCACATGGCTACTAATGTCTCATACAGTAGTGGGTCAGCTGGCTTAAACTGAAGGAAGTGTCTTAATATGGGCATTTGGAGGGTCGGGGCCTCTGCTGTAGTGGGCTGTCAGTGTTTCCGTGACGTCCCCTGACGCATTACAGCATGGACTTCTCTGCACCTCTGCACTTCCACACAGCAAACCCTGGACTTGTGAAGCGTGTGTCGCAGCTATCCCAATCCACACACACATACACACACAGAGTCTGCTTCTAAAGTTACTTGATGTGCACAGTAGCAGTTTTGCTGACAGTGTAGGTGGAATAAATTCTGAGAAGTCACTGATATTTAATATCAATGTTTTATTACTTTTTTGTGCTTGGTATAGTGCAGTGTGAAAGAAGTGTTCGGATCTTTTACTTCAGTAAAATAAAAAATACATTATTACAAGTAAAAGCCAATTCAAAATTGTATCCTATCTTTGGACAGTTTGATCTATACTAAAATTATAACCTCATCAAGCTTCTAGATGCTAAAGCTGTCAAATATATTTAGTGGAGTAAAATTTACAAGTTAAGTATAGGGAGGTCGCCTGAAACCTGACTCTAAATGTGAATTTAATTAGTCAAAATCTGAGGAATGATAAGGTCAGCAGTTGTTAGTTCACTATTTCATCAATAAGGAAGAATAAAGTGTCATCAAATGGAAATATTAATTCAAAACAAATCTAAACTGTCCTGGTGTACAATACTAGATTAAAAATATTGAATTATTTTTCATTACTGTCACAGTGGCACATTTTGAAGACATTATAATTTAATTTAATTTGTCATGAAATTATATTTTGTGTTTTTTTCAGTTTAGTGTTTGTCATTTTTTAGTTGTAAGTTTAGTTGTTAGTTGGCCGCTGACTACTTCAACATTAACAGACATTTTCTAATTAAACTTGGATTATAGATAAGAGAGTGTGGCTCAGATTAAGAAAATCTTGGAATAAATGACACTGCTATTATTGCACCAAATTACTATATCAACAAAAGAAAATATAATTTTTCATGTCACTTACCGTTGTTATGTAGCGGGAATGGAATTCAGGTGCATCCTTCAGAAACGTGAGCCCAGGATGTGTATCCACTATGTCCTGTTGAGCCAAACAGAAACAGGAAGAAACAGGGGAAATATATTTTAGACAAGTCTGTAATAAATATAGAAGAAAGTTCAGAGATATTGTATATGTGGCTTAGTGTTGATCAGACATTTACCTGCAGCAGAGGGATGAAGTCCTCCTGCTCCAGGTAGTTGCAGCTGGGTTTGGCCAGCAGAGAGATAAACCTTGATGCATCATCGTGGCAACTGTGCAACAACCTGCAGGAGGGGAGACCAGTTAAATATAACCTCATGAGAGTTATGGTGTCATATTTATAGATGAACATGAGGTATGTCTTACTTCCTCCAGGTTGCAACGAAGGAGTGAACGGAGACGAAGCCCGTCCTCTCACCACCAGCTGAGTAGAACATGGGGGCCTTCCAGTAGAGTGGACACCCACATGCCTGAACAGAAACACATTCAACAATTCCATCATATTACTCTGAAAAACAATCACATATTGTACTTAGAACAGTGTTTACTTCCTGGAATCAGTGATCACACAGAGCGGTGTGTGTGTGTGTGTGTGCTGGTTTCTGGAGAAAAGAAGGTGTTTCCATAGAATAAATCAGTAAAGGGGTCCATTTATCAAATAGTTGTAACAAAGCAGTCATTTAAGAAAATGTTCAGCCACATGAAAGACAAAATAAAGATAAAAAAAAACGATGTGACCAACATTGTTTCTGACTGATGATATTGTTTCTTGATTATATTTTGATTACACTTTATAATATACACTTCTTCTTGATTATACTTGATTATATCGGTTTCTTTTTATTATTTTTTAAGCACTGAGAAATTACTGACAAGTGTAATCTGAATTTGTTTTGCTTTTCTGCCTCTGTTTGTAGCTCTGTGTATAAATGACAAATTAAAGGAACAAAACAGAAGTGTGGTCTCTCCAAGATGAAAGATGAAAGCACTGATGTTAATCCCACATCTGTTTTCATGTTTTATCACACTGTCATGCAGATTCATTGAGAATAATAAATGAGAAACAGAAGTAAAGGATGTTTCCGGAAGTATAAACATTATTACGCTCATGGTTAAACTGCTGACCTTTGCAATCTTGCCCATTTCGTAGATGTCAGCCTTCTCCTCCTCAAACTCAGTGAAGGCCGCCTCGATGGCAGCGATGGCCGCGTCGTGGTTGGTGGCCGGGCCCATGGCAGGGAGCCCACGGGGGTAGTAGAACCTGGGAATGTTGATGGCCGGGGGAGGAGGGGTGACTATCACCGGAGCCGGGGGAGGACTGGGTGAGCGCGGTGTGGGTGAGGGTGTGGCTGTGGCCAGTGCAGGTGCTGGTGGAGGTGTGCCTGGTTTCTTCTCCGGTTTGGACTGGACCTGAAAAGAGAGAAGGGAGGTCATGTGTGGGAATGGACAAGCAGAGCAGTGGTAATGTTACACCTCATATTTGAAATTCTTTTCATTGTAATTAGTTATAATTTAAAATCAGAAAGTTGGTAATGTAATTACATTTTGTGAATGAAATGAAAGAAAGATAGAATGGGATTTTTGAGACCGATGTCCGTACTGATTTTAGAGGGGAAAACTCATTGAAAACTGATATGGTTATAGTACGTTTTGGAGCTGGAATAAAAATAGACCATTTCTATGTGGATTGTGCAAATGTGCCCAGAGAGCAACTTTCTCAAACATGAAACTTAACTGAATAATATGTAACATAATTATACATTCTAACTATTTATAATTATACATACTAATTCACAAACAATGTATTACACTGTCAGCCAATTCTAAGAATAAAATTGAAAAAGATAAATAGCTAAACAAACATCATTACTGTTCTGTGTGAGTCACTTGCTGACTATTTTAAAAAAAGACTTAAAAAAATCATGCCAAGCAACATTTTCTGCATTATATAGTGTAAAAAAATTTTCACAACAGCACATATAAGACAGCACAGACACCTTACGATATATATATCGGCCAATAATATCTGTCAACCGATATATCTGCCAGGTTCTAACTAAAACACCAGTCTACACATGCTTGATGTCACCTTTTGTTCCAAATCAGAGCAACACTCTTAAATTGCATTTAATGCAAGTCTTAGAGCTATATTGTTGCATGATTTTGACCTGATCCAAATGTGCAAATTACCTCCTTTTATTAACTCCACATTCACTTTTATGGGACGTATATAAATAAAAGGACTTTTTTCCCATAACCGAAGACAAGACACAACTTTATGAGGATAAAGGGCCCACGTAAGGGATATGGTGGAAACTCCCAGTGAGTCATAAAAATATGTACAAACAACGAGAGACTTGTTTTACAGTCAGCACTAAGACTGACTTAAATGGCTGGCAAGACAAGCTCCTGATGGCATAAGACTGGCAGTGAAAGGCTATGTAGGGCTTAACTTAAGTTATCCTAATCTCTGGAACTTTAACTAACTAATAAAGCAAAGTAAACAACACTCATGGCAACATTTGTATTGCTGTATTTATGATGGTTAAGCCCTTCGGCTTTAACATTCTGGGCACCAAACTGGACAACACTACTTGCATGAGAAAATACAATTTTTTTGTCTCAGCCTGGGAAGAACTAAATGAAAATTTAGGTACTCCAAAATGTGAAAATCAGGAAAGAAGAGGACAAAGAAATGCTTAAAAATTAATAGCGCAATGTCCTAAGGAAGAGCTCTGAACTGAATTATTTTATTATCAGCATACTCCATGAAGTTTGTAGCAATGACAAGGTGCGAAATAAGATCGATACAAGTTTCAGGACCTGGCATTTGAATTTAACGAACACTTCTTAAATTATAACTACACAGTGTGTTGGAGCTCCCTGATGGGTTTGGTGTGCGTCTTCTCCAGGGCCTCCATACTGTGTGTACTGAGCAGGACAGCTGTAGCGGTCCTCCCCCCCTCCCACTCTCCTTCACAGAGTTCATTCTATCACTCTATTCCCGCACCTCCTGCCCTATTAATATCCTGCTGGTATCTGCCTCAGAATAGTTTGTCGTCCCTGGCATGTCACTTTTGTGTGTATGAAAGCAACAAGATGAATCTATTGTATGAGCGTGTGTGTATAATGAATAAAAAGAAAGATATACATTTAGAGATTATTAGGATAGTTTGTGAGTTTCTCGTGAGTTTGCATTTTGTGTGCAAGTCCAAACGTGCACCCGGTCCATCCTGCTCACTGCCCCGACTGACCTGTTGCTGCTGGAAAGACTTGAGTCTCTTCTTGAAGCGTGAGGGGAGGACAAAGTCACACCCCCTGGCCAGAAAGGCCAGCTCCCCCCTCAGGTCAGGGTCCCGGCGTAACGACGTCTCCTTGATCATCATGGTGGGGGCCGAGACACGTAACCCCCCACCAGACACGGCCACCGGTGCGGCTACTGACACGGCGACTACAAACAGACCAGCTTGCCCGGCAACTAAACAACCACTCAGAAGAAAATCAAGTTGACTGTAGTGAAGAAGTCCACTTAACAGCTCAGATATCCACTTGTCAAAAAATGGCTTCAAGAAAGCATGTGTGTGATATCAGGCAAAACGCCGCGTGACAATCACTCACATAAAATCCCTCTCCTCCAGGCTCCACTCACATGTACAGGCTCCTAAAGCTGCGTCCTGTAAAGCAGTAATCCAGCAGTGTATCTGTGCCGAGAGATGTTCCTTAAGACTCCCGTGCTACTGTGCAGGCCGGGAGGCAGAACCATGATACTGGGGGCTGTTTTATGACCAGCCGCAGCCCCAAACTGCAGCTTCTCTCTGGGGTAGAAAACCTCTCATGTCCCCCTGTCAGCTCAGGATGTATGTATTTGGTGTAGTCTCACTGGTGCCTGCCGCTCCAAGCTGGGCTCTGACAAACTGCACTGAGAAACATGAGCCATGCCGGGGTCTCGCAACACACACGCGCACACACACACAGCATACCGGCTGTCCTGAGCATTAGGGTGGGGGGCGGGGAGTGGAGGGGGTTCAGCCATGTTGCATATCTGTGTGTAGTGTTTTGCAGGATCAGAACCCTCCACAGTCACTGCTTTTGATGAAAGTTAACCAGTGGGAAGTTAAAACTCAAAGTGAGTCTGATTCAAATAAATGTCTTGCAGACAGGAAGTTCAGGCCTGTGCTTCAGCGTGAGCCGAAATGTTTTCATAGAGGTAATTTAGGATGGAGCGATGAATCAGCGGGCGAAGCACCTGTTGTTATATCTGTTGACATACAGTAATTCTGCTGGGGTTGCTCGGGAACTTAAAGCTGCATTCCCTTTCGCTGGAACATTAAAATCTTTAAAATCCATGCGTGTATGGAGAGCCACTCTTGATTAGAACTGGAATAACAATTATTATTGCTACTGGATATCTTTAAATTAATAATCTATTAAGATATTAGTCCACAAAATATCATAAATTACAGCAGGGCTGCAACAACTAATTATGATTAATTTACCAATTATTTTCTTGATTTATTGTTTAATTGTTTGGTCTATAAAATGTCAGAAAAAGGTAAAACAGTAAATCATAATTTTTGTTCACCCTGAAAATGAGCACAATAGATCCCCTTTAATCAACTTATTGTATAAAATCTGCAGTCCAATAATAGAATAGTCAGCTTACAATTATATAAATCATCATATTTGAAAAGCTTGTTGATTGTTGCCAATTAATTTTCTGTCATTTGATCAATCAATTAATCCCCTATTCATTCAGTAGGATTTAAGTTTTCTTTCCTGAAGGTTTGTGGGTGCAAAATAAAATGTATTCATGGTCAAATTCTTCTAAAGTAAGCCTGTGGTACATCCCTGATGCATTTGCATATATGGGAATATCTAATTAAAAGTGAGTATAAACAGTTGAGTGTATAAATTGTCCAACTGACTAAGTCTGCCCTCCTAGCTCGGCCAGATCAGGCCAAGTACCAGTCTGATGCCTGACAGTGCAAGAGGGGATCCCTCAGGACAGACAGGTGTGGCCTATTTAAAACGTGTGCAGCTAAAATCCCTCCACCATGAAGACAGTACACCCAGTGTGAGCCGTATAACTGTTTACACATAGTGCTCTGTGTACCTCAGTGCTTGCCACCGACTGTCAAAGAAAAGGAAACCGTCAATCTGTTGGCACAGTAAACACAGATTCCACTATGGTTGTGTTTCAGAGCAGCACAGATGGAGAGTCAAGTGCCCTCTAGTGCTATACTGTGCTCCATGAGTATACTGAAGCTACTCATGAAACAGGGGCTTCATCATTGCTGTTGGATGAACGCTTTTCAGGAACTAAGTCAATAGATTTTCACACTTTCTGGGGTCACGACAGAAAAGGGATTGAAACTTATAAACAAATTAAGAGCTAAGGCTGGTCTTATGTGTGTTTTCCTCCATCCTATCCCATCCAAATATATTTATATTATCTTACATCTGTAACTATGATTCTAATCTTGTTTTTATGCTAAATTTCTAGTACTCTAGTACTCAGCCCCTTTACTAAAGTAAATGTACTGAGACCACACTGGGAAAATACTCCACTACAAGCAAAATCCCAGCATTCAAAAGCTGACTAAAGTAAAATGATGCAAGTATTATCAACAAAATGTTCTGTCAAGTACTCATTGTGCAGTATGATGTTTTTTACTATGATATATTATGTTATGGATCGATATTACTGCTGCATAATGTATACGTTGCATTATACTGTTGTTGTAGGTGTTTAAGGTTGTGCTAACTGTAACTCCTTTAAACACAGCAATGTATCACATTCTATAAAACCCACTTTTCACAACGTCAGGAAAACAGCCCCTTCTTCAACTGTGATTATGCATTTTCCAGCTGATCCAAGAGAGTTTTTACATGTTTAAATTGTGTAAGAAATAGGGGAATATTCGGGGAGCGCTTCATTTTTCAAACATTCAAATCTGAAGATACTGAAGATGATTTTAACTGAACAGGAATGGAATGAAATCTGTAACTTATAAAGGAATTTAAGCGTAGCAAAACTGGTCATATTTGTCTCTGAAATGTAGTAGTATAAATTGCATAACATTGAAATACTTAAGTCAAGTAAAGTAAAGAAAAGTCAAACTTTAATTAGGTACAGTACTTGGGTAAATGTAGCACCAGTGTAGATTTATATGGCGTCTGTCCCTGTTCTTGCCGTCCTTGTGATCCATGTTTCAGTATGTATTACATCACTTTATAAACTGTTTATTTCTCCACATCAGTGACAACATGGTGTGTTAATAACAGATGACGAGCATCTCTCTCACGCTAGACATGTAAAACTGTGTCTGCGTGTGTGTGACTGACTTTCCAGAAAAATAAGTGAGTCACCTTGGGTTTTTAGGGTAACTCCTCTCAGCTCCCTGTACGCCCTCCTGAATTCTTTGGAACAACTGGACTCTGTACTGAAGCCAAGGTCACATACCGATCCCACACACTCACACTGACAAACACACACATTGTCTGCTTTCTGGCCACTTCTCACCTCCGTGCTGCAGGGGGAAACATTATACAATCACTATCTTGTGTCTATCAACAAATGAGCACGATCTGAGGAGTGCCATCTCGCCGGCCTTTCGTCTCATGTTGAATCAGCCCTCCCTCTGCCTGTGTCCACTGCTCAGTCTGATCACTGATAGTTAGAGTTAGTTCCCACCACTTCCTCCGCACCACCTCATCAACTGTGCGATGCACTTGTGATATCATAAATCTCTGTATAAACAGATACGTGTGTGTGCATGTAAGTGACTGTGTGTGTAAAGGGAGCCAGGACAGATGCCATCGGGCAGCTGTGTGCTCTTTTCCTCTCTGACTGACAGTCAGTGTAACCCTGTCCTCTCAGGAAAAAAAAAAAATGTCCCCACTTGGTCCTAAAATGAAATGAACCTTGAGTGTTAAGCAGCTTTTAAAACATGTGCCACTAAAGCTCCAAGCACAATAAATAATAACTGCTAAGATGGGAACACAGGACAGTGTGGATGGTGTGGGAACCAAGATTTTTTTCTGAGACATTACAGTAAGTCGAACAGTAGCCGCAGTCTGCTCAGATGACATGAAAACAACTTGCGAGACGAACTGTTCCCAAAGGGAGGGACACATAAGGTCAGCAGGGGTGTGTGGGTCGGCTCTGTGGCCACCCAAAGGTGCTGCCTATCCAATATCAAAGGCAAATACACACAGAGGGGAGCATTTAGCAGCTAAAGAGTCACATATTTCTCTCAGGAGATGGTGGAGACCAAAATGGGAGCTAAAAGAGAGAAAACTTTGGACAACAGCATATTAATGCTAATTTTTTTGTATCTGCTGGATGTGTACATAGGTTATATTTGTCCATAGAAATATTTTGTCCACTGAGACAATTTAAAAGCCATGATTCAAATTTTAATCTACAGATTAATGCTAAATAAGAACTCAATATTTTATCTGGTTACAGTTATGATCTGTTGAGAAACACAAATGCTCCACAAATTATTTTTTTTTGAATTTCTGTTATGAAAAATACTTAAAAAGCATGGGATTTTATTGATGACACATGGATTTTTTTTAATTTTTTTTTTGGCAAGTTGAGCAACTTTCCAAAAAAAATTAATGTATTCCTTTAGGATGCTTGGTTAGAGAGGGAAAAGGTAGAGAGAGAGAGAGGAATGTGGAAGAGAGGGCAGAAAGAGATGGAAGTGAGCAACAGGTGTGTGTGTGTGAGTGTGTGTGAGTGTATGTTAAGTGTTATGGCTGCAAGTGCTTTCCTCACCGCCCACCACACAGACCTAATCCAACCCCACTGCTACAGTAACAGGTGAGTCAGCAGCCTTCATGGCATTGATCAAATACACGTACAATGGGAAGAGCTGAGGGGCCGAGGCAGAGGATCAGTTGTCCAGTAACAACTGTCACCTTGATCCAACTGTTAATACACACAGGAAGTTCACACATGACCTCCCAAAGGGGTTTAACTAGCATACAAGCATTAATACATGTACGTCGTTTGAGCGAGTGTGTGTGGGTGTGTGTGGGTATGCATGTGTGCTCCAATGGATTCATCAACCAGGAATCGCTTCTTCCAGTCTTTCAGAGAAGTTAAATAGTGTGAACATAACAACTTCCTAAACACACACACACACACACACACACACACACCTGCTCGTTGAAATTGGCTGTCTGCTGTGTGTAAAATTATCTGTGTAAATATAGCTGCAGATTTCATGTTTATTTCTGCTTCAGGCACCGGGCAGACTCCACACACATATGGATGCACACATGACGACTTAAACACACGCTTTAGGTTGGGAAACAAGCTTGAAAACGCACTTTTTTATTGCAGATTTTGCTGATAACTAGACAGAGTTATGATCAGGCATATAATTGGACTGCTCAATGACATTAAATCTAACACTGTAACTTAGTGTCAGATTTCAGATTTACACACTCCCTAGTATAAAAAGTAATTATATATATCTGTACTGGGATTTATAACTGCATAAGTACTTTTCCTCTTCACTGAATGATAAATCATTAAAACTGATTTATATTTATTTCCCACTAAATATAGTGTTTTGCTTTTTAAATAAGGAGATGACTGTAATATATACTGAGCTGTCGCACGCTGTTATGCATGTCACCCCATATTTTTATTATTTAATGTTATTTTTAATACTTGCAGTGAGACCAACTGCCCACTGGGACAAAAAGTTTAAACTTGAACCTGATATCATTGAAACAGGCAACTCCCCCCTCCCCGTCTCTGTGATTATACACACACTTACTTTAGACCGGGCCTGCCAAATGCCATCTCCATGGCGATAACCCTTTCCCTGGATTGAGTGGCGGGTGGAATGCTCCCAGGGTTACGGTGCCAAGAGCAGGAAACGCAGTTCACATCACTGCTCTATTCTTTATTCCCAGTCCCATTTCCTCTCAAGAAGGACGCACACACACACATAAAGTGGCCTTGGGAACCTCCTCTCTAAACGGCAGAGAATGGACCGAGTTCAAGTGCTGCCTCCGTGATAGATGAAGTGAATCAGTGCTTGTCACGGTCTACCTCACATCCGAATCCGAGGAGGACAACACGGGAACGGTTAAAGACACAGCTGCTGAGGTTGTCCCGTAATAAAAACGTCACAAGTTCAAGTACCGCTGCTGTTGAAAATACTTAAAAAAGTCAATATTTTTGGTAATATTTTTTATTTTGCACACACATATGTGTCAGCTCTGCTACTAAAATATGTGCCTGGAATATTTTGACATTTTTATTTTCATTTTATGGATGGAACATTTTAAACATGTGTTGCTGTCTTTTAATGCACTGATTGGAGCTGGGGAGAAACTGTGTTTTGCTTCTTCAATGTATGAAAATACAAAGTGAATCTTGGATCATATAGAGATATTTTGCTACCAGCAGTTGATTTGGGTACATTGGGAAATTTCCATCACAGCTAATAGAATTCTGCAGCATTTGTTGTTTACATCCACCAACCTGTCAGATCTGTAAGCAAATATTACTACTATAGTCAGCGATCGACCTCTCACGCTTGTTAGAGCATCATTGTTATTATTTGATTAAAATGTATGGTTTTGGACATTAAAAAAAATTATTTTTTACATGAAATTGGGTAATTATGGTTCAGAAACCAGAGCTCCCGTAGTCCCTGGTAAAAAAAAAACTACAGAAGTTTTGGTCATATCGCCCAGCCGACTGTTTATTGTCTGTTTATATGATATTTGATATGATTTCTATGGTTTAGTTTTGGTAAGTTTAGTACTATAATGTTGGGTTAATTTTTGATATTACACTTTCACTCATATAGACTGTATGTATTCTTCTATTTTTACTAAATCAATTACTGTGTTGCGATTCATATGCAGACTTGACAGGATAGTTTGAATTCTGGGAAAGTTGGGAGTTGGAAAATCAACAGCCAGCAGCCTAGCATTGCATAAAATCTGAAATCAAGGTAAAACTTGTCAACATAGATAACCAACAATGATATATCTGTCACCAGATATCAGCTGACAACATCAGCCTGCCAGGCTCTGTCCCATATGCACCCTCACAGAATGTCCTTCTGATTAACTGCATCTTACAACAACATACAACAAGAATCTGGAATTTTAAGCCAAGAGAGATGCCTAAATAATCACAGGAGTAAATATAGTAATATTGATAAAATTGCCTGTTTCTGGAGGGGTTGGCCAGCTACAGCACCAGAAAAGCTGCCCAGTGAATCACCTCCCTCTGCTGGAACAGCAGCCTGTCAACAAGTAATCTTCAATAACAACAAACTCCAGGCCTTCGTTGGCCAGCTCGGCTCCTCATATTTATATGCATGGCTATCAGGGCAGGTTTTGCATTACCTTCCCATGGCTATCTTGGGATTTAGAGTAAGTGAGCTAATCCTACATCAGCAATAGTGATGAGCCTCAGCTCGGAGCTGCAGTGAGAGAGCTGTCAGTAGTGTGCAGAAGGAGACTGTGTGCAGCCAATGGCAGCGCAGATCAGCTCCTGTTTCCTCTCTTTTTCAGACAGAAGGGTAAAGATAGACAGGAATGTCAGGAGGGAGAAATGTGTCAGCATATAGAAGTAGCCACTGCAAAATCCTTTTCACATTTTACTGCAGCCCTGCCATACAAATCATGTTAGGAGTTGGTCAGATAGCACTAAGAATGTGCAATAGAAGAAACTTAGGTATGCAAAAAGTATGCTGCATAAGTTCTGATCCTACCCTATAGACTACGCACCAAACAAACTACCTTCACATCCTTTTGCCAGGCAATATTTCCCCATTATATAAATCAAGCATACAACATAAGACAATAGCCTCCCTAGAAAGACTCTCTTTGACCGAGAATAGTACTGTTTCTTGCACCACCCTTTCCTCCCAACAGTCACTTGATCACAATGTCACAATCACAGCAGACTGTGTTATTGTTTCACCACAGGGCTATTAAAAACACTGAAAACATCTTAAGAAATGGAAGATCATGTGAAAAACCTTGTTGGGAAATAAAACTTTGACTGAACTGAATCCAGACAAACTGGTGCAAGTTCCCAGATCATCCTGTAGATGGAGCTATAGATCCTCTTCACATCCAAAAACAGAAGCGAGGTCGGCCTGCGAGCCGACACAGCACCCTGTGATACAGTAGGGGCTGAGAGTCGCTAGAGGGTAGCAGCTCTCTGCTTGTTACAGTGTCTCGTCCGTCCGATGCATAAGCCTCACAGGTGAGCCAGGATCTGACAGAAGATGCTGCTTTCTGCTGCCTTTGATCCTTTTGGCATCAGCTCCCTCATCTCTTCTCATTCAAGGCCAAAATTCCTGACACACCTTGGCAGACAGAGTGAGACACAGTGGCAACCACAGCTTCAAATATTATACTTTGATAAAAGTAAAAAATGTGCAGGTTTGCCATTCGTGACACAATACAAGCTGCACTTCTTCTTCTGCATTAAAATTAATGCAGAATAAATCATGATGTGCTTCGTCATCTGCATTAACTGATGAGGTTTATTTCAGAACTGAGACAGTTTTCTGGAGAAAACCCCCCGGTCCAGTTTGGGTGGAGCTGGGTGAGTTCAAAGGGAGAGGTTACACAGCGAGACTGCAGGGAGATGGGTGGGGTCGGGGGTGGGTGGGGGGGCTGGTGACACATGCTTCTACCGAGTCATACTGTTCTGGAACATTGGCAAACTATTTCACATGGAAACACACACACACACACTCAGACTCCGCCAGCCACACCCACGCCAACACAGTCAGTATTCTGAAATAAACCTAAAACACATCCAGCCTCCATCTGATCTCCCCTGGTGCCGTGATTCTGTGGGGGTTGCACAACTGATATTCTGGGGAAGGGGAGTCCCGTCAGCTACCTACTGCTTGCAAACATGTTGTGGTGGTTTCCATGGAGACACAGGGGGAGTCTCAAAGTCTTACGCAGCAGTGCCTCCCACTGAGTCAAAACTTTTCAGATGAAAAAGTGACTTGCATAAAAAATAAATAAATAAAAGTCAGTCTTGCATATGTGTGTGTGTGCGAGTACAAGCATCTGTGCAAGTGTACACACTCCAACAGAGCGCTTGGATGCTCTCCCAGCCTGCACTGGGAGTGGTGAATCATGATGTCACTTGCTTAAAAGTGCTGTGTGTGTGTGTACGTGTGTGTGTGTGAATATCTCCCAGCCAAATGTGTAAAGTTAATGAACTCCACCACTTCTCTATGTGTGTGTGTGTGTGCATCAAAAGCGTTGAATGGTGAATATTCCATTGTCCAGGCTAACATCGGATGGTATGAACTGTATTGGAAAAGTTGTCTCACACATAGCAACACAGCCCCCCGTTTGGG
>CAFUXE010000359.1:657855-668347 GCA_903364295.1 Serranus cabrilla
TCTCTTTCTCATCTCCGTCCTTTTTCTACGCCTGTTCCTCTTTTTCTATAACTCCCTGTGAATTCCTCTTTTCTCAACTTCTCCAATGACAAAAAAACCCTCCCGCTGTCTCGCACAGACATTCATTCATTCGGCTTTCCTGTCTTCCTGTTATTTCCTTTCTATCTCAGTCAATCTTTATCGCTCCTTCTATTTTTTTTTTTTAAGGCTCCGTGTCAGAAAAAGTAGTACGTTTCTGCCTTAAAGGTCAACAGTTTCTTTCCTCAGCTAGATAAAAATATGGGCAGTAAAGTCAGACAGAGGAACACTCATCCCTCCCTCGACAACAAGCTGAAATATGCTGAATTGCCCTTGAGTGGCATTTATCTCCTGAACACCATAATGGAGGCTGTGACTCACAGAAGAGGACTGCTGCACTGTTATTTTCAGATGAGAGAATAAGACAACTGTATGACTATGAATCACAGGTTTCTCAACAAACTAATCCCACTTTCATTAAGTAAATTGTAAATCTTGAGTAGGCAGATTACACAGCACATGTAGAACTTTCTATTTAACATATTTTTCTGGGTTGGCTGCAATGTTTTGTGTGCACGTGTGAGTTTTGATCAACAGGGCATCAGAAAAGTTACTTTTGTCTCATTTTCACTGCATGATTTGCCTCGACTTTACTTGACACAGCTCACTTTTTTGAACCAGAAACATTTCTCTTTTTGATTTTCCACTGCGGACAGAACCTCATCAGTGTAGGTGGGATTTTCAGCTGAATGCCATAGCAACGCCAAGTGAAACTGCTGTGGTACTATTTCATACAAGACACTTGTTGAATCTCTTCAACTACCATCAAACTGAATCTGCACTTTGTCCAATGTGTGACATAGTTTTGTAAGCTGAATAAAAAAAATGCAGTTTCTAGTGACAATTCTCTTTGAACCTAGACTGTTGGAGTTTTGAAAAAAGCCACAGGTGACAGGAATTACCACCAACTTTTGCCAAGGAAACAAAAAAATGTAAGTGGCCTTGAGGTGAATAGATCTGTGCTGTACCATGCAGTGAAAATGCATCATTGCATGTTTCAGTCTAACCAGGAGAGAGAAGGTTGCATAGTTTTTTGACAAAAAAGTCCATTAACTCACAGTGTGTTGTCACATTGTTGCTACAAATAAATTCCACTGAAATAAAGCTTTCAATTTAGCAATTTGTGTAAGCAGTTACGACCCAAAAAATAGTCATTTTTCAGCAGAAAAGATCCAAATAATGGTACAGACCATAAAAGAATAAAGTGTGAGGCCACAATTCACTATTTTGTCATTAGTTTCCAGGGGGGAACCTCTTCAGTAATAAAATATCTAATTGTGAATCTAATTTTGACAGATATTGCTGTTGAATAATGAATCACAATATTGGAGGAAAGGATCACTTTTGCTTTTTTCTTCTTCTTTTCATTGAAAAATATGTTAAAGTGATCACGGTGTGATTTTTGCAAGGATCTGTACCAACAACAAGATTTATTCTTATGTCTGTAGAATGCAATTTGGAGGCCAGGACATATTTCAACACCACAGAACCAAATTCAAAAACACATTCTTTGCCTTTTTACTAATATTTGGCCTCCTGCGATTTGGATGCTGCACATATTACGATTTTGATATCACTGTGCAGCCCTAATTTCCAACACTACCTAACTCGAGCTGTGACCAACACAATCCTAGCCGAGCAATATGTCCACAGCAGTTGGCAAAAACACTCAAATGAGCAGCGGGTTAATTAAGCCATCAGAAAGGCAGCTCTGGATACAGCCAGAACTGTTCGTGTGTCAGTAAATCATGTCAGCATTGGCACCGGAACAGCCCCACTTGAAACAAAAACATACAGGTCAGATTTTGGTGCACTGAATGTGATCTCAAATGTCTCTTCTTATATTTGCTAAAAACAGAGAGAGGGGGAGAGAAAGACGGACCAAATGTCACTGTTAGGCCATTGACCTCAAGTACCACTAACAGATTTAGTCCACTCCACTCTGAGCATCAGTGCTGCCACGTCTCCCCGCTCCCAGTCTGACTGTTGTGGCCTCGCCTCTGATTTATATCAGCTGGCTTCCTTGTCTCCATGGAGATTAATGGGTCTGCTCTGACAGGTGCAGAAAGCCCTGTATTAGTCTGTCAGCAGCAGAATCAACAATAAACACATATGCACGCACACACACGCACACACACACACACTCACACACATGCACACACACAGAAATGAGGATGCTACCGCCTGAGGCCAGTGTCATCCCAGAGGGCTTAGCAGAGCTTCCTATCAAAGCCATGGCAATGCCAAGGGAAACACAGCTACAAATCTCCAAGGTGGAGTGTGTAAGTAGTTGTGTGTGAGAGTGCAAGGGCATTTTCTCACTTGTGTGTGTGAGGGGGGGGTGGCCGGCCTTGTTTATAGTTTGATAGGCAGCTTAATGTGCAACTGAGGCAGAAGGCGGGGTTGGCGCTTAGGAATATTAGCATAATTCCCAGAGTGCCAGAGTTGGTATTGGGTGTCAGAGAGCTATTCCCAAACTGGGCTGTGACCCACAGTAGCACTGGGTCAACTTACCCTCAGGCCAACAAACACACACACACATGCTTGGTCAAGCACACATTCATCAAATGAGGTTCGTATGGACACATGTGTGTGCACAGACATATGCATGAACGCGTATGTGAATGCACACACATACATGAACACCTGGACATGTAAGAAATCAAGGATGCACACACAAACAAACATGCACGCCCTCACACACTCACACACACATACACGCAGGTCCATTTACACTGTGGCGACAGTGAGTCTGTTAGCGGGATGCCATAGTACAGAGGGGTGGACAGATTTAGGTCTCCCTCACACCTAGCTCTGCCAGGGGTGGAGGGGGGTGGAGGGTAACGATACCGTTAACACTCAGTGTGCCAACAAATGCCCCCCACACCCTACCCCACCTCGCCCCGCCCCCCCCTCCTGCTGCGCTCCAATCAGCACCTCTCATTGGGTTGCTCTGCCCTCCACACAGCAACAACTGTTATTCACCGCTCCCAAAATAACACAACGGCCAATCACAGGGCGGGAAAGAGGAGTGGTGGTCAACGTAGACTGACACCAGGTGAAAGAAGGACACTAAGAGGAAAAACAAAAGCAGGATACAAGAGGTGGAGAGAAGGAGTGAAGGATGCAAGGATGGCACGAGATTACAAGAAATGTGGAGGCAGAGGAGCAGAGAAACAAAAAGCAGAGAGGAAGGAAGGAGGGATGGATAGGCAGACAGAGGACGGAGGAGGAGTGAGATCGTGTAATGATGTGTTCGGTTGCTGGCTGTTCTGTTCTGACTGTGGCAGCTACCATGGTAACCTCATAAATAGGTGCCCTACATATCAGCAGGGCATAAGGTTACACAGCTCAGTGAATAAACACACACAAACAGAAGCGGGAGTCTGGTGAGGAGAGGAAGGGCAAAAAAAATAAGTGAGAGAGAAATAGAATCAAAGTAGGTGAGGCAGTAATGATTTGATGCTCTGTGTCACTGTTGATGTGCATTTGTTGGTCATAGATAATTACCTAAATCCACAATGTGCTGTTGAACACCCACATCAGGGATGAGCTGAGGTAACCCCCCTTTCTAAGTTTATTCACAGCAGTGTCAGTGTGTTATGCACACCAAGTTACACACACACACACAGACACATAAACACACGCTCCAATTGCCTCTCTCCCTCTGTAGCATAACCCTAAATTACCTTAAAATATTCCCAAGGGTGGAAAGGAGAGCCAATACACACACATGCCTGCACACACACTCGCATATACACACTCACAGAACAAAACACAAATTAGAAAGCAGGAAAAGTCAACAAAGAGCCACTCCTAACACAATGAGCTGCTCTGTTTCACGATTCAGAGCACCAGGCTTTATTGTTCAAGCCCAGATAGGGAAACTGTATCAGCGTGCTCATCGCAGCTATTCAATAATATTCATCACGGCCCGTCAATTACAGTGGCATCATCCTCGTAGTGTCACTGCGATAAAATCCTCGCCTGGGTGTTTAATATGACATGCATTGAAAGCAATAGAGGCTTTCTTTCAAAGTGTCAGTCTGAAGCTGTCAATCACCCAGTTCCCTTGGTCCCTGTATGCCCGTCACTTAGTCAGTCACTCTCAGACTGCCAGACTGTCGATTTGCTCCTCACACCATTGCAACAGTAACATTTAAAATACATATTTACAAGACGCTATATATTATAATCCAAATTCTTGATCCTATGCAACTACCGTGAAAGTGAATTCAATCAAAGCTGCACAGCATGCCATCACCCTCCAAAATGGGACTTTAATAACAAGATTTACAACCTCTGCTGATATCCTCTCTAACTCAGACATTGATTTGCAGTAGATTTATATGGTACCATACTCCAAATACCAGAATAGACATTGCCTTCTACAAAGCAGCTAGTGTTTCAGCCAGAGAAAGTTGGACTCAATAATCATTGATTTTTTCCACCAGACAAAAAGAGTAATAATTCAGGACTGAGATGTTCAGTCTGCTGATATCATATGATGAATATGCCAGAAATTCTTATGAAAGTGTGCGTTTTCAACGTGCACTTAAGGTCCATTATCGATGATCTAAATTATGCTTTTTGAAGATGTGTTTAAGATTTATGTTACATAATGCGCAGTCATGTATGCTAGATGTTCTTTTGATATTGTTTCATGTTCTGAATGTGCACACTAAAATCTTAGGTTGTGTGTTAATACAACTGTCCTGTGCATTTCTCAGTATTTTTACTTTGAACGTGTGTCTTTGACTTACTCTGATCACCTCTGGAGTCTGCTGGATGAGGAGCGTCGAACCGGTGTCTCTCAAAGCAGCAGGGTCGCCAACAGTCACAACAGCATCTCTTGTGACCACCACAGCTGGAGTGGCAGCCGGGGCTGGAGGTTCAGGTGCAGCCACAGGTGCAGGTTCAGCTGAATGTGTGGAGGAATGCAAGCTTGCAGGTGCAGATGTTACAGCGGCGGGGATGGAGGTTGGATCAGCTGTAGATGCTTCTGTAACTGTCTCTGTAGACTCAGTTGTAGGCTCCGGTATGGGTGCAGGCAGAGGTTTGGGGGCAGCTTCAGGTATAGGTGCAGGTGCAGGTTCTGGTGCAGCATTGCACATAGCTTCAGATATTGCAGCTTTAGGTGAGGGTGCAGGTGAAACTGCAGCTGCATTTACAATGGAGTGCTTTGGCGGTATAGCTGGGATTTGTGCGGCTTCATTTATGTACATGGGTGGTGCAATGGGAGCAGCAGCTGGTGGGGTTGAGCTCTCTAGGGGGGTATCAGCCCTGCCTGTGGTGGCCAGTGTATCCTGCAGGAGCCTCATCACCTCCCGCTCTTTGCCACTGTTCCTCTCAGCACTCCCTGTGCTCCCCGCCCCAGAATCCACCAGCTCCTGGGCAAAACTCTCAATGCTCTCCAGGATCCTCAACAGCAGGGCACCGTCCTCCTCCTCTCCCACCACAGCTTCACTGTTCTCTCCCTGGGGAGGAGTGAGACTCTGGGGAGTCCTGGAGGTAGGGCCGTTCATGGCTAGGTGGTTGGCTGGCTTCTGGACTTGGAACTGGGTAATTTTAGGCTGAGGAAGGACCTCACTGGATGTGATTAACTGGCCTTCTCTCTTCCTTGTTTTAGCTGGAAGTGGAGGCTCAGTGTTTCTTGGGTGGCTCATACTCTGAGACAGATTCTCCAAGTCCATCAGCAGCTTGTCAATGTCCTCATTCCTGTGTGAGACAGCTTTGGGTGCTGAGACTGTAAGCGAGGCAGAGGAAGGCCAAGTGGGGCTGTAGCTACTGCTGGCTGGCAAAGTATTTGAAGAGTTATGGAGCGTGTGTGGATGGGACAGGTGCATGTGTTGACCCAGAGTTATCCCATTTATGTTGTGGGTAGCGTTCACCCCTCTCGTTGGAGTGTGTGTTTGTTGTGAGATTTGTTCTGTTTTGCCAACATCTGCTTCCTCCTCCTCAATATAAAGAGCCTCCATAGGGGATGCTGGAGGAGTGTGTGCATACGGTGGGGTCGGGGAGGAACGGAGAGGGGAGGGAGAGTGTGTTGGAGAGGAGCTGGATGGAGAGCATGTGATAGATGGTGGGGAGAGTGTGTGTTGTGTGATAGCAGAAGGATGTAGGTGTCCGTTGGTAAGTGGACTGGCTCTGGACGGGGAACTTTGGACTGGTTTTGTATGGATGGAGTCTGATTTTAAAGAAGATGAGGAGGAAGAAACAGAGGAGGGAGTAGATGCTGCAGAATGAGGGACAGTCTTTGGGATGGGAGGCGACAGCACCACATCCTCGTAGCGAGGAGGTTGCTCGTTGCCAAATATTGGAGAGAACGGGCCCTGCTGGAAGGAGTGAAGAGTGTTGACCAGCTCGGCCAGATCATTGACCCCGCTTCCAGGCGTACCCTGACCCCCACTGCCTCCCAAACTTCCAATCCCCTCCAGCTCCAGAGGTAACCTCTTCAAATAGGAGCTGAGTCGAGTCATCACGGCTCGATAAACGCTGTCAGGACTGGCGCCTCCATCTCCCGGCCCTCCACCCGCTTTGTGTCGAATGCACTGTTTGATGATGTCAGTGCATTTCTTCAAGTCTTCAGAACATTTAAGCAGGATGTCGAGGCAGGCACGGATGTCCTCACCACCTGCTCCCCCACTGCCCGCCTCCGCTCGCGTCTTCTCCAGCAGACGGGCGATCAGGTTCTCCTCTCCCAGGGTGTTGCGATACAGGGAGGCCACTGTGTTCAGACTTTGGTCCAAAGACCCAATGCTCGATAGGCTGCCTGTTGATCCACCACTCATTTTGGTGATTGCAGACAAGGTGGCTGTGCTGCCTTTTAACTTTGTCTCCTCCAGGCTCGCTACCTTTCCCGGCACAAACGGTGGCAGGTTCTCATCATTAGATGAACCCGTGCCATTTGTCATGCCGTTAGCTGTTCCATTTGTGGTGATGTTGGAGCTGAAATGGCCATAGATGATCTCCAGGTCGGTGGATCGACGGCTTAGAGAGTCAGGACGGACCTTACGACCTTTTCGGAAGGTGACGTGGCTGGAGGAAGAGAGGCGAAGCTTGTCAAAAGAAAACTCTTTGAGCTTACCGCTGGCCAGGTTGATGGCCTCTTCAGTAATGTCCTTCAGACTGCTGGAGGAGCTCAAGTTCCCAGTTGATCCTGCGGCACTGGGAGCCTTTTTACCGCGCCATGTGGGGCTGTCCTCCCCTAAAGACAAATTACCGCTGCTGCCTGCCCTCTCCAGACCTCCATTATAACTAGTATCCATGGTAACAGAAATTTTACCATGGTTGGGAAGTTGTTGAGTGATGATGTTATGAGAGTGTATGAGTGAGCTGTTTGGGTCAGTGTATGCAGTCTCAGGAGCAGTAAGCAGCTCGGAGCAGGTGCCGCGGTGTGCGACGGTACAGTCCAGTCCCTGGGAGAGCGCCCCACACGGCCCCGAGCAATAGTGCACAGCATGGGAGTGCGTGCGACGGTCCACTACCACACTGTTGTAGCAGCTCACGCTGCTCACCACAACACGATAGGCTGCTGCCATGGTGACCAATGTCCTTCAGGGCATAGGAAGGTCAAAAATATATCCAAGTGTAAAGCAAAAAATATACAGCTTTCACAAAAACTAGATGGATTAAAACGTTATGTTGAAACTCCTTCAGTTAATCTATGAATACTGAATCATTTTGCTGAAAAAAAAAAAGTCTTTCAGCATAGTGGCGATTTCCAGAGACATAACAATACTGTAATAAACAATAAAATGGCAACTGAAAAGAAATGTCTACAACAAAAGTCGATATCCTTTCATGCTTGCAAACAAAGGGGCTTTAAATTGTTCCATTCTCTTGTAGAGTAAAAAAAGAGAAAGAAAGAATTCCTTATCTGAGGGTTCTGGGCCTCTTAATAACAGCTGTAAGGTTCCTCCTCTCTCCACAGGCACCTTCTCCGTTTCCTCTCTAGCAGCAGCTCATTAGCCACTAATGACAGCTGTGGAGGATGGCGACAGCGGAAGATCCAGCTAGGGTATCACCCGTCCCTCCAGAGAAGCAGCCCCAGGGGCCTAATCCGAGGCCAGCGAGGCCTTAACATCGCCCCAGCAAAGGCTCATCCGCCGAGCAATGACATGTAGGGAGAACCCCCTTATCTCACTCTGTGGTTTCTGAAGTCCTGACGGAGCTGAGAACAGTTAGCTGACTCCAACGCAGCTGCAGAGTAGCAGGGGATCGACCACAGATGGCTGCGACTGCCTTCTTTCTTTCCATGCGTATGTTTCTGGATCTCTGTCAGTCCCGTACTCACTCTCGCCCCTTCCGTCTCCCGCTGCCGGCCATGTGTCAGAGGGGGGGTGTGTTTCTGACAGGAGGACACCACCTGTGAGCCAGCAGAGAAGAGAGGGAGGGAGGGTGCAAGAGAGGGAAAAGAAAAACAGAGAAGGAGAAAATAAATCATTAAGACGGAGGGATAATTGTGAATGTGATTGCATGTGTGTGTGTTAATGGAGGTTGTGTACGAGCGGTTCACTCCCCCTCCAGCTATGATCCAAATAACAGCTGATAAAAGGGCTTATGAAGGCTTAATCATCAGAAAAAAACATGTCAGACTTAACTTCCTGCCACATCAACCTCAAATACACACAAATACACGTAAAGATCAAAAGAAGGGGAGGAAGGGAGGCAGAGACACTTGGAAGGTTGAACTTGCCAAATGGAAAAAAAAGATGTGACTCCCTCTCTCGTCACAGCAGGGCTACAAAGCGTTTTCTGTGATCCCGCTGAGACATCACGACTCAGTAAAAGAGAGGCAGGTGTGTCGGAGGGAGAAAACACCTGTTGCTTTCCATTACTGTTTTTTTTTTTTGTCTGTGCTTGAGCCCAAATCCTATATTTTGTTTCGTTTTTTTGTTCAATTGTGTTTTATATCACAATATTCTGTTTAAATTTATTCAACCTCCAGCACTTCAGAAAACAATAAAAAGAGACACCACAGATACTGTTCAACAAAGAGCTCCATCCCTGCTATGAAGTAAAAGCAAAACTAACGCAGATGCTCCTCACAGGGCTCTTTTGGCCATCTTTAAGTTAAACATTTTACAACTGCAAGCAAGCATTCAGTGTTTCAGAATTAAGGCACGTACAGATTTAAATTTGATTCATTTTTAGCAAGGGATTTCACACTTTTTAAATGAAAACTTTAAAAGTTTACCTCCAGAAATGATTTAAAGTATTTAAAAATCCTTTGATATGATTCATATTTTGTTTAACAAGGTTTTCCACATATAAAGTAACAAAAAACTTACTTTGAGAGGGGGTTGAAAGCACATATACTGAGAAATTCTGGATCTGGTCAGCACCAGCCCAACATCACGCCAGGTCGACCAGTTAAAGAGCAGTGCAACTATCAGACGTATCAGAATGGTAACTGTAGTTTGCATCTTTTATCTGTTAGCTGGGCTGGCTGTGGCTTTCACAACATTAGTGGTAATGAAACTCCGTAATTTCTGCTACAATGTGTTTTCACTCTGTACTAACAAGTCCACTCTGTGTTGCAGGCTTCAGGTTTCTTTAATGGCTTTTGATTGGTACCTGCGTAGGTTTGAATAACAGATGACAAAGCAGCTCTCTAATGCACAAACACAATTCAGTATAGTGAAGGTCAGACATTTCAGGGGATATAAACAAAATAAAAACACATTTAAGAGCGGAGGGGGACCAAAAAGTAGAGGCAGCTTTGTACAGTAAAATAAGTCAAGCAATATATAAATACCAGTAACATGCCACATACCAGGAGCGAACAGAGCCTGACTGGAAGGTAAACACATGTGCAGTAAACCTTGTGCCGCTCTTGCCCTCTCTTTCATGTTCCTCCGTCCTTCTCTCTCCCCATCAAATACTTATAGACGCCTTTGTGTTTCATTTTCAGTCAATTTCTTTCTCTCTCTCTCTCTCCCTCTGTTTTCACCTCCCCCTCCACGGGGCACACATTCCTCAGAGCTGTGCCCTCCTACACACACATGCCCATATGTACAGTTAACATGTACATTTACTGTAATACTGTGGTGAGACTACAGCCACAACCACGCATGTGTTACCTAATCTCAGGCTCAATCTCAACTGTACAAACATATCCTGTATATATACATAGAAACGCTCAGGTCAGACTTATTTACTGTGAAAATGTTATCATTTTAATTTAACTATAATATCTGGAGTAGCAGAGTTAAATTCTAAGATTCTTTTCAGCATTGATGAAAACCCTGCCGACACAGACACACAGCTGATCTTTTGAATAACCACAGGAAGAAAGAACAACACTGAAAGATTATAACAACTCAGACCTTGAGTGTGGACATATGATCTGTCCTGGGTTCTCTTGGGAATAATGAGTTTCCTACTTAAAAGTGTAAAAAAAAAAAAAAAA
>CAFUXE010000359.1:676885-692755 GCA_903364295.1 Serranus cabrilla
TGTCCATCACAGGGTCATATGAGGAGCAGATTAGGGTTTCTAACCGCAAACCCCTGCCGCCATGGCCCGCCGTCACAGAGAAGGTGAGGAGAGTCATCGTGTTCCGAACCGCCACTGACTCACCCCTCCTTATCTCGCCGCCGTGCACGAGTACACAGAACACACACACAGTCACACAAAACCACATCTAAATCAGGACTTTGTGGTGCACATGTTCGTCATCCGCTCTGCTGCCTCGACATCTCGACCAATCGCGTCAGTTTGAGCCGGAGTGCAGGAATGCCATCATCCAAATTAGGGCTGCAGCTAATGACCATCTTCAACTCAGCGCTGATTATCTGCTCAGGTAACAGGTTTTTTACTGCAAGAGTCAGAAAAGGTGACCCCTTCAAATGACTTGTTTTATTTCAGGCCATTTTTTCAGAATTCTTTTAAATTATTTATGGATGTACAAAACCAAAACAAAACACCAATTTAAGGGAAAGTGAGAGCACTTATATTCAACATGGTCCCAAGATACAACATCCAATTAAACAGAATCATATCAGTAACATATCTATTATTACTATTATTAGTACAATTTCCTTATTCCACAAAAAAACGAGTTACTACACCTTTGCCGGAGTCAAATTACAGCATTTTCAATGTATGTACATTACATACAGAGGCCACTTTATTAGGTAAATCTGGTCACTCTAGTTCAATCTAACACAACTGTCCAGCTATAACACTTAACTTTTATAATGCCTTTAATGCAGCAAATTATTTCCTATTTCATGGTGTGTTGTGCTACTTTTTTATGGTTTGTAGCAAAATATAAAATAAAAAAATAAGTTACTGGCTTTGCACTATATTTATAATGAGCTTTGATTAGAAATAATATAAAAATTAAATAAATAAAATAAAATAACCAAGGATGTGCCACTTAAATAAATAAATATTTTACTTAACAGAAGAATTTTATTATTTAGAGACACATTCTCATACAGCATAAATATTAAGTGGCCAATTTTGTACATTGGTTCCCTAGCGAGACACTAGTTTGGGTAGGAAAAAGAGCTTCTAGCTGCGTCTGGACCATCAGCAAAAAACAATAAGCTGGTGAGTGATATAACACAAAGAAAAACTGCAGATTCTCACATCTGACAAGCTGGAACTGGATAATGTTTGACACCTTCACTTGAAAAATGACACATTTTCTGTTGACTTAATAACTGTTTTAGCTCCAACCACAAAAAAAATACTTTTCTTTTAATAACCTGCAATAAAACAACTTAATGTGGAAAATACATTATCTCTATGAAGCCTTTAAAGTCACTCAGACTGCTACAGAGTTTTGCTGGCCATTGGCTCTGACCAACCCTCTAATATCAGGATTTCCATGATGTATGTTGTTATGACGACTTTGGTCCCAACAGTAATCTAATTCATCCCTACTGTTAGTGGTTTCTACCTCTTGGATCTTGACTCAGCGTCTGGTTCTTGTTTGATTTTCTCTTACATGTGGACGGTGCATAAACTGGCATGTGAGCCATTGTGGGTTTCAACTTTTTATTGACAGCTTTAAAAGACAGAGGAGATGTAATCTAACCATAGCTTTGAATTTGAGATAATACAATGCTGTCATTCTAATTATTTTGGTCTGTTTCAAAAATGCGGTGTTGAACTTGTACAGTACAGTTTGGGCATGGCCGGCTATGACAGTCATGGGACCAGCTGTCACTTTAAGCCTGTTAGGTGGGTATTTACAACCCTACATACAAACAAGCCCATAAAACTGGACTCCCCTCACCTCTCCCTCAACTCTCCTCCCTCACTTCCATTAAACTGGTGGCTGCACACAACATAACTGAAGGAAAATTAGTGGGAACAACAATCAAAATACATTTAATTGATATTAAACAGCTTATGGGATTCATTACAGCGAAGGATGAAAGCAAGACTTACTAAAGTGCTCCTTTATAAGCCCCTATAAATAAATGCACAGCATAAACACACTGAAAAAACACACTCTCTTGCTCTCTCTCTCACACACACACATGCCACATCCGCTGTTACTGGGTTATTTTCTTCCCTAGTGTTTAG
Source organism: Serranus cabrilla (assembly GCA_903364295.1). Taxonomy (NCBI): domain Eukaryota; kingdom Metazoa; phylum Chordata; class Actinopteri; order Perciformes; family Serranidae; genus Serranus; species Serranus cabrilla. The sequence goes on from CAFUXE010000359.1 coordinate 678,971, forward strand.
AGTCTATTCTTGGAGCTGTGTTTGTGCATGTGACCCCATTCGCTGCTCACGGTCAAATGTCCGGCTGCCTTTTCATCTCAGGGTACAAATGTGTGCACACGTCTGTGAGTCTCACTGTCTCTGAGTGCGTCACACACAACCTGATCCACATGGACGGGGCCGCGTTTGCACCTTCTGGTCCGTATCACCACGGGGGCCACGCCAAAACCTTCCCTCCTGATCTTTCCTTTTACCTCCCAGTATGTGCTGAATATCTGCTTTTTTTTCCCTTCTCCCCCAAGCACTCTCCCTCTCATCTTCTCTCGTCTTAATCAACACCTCTTTAGATTTATCCACTCTGTGAATCACACCTCCCTCAGGATCCTCAAAGGAAAACACTGACAGTATCTCCTCTCCTCCTTTGTGTACTCGTGTTTTGCCAGCGCTTTCCCTGACATTTTATTTCATCTGCTTGAGACATCAACACACGCCGGCAGAGGTTTTGATTCGCTTACCCATAAACCCTCAGTGTGTGCCAAGTGCATACAGGCACCGGCTGGGATGTGGGTTTAGCCGAGCATGTGGCTGTGGTACTGCCTGCCGCTATAAGCCCCGGGTTTAGGTCTAGACTTTCCTAATGAAAAGCAGAGAGGTTCTTGTACAGCATGCATACAGGAATCCACATGCATGCATGCGAATGTGCAGAAAAACAAACATACATTGAGACTTAAATGGAGTAATTCTTATGTTCATATCATTTGTTACTACAGTAAATAATTAAAGCCACTAACTTTTGCATATAGGAATGTTAATCATTTACCATTTACCTTTTAACCAGCAATAAGAATTTTAACTTAATTTACTTTTTTAATTAAGCTTACTTTTAAATCAGCTTTTTACAAAGTTTGTGGCTCTCAGGACCAAGCTGCTCACAGTGAATGCTGGCAGGTTAAATTGGTTGCCGTACTAGCATGCCGGCAGCTGACATCATCACAGCTAAACTAGCAGCAGAGACTTGGGGACGTGACTGCATGTGTCCATGACAGTGAATGCAACATCATGGCTGCACGGCCAGTACAAGTCTGCAGCTGATCACTTATGTGCAGCATGGAAAGTATGGCAGCGTTTTTAACTCTTTAGAGCGGGTGAAGTGGAACTCAGTTGCCTGCTTGTCTGTTCACGGTTAACGATGGTTTAACAAGGGTCAGCAACTAACTAACTGAACCACCTGACAAAACTAAATCAACATATTTTAACTGACATCTGATAAAAAGTAATGATGTTATTTGGGATTATTTTTTTGCTAGTAACGCTGGGCTAAATGAATTAACTAGTACTGGCTTCAATAATATGATTGGATATTTTCTACTGCATGAATACTAACTCTGACACACTAATTCTTTATTTAGACATATATAAATAAAACAAAGCAACGCCTATATTCAAAAACAGATTCATTTTAATGTATCATTGGCCCCTGAAGACAAACTCTTTTGTTATAGCTTCTGAAGCTAAAGTGACTTCCTGTTTACTCTTTTTCTGATTGGACAGCTGCAGACGTTTCCTCACAATCAATTTCATGTTTTAATAGCTAAAACGTTCTTACAAAAGCAGTCCTGGGATTTCACAATAGTTGGTGAAACCCAATCCAGGTGAGCAAAAGGGAGGAAGATGAAGGAAAATAATAAACAAAAAAAGGTTTTTCATTTGAAAGGTCTGGAAGCTCTGCTTTAAACCATAAGGCAACAAGTGAAAGAGGAGAAGAGAGAAGAAAGGCAGGAAAAGTAAAGACATTGTAAACAAAAGGGGAATAAGAAAATGGATAAGAAAAAGCAACTGAAGTCTCTGCTTAAAAAAGAAATGAGAATAATATAACATGACATAATGAATAGAGCTTGTTTGTCCAAGTTAGAAAACTGGGTTTGGTCTCAACAAAGATTCAAAGCAAACAGAAGAGGTGAAGGAGAGGGTGTTTTTTCTGGCTTCCAAATATAGCTGCAGGCTGTATTTATGTGCATCTACAGTGTGTGTGTGTGTCTGTGTCTGTGTGCACATCTGTTTGTAATATGGCAGCACAATGGCAAAGATTTACTACATGAGCTGACTCGAGTATGGCTTATTAGGCTCCAATATTGTCAAACCAGGACTTAACTAAGAGCCGGGGAGGGGAGGGGGGGTTGGGGGGCTACCTGTCTCTGCTGTCATCACACGTGCACACACACATACACAAACACACACATATATGCACAAACACACACTAAGTTTCTTGACGGGCCACCCAGCTGTAGGCCAAAGCTTACAAAGTAGAGCGAGCATGGTGATCTCATGTGAGACTGATCTGTATATAAGGAAAGTTTCTACCCTAGGGCAACATATATTCATACACACACATGCACACACACATGCACACATACACGCTCTTCCTGGTTTGTTTCTGTCACCTGGAGGCTAAGGAAAACAACAAGACCTTTGGTTATAGGCCAGCATGTCAAGAGTACAAAGACAATGGCTGCAGCATGTATGACTCACCATGCCACAAAGACACACACGCAGGCGTGCACACACACACACCTCCCTTGGGTTAGGCTTAGAAAAGAACATTCCCTCATTATAGCAGCATAGCAGCAGTTCAAAGGCGAGTGGGAACACTGTGCTGTTACTATGGCTCTGACTGGCTGCAAGCCTGGACCTTCACACTGACTAATGTCACAGTTTATCATACTTACACACTGACCAATGGCCTGGCAAGTCACGCACACACACACACAAACTACTGCTATCTAGCCAACAGTGATGTCAATTATAGACTCACTGGATCATCAGTCAGCGACCCTGTAAAGGAAGTTCTTTTATATAAGATACAGTGTGGCTCCTTTGAAGTGCTTAAAAACTATGAATAGTTTAAAGACAACGAGACACGAACCGGAGACATAACATGGAAAGAAAATTCAACAAAGTCTGTAAAAAGGTGAGCTCATTTCAAAGGTCCGATGGGAGACGGATCAGCTTCAGTGAGGAGTCTGAAGGAATAAACTCAGCCGGCTCAGAGGACGTACGACATGCAGTGGTGATAATAGAGCTGCAGTAATTCAGTTATATACTGTAGGAGGTCGCACTCGCCATGCCAAAGCATTTTAACTGAATTCAGATCTTGACAGGAAGCCAGTGGGAGAAAAAAATGCATTTGAGCATGGAAGATCATTTTTGACCCTCAATGGGAACAGTATATATAATAAAATATTCTAAACTGAAAGGTTTTACTAACTTTTAACCAAGTCTCATGATCCTCATACAGTGGAATCTCTTAGTATTTATTTTAAGAATCAGTACTTTCAGTTTGAATTCATTCATTATCCTTAACCGCTTATCCAAACTCGTCCAGGCCGGGTACCCTGGACAGGCCTTCAGTCTATCACAGGGCTGACATAACGAGACACACAACCATTCACGCTCTCATTCACTCCTACGGGCAATTTAGAGTCACCAACTAAACCTAAGCTGCATGTCCTTGGACTGTGGGAGGAAGCCGGAGGAACAGGAAAGAACCCACGCTGAAACAGGGAGACAATAAAACTTCACACAGAAAAGCTGTAAACCGGAGTCGAACTTGCGAGCCTCTTGCTGTGAGACTGGAGTGCTAACCAACTGAAGGAGTCCTTGTCTGTCTAGCTGTCTGTCTGTACATCTGTCCTTCGATTTTCTCGACTGCAGTTCAACCGATCGACTTCACATTTTGCACGTTTAATACAGAGGATCTGAAGAAGCGGAATGGTGAGTTTGAAGTTGTTTGGATGAGTGGTTCAAGAGAAGCAATACTGAATAGGGACACTTTGAGTGGGCACTGCACTAGCTATTAAATAATTGTCAGTTCGACAGCCACTTCAACCATTACATAGAGTTGAACAATTAATCAAAATTGTATTGAAATCGTAACATGGATTACTGCAATAACCAAAAACAAAGCACAATGTTTGTTCAAGGTAAGTGTGTAAAAATCTGTTGAGTTCTTGCACAAAAAAAAATGAGAATAATTATGCAGAAATGACTTAACCCTAAAACAGCAATGTTATTAAAAAAAATACTAAAGATATTTTCCCCCACATTGTTCAGCTCCACCACTGCATACTGTTGCTGTTGTGGCTTACACATGATGAAGCTACTCAGAGAGCGAAAGAAGAACAGCTGGTTAACCTGAAATGACAGTCTGCACTGGATTTCATCAGCATCACGGCTGTGAGTCAATATGAAGGATGAGATGCTTTGCAGTATGTTGCTGTGTAAGGTAGGTCACAGGGAGGCCAACAGCAGCCTTGTTAGACCTGCCTTATCTGGAGTGGAGCAACACACACACACACAGAGACACTCAGTTTTAAGAAGCAGCTCACAAATCTCCAACAAAACCCGAGTCAAGTCTTCGTCTGCCTCAAATCCCTCATGCGTTTGGTATGACGGCGTGCCGTATACCACTGGGACGTGTCATTGGCTCATATCTCAGCGTGCATGCATGTGTGTGTGCATATTCCCATAAAACTTTAGAGGGGAGTAAATGCTGTATGTCAAGTAGGCGTGTGGATGTCTTTCTTCTTACCATTAGCTGCCAGTAAATACTATAAATGTAAATGCATGTGTGTGTGTGTGTGTGTTTCCATATAACATGAACAGGCAGTGCGTCTCTGTGATTCCAAATTTTCCAGTCAGAGTTACTGAGCTCCTGGCAGACAGGGAAGGCAGACACACAGTCATCCTGTCGGTATACTGCCAAGTCTTCCATGTCCGCGTCTCACATCTGTTTGCCGTTACACACACATATGCAAACACACACACACACACACAGAAAGATGCATTCGGTCACAAAGACGCACGCTGACACCTTCTTTTGCACAGTTCGGTGCACAGAGAGAGAAAACTCCCACACAAACCACCAGCACGAGTTCATGGACCGAATGGACAGTAACGGATGAAAAGAGTGTGCAAACAATTCATTTGTACATGATGTCACATTCGATGCTGCAACTTCACGGTCAAGGATTCAAGTTCTCAGTTTCTGAAGAGGTATAATAATAAATCTGTCAATCAGACGGAAGTAATTCACTGCATTTGTCTCACACCTGCTTGAAACACATGAAACCGGCACCACATAATTAAAACTGATACCTAAATGAGTAAATAATCTTCTGCATAATTACCTCCTGAGTTTCAGCTCCGGAAAACAAAGAAGCCATATTTATTTATTCAATAAAATACCTGCCATCTTGCCTTAAGTCGCTGTTTCACATCTCACTCGAAAAGTGTTATTCCCCACCTCTGGAAACGCACACACACAAACACACACTTTTTATCCATCAGGATTTGGCTCCTGCAGCAGCAGTGACAGTGTGACTGTTTCGGCCTTTGAAGTCAGGAGTCAGTAAACCTCTGGGAAACTGTCTTCGCCCCGTCTCCTCCCCTTCAGTCAGCAAATAAAGAGCAGCTTCCCCGAAAAGCCGCCTCATTATAAAGTCAAGAGAGGAGCTTTCTCGTTATAATGATCTATTCAAAAAGCCTTGGGCCTTTGTGTCAAGTTAAGTCCGAGAGATTGTTTCATCTTTTGGGAAATACTCGCTCATTTCAAAAGCATCAGTCATTCGTCCGTGTCTTTAAAAGCTTCCCATCTCCTCTCTTCTATTTTTTTTTTTTCCCAGTGACACACCGCACTGTTTGGGATTAAGACTCCGGGTTTAAGCAGAGGAGATATTCAGACTTAAAAGAGTGGAATTGAGGAAGTCCATCATGCTTAGAGAGACAGAGAGGAAGGGAAAGACTTTGACATTTTGAGGAGGGAAAAAAAAACTCAACAGACTTGAGCAACTCCTCACATCCATATGTTCACTCACAGAAATCCTCACGGCCAACAACACACGCACAAAGACGAAACACCGCGAGAAAGAAGACAGACAAGTGTAAACATTTGTCATCTCTTCACCTCAACCGTTTAGAGAATGGCTTCTCTTTTTGCCGCTCCTGATATGCAATCTCTTTCGTCATGATAACAGGACATGACTTATGACAGTCCAACAGCATGATTAATATGCTGCATCCATAGGAGGAGGACGGACGGAGGGCAATGCTTCTGTTGTACAGAAGCCGATATAGACGTCCTGACGCCTGCGGGTAGAGTAGCCAGCATTCCCCTGATTCAGCCTAAATGATGGATACCTAAGATTCCTCCTCCGCCCTGCCAGAGGCTGAATCTAAACACCTGACTCCTATCCTCACCTCCTTTACCCCTTTACACCCACGCGTGCCAGGAAATGTGTCACTTGATCCCCATCATTTTTTTTCAGGATGTAACAGGAACAAATGGCAACATGACCAGACTGTTGAATCATGTGGATGGACAACGTTTTTAATAATTTCATTACAAAATAGAATACAAAAAAGTGGATCGTTGCAACTATTTTCATCATTTATTAATCTGCCAGTTATTTTGCATATAATAAATGGCAGAAAATACCAAATGCAGCTTCCTGAATGTCCGAAAACAGATTAGGTTAGCAAATCCTCATATTGTAAAAGAATGTTTGGCCTTTTCACTGAGACAATTAAAAGATAATTAAAATTATTTATACTCTGCTCTGTTTTAATTTTTTATTTGGATTTCGGGCTGATTGGTTTGGAAAAAATACGGCAACTGTGAAGCAATTCACAATACTGGGGGGATCAACTTTCCATCATTATTCTCTTTTTAATTGAGAAATATAATAAAAATGATCATGGTGTTATTTCCACGTACATTGTATAGAATCCAATTTGACTTCTCAGAACTATATCATGACACATATCTCTTATTAAAAAGAATTGGAGGTCCTGTGATCTGAATACTTCACTAATACAGACTGCGATGATGATCAAAATTAAATTAACAGCTCAGCTGTTTGATCACATGTAATCCTGAAAAATGTTTTCTAAGACTTTTCGATTATATTGGATATATTGGACAATTTTTCCATCTATCACAACTCGCACTCTGCTTGTTGTATCTTCGCTCATGCTCCAACTTTCTACCAAGTTCCCAACCAAAATCTGGCCTCCAGTTTTCCATAATCCTGCTGACAAACAGATAAACAAACCATTTGAACTGAAAACATGCTGTCCTTGGCAGAGGTAATAAAACGTTTTTTTGCATCACTTCTTGGTTAAAGCGGTCGTCCCTGGAAGACATACGGGGTCACAAGAAATTTGGGAAACACTGAAGTGTATAATCAGTTCCTTAGTGGAAAACAGATATCTGTTTTAATGACATGTTTTATAATGGCTGTAAACACACTGCCAAAGAGGGAAGAAGGAGGCAGGAAAAGGAATCAAGGAAAGAAGGAAGTGACAAAACAGCAACGTACCAAAATATTCCCTGTGTGACTCAAAGAACAGATGACGGAGGCATGACAGAGGAGGCCATTTATTGTGTGTGTGTTTTGGCTCCGATCCAGATCTCTGAACTTTAGCTTTCATGTGTTTGGATGCATTTACGTGTGTGTGTGTGTGTAATTATACATTCAGTATCTCATCCTCAGGGCATGGGAACATAAGCATTAGTGAAAAAAGAGCATATGAAAAATATATGATGACAGTTTTCACCCATCTATAACGATCTAATGTGATTTAACTGCCGTTTGAGCACAAGCTGCAACTTCTTCCTGTGCATGTGAGCGTGTGCTTGTGTGTGCTGTATGTTTTGGCCCTAAAACTGTGGGAGTGCGTTTATCAACAACAACAACCCGGTCCCCGCCCAGGTCCCCGAGGACCCGAACACTAAAAGCCCCAACTGGTTCCCATGAGCACACGGCCCACGCAGCCTGTCACTGGATTGTGTTGGTTAGCTTCTATTGTGAAACTACACAATGTTGCTACAAATAACCCAGTAAATCACTGTTTAATCACAGCGTTACCACTATGAAATTACAGTATAATTACGCACACAGGCCACATGAATGTAGTCAACATGAAGTTGGTGCTGTCGCACTGTTTTATGAGATGAATGCTAAAAAACTCAGTCTTTAATCAGGACGCAATCAAAAAGTACAGACTGGGGAAGGCAGAGCATGGGATTGTATTATTATCATAATTGTAGCTAATTTTACCTTGTAGTATGTTGACATTGTAAACACACTGCGCCTTCTGAACATGACTATTTTAGTTTGAGTTGACTCTGTGTGTGGCAGGGAAACATAAATCAGATGCACGACCTAATATCAAACATCTCAATGACTTCATGTTTGTGTCACATCAAGAAAATAAGAGGGAAATGTTAGGAAGAGAGAAATAAACAGAAAGGAAGACGGGAAGGAGTTGATTCATTAGCAGATTTACTAATAAAACAAGCAGAGATAAGATCCCTGCATTCCACGGCTAATCGTGATAATCCATATATTTATCATTGTATAATCAAGACGGACAGATTGAGTCTCCGGCTGCTGAGCTCCAATAGATTTTTTACTGCTAACAAAGACTTTTGTATGATTTATTCTCCATGACAGATGGGAGTATAAACGTTTCCAACACTGAAGCTGCAGGATGTCAGTAATTGATACAAAAAGACTAATCTGGGGTTAAATATTTCTTCTAAAAGGTCCTGTATGGTGGAAGAAAAGTTTGGCAGTTTGGCAGTAAGTTTTTTTTTTATTACTATGAAGCTGTATAAATACTGTGGAAGTATCAAAGTGATACAAACAGCATGAAAATGATGTGTTTTCTTACATTTAAAACGTTTAAAAAGTATGAACCTGAGAAATGCACATACTATGCAGAGCCCGACCAATATGTGATTTACTGATTTCACAGGGGGAAAATTGAGTGATAACTAACATGGTGGCCAATAAAATTGTGCACCGATTTTTCACCACTCTGCAAATGTACCCAGACAGCTATTTTCTCAAACATATTACATTATTAAATAATATTGAATATTATTATACATTATACAAAAAATATTAAATTGTGAGCCAATTCTTTAAATGAAAATAAAGAATATTAATATATATTAATCAAAATAAATAAACATCATTACTGTTCAGTGTCAGTCAATTGCTGACAACGAAAAAAAATCACGGCAAGCTCCTTTTTTGTATTATTATTGTATAAAAAAAGTTTTCATAAAGGCAGCATATGCACTGATACAGATAAAACTTTGATAGGCCGTTATCACCCAATAATATCGATCAGCTGATATATCTGTAGAGCTCTAATAATATGTCCCCTTTAAGAAAGCTTAGATTAATTTCACTATGTCAGTATTGGTGCTAATATCGTAAGCAGATCAGGTATTGACCATCAGTTCATCAGTTTCTATCTCAGTGTGAATATAAAAGTTACATTCATTTGGTCCCAGCAGGCCGTCGAGTCAAACTTTCAGTGTTCGAACTAATGTTAGCGACATAAAAGTGATTCCAATGAGAAGCTTTGTGCTTTATAAAAGACGGTGTCGCAGGGTTTCACGTATTAATGCAGAAATAAAAAATTGGGGGTTAAAGGATAGGGTCGCAATTTAAATAATACTCACTCAGTTATTGTTATCTGTAACTGTTTCTTATGAAGTGATGGAGAAAAAGATCCACAGGCCTTGTATTACTAAGCTCCCTCTCCTGTGACTCAGCAAGCAAACACTGTCTGTAGGCACCAAGAGGGAATCTGCAAAACTCTCAAATGTTCAATATAACTGCGACTACAATAATGGACAGATTAAACACTGTGGTAGCTGTCAACAGCAGCGAGTGAGACACATGGCTGATAACACATGAAAAGAGGAATCAGTCTGAGCTTAGCTTCTGAAGCCCGCATCATGACATCGGGGGGAAAAGAAAGGCGGCAAAAGATGGTGAACAAAGCCCAGAAAGCTGGAAAGATGGTGAACAAAGAAAGACGGGAGGAAAAGAAAGGAGAGTGAGAGTGGAAGAGAGAGAGAGCCAGTAGATTCAGCGTGCAGGTGATGTGGCTGCAGCTGCAGCCGTACAACAAGCTGTCTTTGATTCACTGCAGTTCAAACACATAGCAGGAGAATCAGCTCACTGATGAAAGAGCGCCAATGATATCAAACTACCACATCTGAGCAGGCATGGGGCACACACACACACACACACACATACACACATACAATAATATACTCTCACTGGAGAGGAATCTCCAGAAATAAGTTGTGAGCACATTAAGACATTTACGCCAGCAATAAAAAGGAAAGGGTACAGATACAGTTTGTCCCCGAAACTGTATATGGATAAATATTTTACACACACACACACACACACACCAGCATGCAGTGGTTCAGCTTAGATCACAGTGACTCTGATATTCCCCCCCTGAGGGGCCTGTACCTGGACAGATGATAAGTCAGAAGAAGAAGAAGATATGGGGGGAAAGTGAGGAAGAAAGTGTTGTCAGGGCTGTCTGAAAAGATCAGAGGACAGATGAAGGAGATGAAACAGACAGAGATAAAGTAAGGAGGGAAGGAGAGGGGAGGAAGGGCAGAGGGAAAGAAAGAAGGAAAGAAAGTAGAAAAAAATTAAGATCTGTGAAACCTACCCGTCCTCAGTCCTTCAACATGTTTAAGGCTGCTTCCAAAACGCAAAATAGCTGGGAAGAAGGGAGGGAGAAGCTTTGTTTCCATCAAACTGTCAAGGGAATTTTGAGTAAACTCTCAAAATGTCAGAAAAGAAAAAAAAATCCTAAAATTCCCCGTTCCCAACAGCTGGGTTTAAGCGAATAAACAGGCTTCCTGAATGCAAAAAAAAACATCCACGAGGATAAATGGAAAGAGACAAGCTGTTATTGTCCTTTACTGTCAGCAAAAGTTGGTCATATTTCATCTTTTCATCCAAAAAGTATCAAATATAGAAGTTACATTTAAATGCTAATGCACATATCAATATCCATACAGCCAGAACGGGGAAAGCTGCACGCACAAGCTGCAACAGGTGAGACATTTCTGCAAGGCTTTCAAAGAGTCTGACAGACGACATTTCAAGTCATTTCTGAGCTGTTGCACAACGGAGCTGAACCACGCGACCGATCATGCCAAACCCATATGATTTTTAAATTGAATCCACTTAAAAGTCGGAAAACTGTTGGGCATGATTGGTAAGATTTGATCTAAATTGTAGCCTTGCTTTAACTCGGAGACGGGGAAATGTCTCTGATGTCTCTCCAAGACGTCAGAAGAAGAGACAAAGAGGGAGAGAAAAAAAAAAGACCCTTGTTAGAGGATTTTCTTGGGTCTCAGCGCTCAGCGAGAATCAGCTCTAACTACCAGCTGAAGTTACTCTCATCTGTCTGGTGTCGGTGCATGTCTGTCTCACAGCAGGGATCCAGCACTGTCTGTAACCATGGAAACCACAAGGATGTAGCGCTTAAAAGTGATTGTATATTATATAGATGCCACACACACACACGGAAAAGCGTCTTCCCCTGATCAAAGAAAAGGGAAAGTCACACAATTGGTGTCCTAAAAAGTCCGCCCGGGCTTCGCCTCTGAGGGGGCTCTTTTTATGAAGAGAAACTTTTTTTTTTTGGAAGGTTTGCTGAGCAAAAGTAGTTGTGGTGGATCCCTGCTTCACATCCACACAGCTAATCCTCCGCTGCTGGCTAAAGAACAACTCCACTAGATTTGTTCAAGTTCAATGTGTTGCTCAAGGGCATCTTGACCTGTTTACTCGACGCCTGTTTACTTTCCTCACCCAGACTTCCCCTGCCTCTCTCTACCCAGCAGCTCTCTGGTTATGAGCCATGATGCATCAGCTAAAATCAACCATCATAAAACCTCTTCCCTGGAAGTCCAGACCACAAAACAAAACCACCTCCTTTAACAATTAGTAATCACACCACGTACGTCTGTTACGTAAGGTTCAATCCTCATATTTCCCTCTTTTTATGCCATTTAAAAAGCAGACATGCTGTGAAAGTGGGGTGAAAAGACAAAAGTAATATACTGTCTAACAGGCATGATGAGTAAAGCCCAAATTTTGTAAGCCTGTGTGGAGAAAGATGGATCATTTGGATTAGGTCCACTTGGTTGAGTAGAGGACAGATAATGGGGTCGAGGTAGAGGAAGAGAGAGAAGAAACTGTCAGAAATCTTTACATATTTACTATTTAGTAAACTTTATTTAGTGTCTGAACTGTGAGTGTGAGAGTACTAAGATGTGCCGATCCAAACTCCGTAAAGCTAGGCTCTGCCTTCATCACATATTCGGACATTCATACCGAATCTGCAACGGTGCATTATCAGCATCCCCAGTCTGTGAATTCACATTACAATACAGCATTGCGCAGCCTAAACACACCACCCCAACTCAAATCAATGGGATGATTTGCATTTTTACCACACTGCCAAATCTGGTCTGAGCAGCTGTGGGAAGTAGTTTAAATAAAAAGATGCAGCATTGCATAATTAAGTCATGTTTTGGGATATTTCTTCCTTTAGGGGAGTAGAATATTTGTTTAACTGCTTGAGAATCATGTTTTTAGATTGCTAGGTTAAGCAAAGAGATACAAATGTATTATTCATAGCTTAGTTGTCGAAGAGAGGGAAAAGACTATCAGATTGGTATTAGTATCGGCAGATAGTCTCGGATAGGTATCTGATATAAAGAAGTAGGACCCTAAAAAGTACAGTGTGTTCTATAAAGTGCCCTCAAGCAACAGCAGCTCTAGAAATGAGGGATTACCGTTTTTTAAGCATTGCGCTCCTTCAAAAAGCTGCAAACACACACTCCTGCAAACACAGAAAAGCATGCATGTCATGTAAAATATTTAGTATCATAAAATATACCAAATGAGCAGCTACGAGAGAAAAATACAGAGCAGATCCACACAAGGTTGCAGTGAACTGGCACACACACACAAACACACACACACTCATAGCCACTAGTGGTCAGACTGGCAGGCAGTAGGGAAGCTTGAGTGCGCTGGGATCTGACCAGTTCACCGTACACTGGCTGCCAGCAAGCCACCACACACACTAAAACACACACCGCTGCTTTGTCCAACCACAGCTTCTGAGTGTGTGTGTGTGTGTGTGCATACGTGCATGTTTGTGTGTGCCTTTGCATACGTGCACATGTGAGAGTTTGACCTTGTTTTTGTGCGTGCACCGCAGGCCTGCACATTTATATATACAAGTGTGTATGTGTGTGAGCGCCTGTGTGTCCTCTAAGTGTGTACGTATGGGAGTGGGGAGTTAAAGACACAGTATAAACAATGTAGGGACTCCCTCGGCTTGTGTTTACTGACCGAGATAAAGGCTGTCATTCCTCTCTCACCACCAGCCTACTGTACTTCCTCCTCCGTCCAACCAGAAAAAGGCAGAGATGCACTTAAGCCTTGGCAATGTCACAGCGATCTTATCTTGCCAATAAAGCCTCTTGAATGGATATAGATTAAACTAAGAGAGGGGAAAAACAAGAGAGGGCACAATGGTGCAATGGGGTCATACCCCCCCTGAGAGCACCTCCTCCTCCACTTCTTCTCCTCCTCACATGTTAATGTACTTACAGCTCTGTAAAACCTTCACTCTGCCCCGAGATGCTGGCTGGCATAACAAACAGGAGCAAAGCCTGAAAATAGTCTCTCCCCCTGTTTCCCATGCTGCACCGGAGGTATTTCCGTGGTAAAGCGAATTCCCAACGTTGGATCAAATAATCTACCCACTTCTCTTTCTTTCCACTTCCCTCTCTCTGTGAGTTTCGCTGGATTACTGTCAGTCTCAGTGTGCCGCCTTTTCCTTCACGTCTCCTCACTGCACTCTCTTTTGCTCTATATCACAGTTTCTCCATATTTCCCC
>CAFUXE010000359.1:692777-708349 GCA_903364295.1 Serranus cabrilla
AGCCCTTAGCCTCTGTCATTTAGTCAGCCTGTCTGTTATACCGCTCAGGATGTTGCAGGCCAGGGCGCCCCACTGCCTCAAAAACACAGCCTGTCTACTCATGATGTCATAAGTTTAGATTCCTGATGACCTTTCCTGCAAGTTGTCCTCCCTTTCACTTGCTATCTTTCTCATCTCTTGTTTACCAGCCTTTTTCCCCAAGGAGTTACTTGCACAAATTTACACCTTGAGCAACTGCAACCACAGACTGACTCTATAAACTCAGAAATGCTATTAAACGCATCCTAATGCAGCACAGGCTTCATTTGCTTCCACTGTGAGCGAACACAACAGAGCAGGGAAGTAATGAAAAGAGCAGGAGGAGTAAAAAAGGAGCATAAAAAGCAGCAATAAAATATTTTTAGCCTCAGACCCATTCATGTCTCGAACCGGGGCCAGGAAGAACCACACTGCCATGACTATGAATGGTACTGTTAGTTAGTTAGTACTTTCTTTCTCTCTTGGCAAGTGTCCTGCCACTGGAGGAATGCCTGGTTCAGATTCACATGTGTGTGTATATGTGTGTGCGTGTGTGTCGAGTCGGGACAAAGAGAGCCAGTGTGGACAACAGAACACAATCAACCACTCAATGGATAGCTATTAACTCATCGCACACAAACGCACACAAACACACACACACACACAAATTCCAGAGTCCTCCGACGAGAAGCAGTGACATTCAGGCCCAACCAACCAATCAGCACGCTTTCTGCCGCAGCCACAATGGAGCCAGTCAATGAGCAGCAGAGGATGATGGGAGATCTGTGAATCAAAGTGTTCGGCTCCTCATCCCTGTCTCACTAATCTTCGCCCTCCTTTCATTCCCCTCTTCCTCCTTTTTCCCAGGGTGGATCCCTCAGTGGTTAAAGGTGGTTAGAAGAGGCCATCGGGCACAGTCCACCTCCCACACACTCCTGTATGAATCAGCCCATTGTGGGCTGGGTTTGATTCCTAACACTGGAGTGGGTTTTGTTGTGACAACCATATACAACTGTGAGTTGTTAAGAATGACTTGGAATTGTCAAAGATTATCTCTTTAATCCTCATTTCAGAGATATAATAAACGAGAAGTTAAATATTATCTATATCTGTTCCAACGTCTGTGAAATCATCCTATTCAACTTTTGACCTACTGCACCTACTGTAGCTGAGCATGCAAACACTTTTCTTATGCACATTTTAAAGGATTGCATTAGAAAAAAATGTTGGAAACAGCAAAATTCTAAAAAATGTCTTCAATTACACATTTTACACACGCTTGAGGTGGTTTTTGCCAAGAAAAAGAGTTGATGCATCAAAAGGCTTTGCCAATTAAATTCGGACATCTATACATTTAACTCACATGACACATCTTCATTTATCATATATGAATTTGTCTAATTTGTCTAATTTTACCATTTGCTTCAGTGGTAAGTTCTCGCCTGCCACGCGGGAGACTCAGGTCCGATTCCCAGCCAATGCAACAAAATGGCTTAGCTTATTGAAATTTTAAAAGTTAGCTTAAAATTTGCTTAACAATTGAATGGAAATAGAGCTAATACAGGATTATTGCTGACAGTACAGGTGTGCTCAGTGTTTGTTTATATATATATTTTTCCCAAACATCTGAGGAGAGGTTCGATTTCAACTCAAATTGACTTGATAGATCTGATCATCCTACTGCTCATGTTTCTCTCCCCTTCTGACCTGCATTCCCAGATTTCTGACTGTGGTGAGAACACTGTTATCAGCACTGATAGAAACAACAGCCTCCAGTATGGACACAAGATCCAGAGGTTGTGATAAACTGGAATTACTCTTTAACTACGTGTAAACTTTGGATGCTGTTCCTCGTAAGAAACTTCCTCAATGAGATGCACGCTCTGACTTTAACTCTTGACATGATCCTCAATATTTAAGTAAATGTTATGATAGAAATATAAAAGATACTGACACAAGTTTGCCCACATTAACCACAACTACTTCAAGGCCGCTTTAGGCTACCTCTAAAACTGACAACCTTATCCAACCTTTCCCCTGCAGTGGTAGACAGCTTTTATGGTTTGCCACAAACCACTACATGCAGGAAGAACAGGTGAACCGCTCGTAACTTCAATTTGAAGTCTTGATTTATCTGCATCACTCGCTCCGTCTGAATGCAGAGCAAACACAACAGGAGCGCCTTCATTGATGCTGTGTCTACTTTCATATATTTCTCTGTTGCAAAAGTGGATTTGTAAGATGAAGGTCACTGGGTTGAGTGCATCCAAAACTGTTCTGAAAATCGGTTTTGACTCGACACCTGAAGGCAAAAAGGCAGCGATAACCAAGCAGAGCATGTAACTCTGGCTTATTGAGATGCAGCTCACTGTGTGACACACACACCCACTTCTCACTATCACACTCACACTTTCCCTGTCACGTCTTCATTTTTAGCAGCCGGCAGTGTTACATGGAATATGAGACGACCACCCACACACACACTCTCACACACACATACACACATATGCTGCTGGGAAATGTGAATGACTGTGTCACTAAAAGTGCCATGAAGAAGCTAAATACAATAGCGCCTTGTGCTGCAGTGATGAGTAACCCAGAGCGTTTCTGTGCATCTGTGTGTGTCCATGTGTGCGCGGCAGTGCGTGTGCTTGCTTGTGTGTTGCGCAACGAAGGGCAGGCGAGCACATGCGGGTGCCGAGAGCCACATAAATCACACTCTGAATCAATTAGAGAGCATAAATGTGAGAAGTCCTACAGCAGTCGGTGGCATGGTATACAGTTTAATGCTGGCTTGATTACAGACACACCACACCCATTCAACACACAAACACATCCAGACAGAGTGCCAGACACACACACACACACACAGTGAGGGTGTGGGTGTGATGCAAGTCGTAATTATACATGAAAGTAATCCAAAAATGAAACTTAATTAAGATTTTCTATTCGACTGGATTCTGTCTTCTTTTCATGTGAATCTTTCTTTGTTAATCTTTTTTATGGCCCCCCTTACGTAAAACACACACATGCAGACTAAACCCTTAATCACACACAGTGGCAGTTTAACACAGTAGCAGGGAGTTGTCCTGACTTAACCCAAGAGGTGTGTGTGTGTGTGTAGTTCAAACACAGTTTCCACCTTTTGCTGTTACATAACTCTGTTTTATTGACTGCACTCTTTTGTATATTACCTTGCATGTCTGTGCTGGTGTTGCATTCACAGATTCATCACATCTGTATCTGCTGAATTTATATAACCAAGGTGATTTTCTTGTGTTTCTTCTCTCGCTTGATTGGAAAACTGTGAAAGACGGTTGTTTACTACTGGTGTGATATGAAACATTCAGAGTCTGGGCAATTCAGTGAGGTGGTGAAACTGAAATGGCAGCAACTAGACGCTCTGACAGCAGCAACAGTGCTGACGGAGCTAACAATGTTAAAGGTGTCATCTGTAATTACTGGCCACATGCTACAACAACATAGGGGGCAGTATTTCATCATGTGCAGGAATTGCATGATTTACTAACTGTCATCAAGATTGTGTGCAGTTCTACATGCCATAAACCTTGCAATGCCCTAAAAGATATTTAACAAACCTTGCAAACTAATATGAAACCCACAGCCTAAACTGTAATTCTACTTTTAAGAAACTGTTGCAATTTGCTCAGTAGAATGACTGAGGATTCAATGATTGATTCATGATTCTCATGCTCCAATCTGAAATGGGTTTTTCCCTGGCTCATGGTACCGCTTCAACTAAATTTCATGACAATTGGTGCAAGTAGTTTCCTTGTAATTCTGCTGACATACGAACAAATCGGGGGGAAATCAAAACCTCATTGGCAAACATGAATATCCTAGAGAAGAAGGTGATATAATGATATACAATCCAAAGCCCAAGAATATTTAATTTACAGATTGAAGGAACAAATTGAGAATTACAGAAGTTAATTAATTGAAAAAAAATATTGCCAACTTTTTTTTAAATGTTTTTTTTGTCGCAGAAATCACAAACATTCCTGTTCTTTCCCAAAGAAGGCAGAGAGACACAGCCAGCAGAGAGGAGTCACAGGTGGATGTGATGCAGAGCAGGTGTGGGTATGATGCCTGATGTCCTTTAAGTTTTCATTCAGCCTGATCTCTGATCTCACCACACAGCAGCTGTACGGTGGTTCATAATCTGCTGCCTCATGTCATCCCGCTTGTTGACAAGAGAGCGGGCGCTGGTGAGAAAGACGCCTCCAGCAGGTTATGCGGGGCCAATTTATGCCTCGTCTGCCTCACTTCTGCTTCCTCTCACATTGCAGCCTGTGACCTCTCTCTGCTGGGCTGTTGTGCTCTGAGCACTTCTATGAGTAAGAAATCTCAGCTGAATTGACCTAAACACTCAAGTGTTAAAAGTAGTTACGGTGTAACCGAGTAGTTGATCGAGACATCACATATTAATTGCAGCAGTTTTAATTCTGATCACAGCAGGTCCTGCACAGACATCACTGATCCACTATGTTGTCAGTGGAATGAAACAGGGCGTAGTGAGTCTACGCTCCGTGACTCAACCCGCTGATCCCACCTACATCTGTCTGGACTAAACCCCCACAACCGCAGTCATTACTCCATTACATCAGGACACTCCCAATTTATCCCAATGGGATATCGTTGCTAGGCACTTTCTGTCCTTCTACACCTATGTGAGAAATGGATAAAACCCAGATTGATATCACACAGGCATGCACACACACACATAAAGCTTCGGAACAACAGGCACCTGTGAAAAGACGCACATCTGTGAGGGACTGCGAGAAACCTTGGCTCACATAAACACAGCTCCAAAACGGACGCAGACTCTGTCGCCCAAACGCCCACCAATCCACCCACAAGCCATCCAATCTAGCCGGGAAAACAGATCAGTCAACTTATCTGGAAGTTAAAACACATAAAACAACCTCCTCCGCGCTGTGTACATGAAAGTGAGGGGAAAAGGAGACGAGAAACGGAGTCTGTGACAAGAAGAGTGATAGTTTAAAAAGGCAACGGCTGCAGCGATTAAAATTTTCTGTCATTTAAATGGATTCAATTGATGTTAGTGGTGCTGATGAATGGATAATGATAGGAAAAGGCAGCATCTTCTGATACACTATCAACATTTTGGTATCAGGAATGACACTCTGGCTCGGGTAAGATGATGAGCACTGAGATCCTTTCACATAAAGAGAAAAAGCCACTGCTGATCAGTGGGGTTCGGAGGATGCAAACTGTAAGTGTGAATTTACTCACTTTCCTCCTGTTGGCTGAGATAAGTTTACACACAGAGTAGACGTCTGGCCCCGAGCTACTTTAACATCATGTTTCACACCAGTAAAGCATTCTTCTGCATCCATCCATCCATGAGGGAAGGTGAAAAACACACATTTGTTTCTCTCATGCATACATAATCACACCTCCTAGTTACCTTTTCTATCTCTGCTTAAAAACACATAACAGTTCAGACTGAGAAGAAAATGGAAAACACACTAAACCTTCTGTTTTATTACAGGCTGCTCAACAAGATAGGCTCTATCCTGGACTGCAACCCATGAGTTTCATCATAAGAATTCAATTTGTTAATTATTTTTATGATTAATTAATCACTATTGTGTCTATAAAATGTAGGAAAAAAATGTTTTTAAATCCTCTCTAAATATATTCTATTAGGGGTGCAGCCAACGATTGTTTTCAGGATTGATAATCAGCCTTGTGTTTTCTATTAACCAATTAATTTTTCAGTCTTGGAAACATCATAAAATAATAAACTCCAATGCCTCTCGGAGAGAGAGTGCATTCATGTGATCATCATACATTTCCTAAGCTGGGAAGTTGTTCTTCCAACTGTGATGAGCTTTTAGTTGGAAACAACACAGATGTTCCATGTGTGAAGGAAACAGATCAGATGAACCGCAAACACCCGATCTTGCAATGTTAACAAAAGTGAAAAAAAAAAGTGTGTATCCACCCTGTGAGTCTAATCTGCTCCAAAATGAAAAGTGTTTTCCTTGGCTCGTGCTACACAGTTCTACCAAGTTTCATGAAACAGACAAACAATTTCCAAAAAGGTGATAGCTTCAAATGTCTTTGTTCTATCACCCACAGTCTCAGAGATATTCAAATTACAGATTTATGGAACAGATTTTGAATAGCAGTAGTTAAAAACTGAAAGAGGGAAAATAATTAATTGCCAACAAAGGTATTTGAAAAAGGAAATGAGAGAAATTTTAGGAAATTATGGAGACTTAATGAATGAATCCAAAAAATACCTGCAGCTGGTTAGTTCGCCCTGAGTTAAAGTATCAGAATTGGTATTGAGAGAGAAAAGGCCAAACTGGTGCATCCATGCAACTCACAGTCATACAAAACATTGAAAAGCAGCAAATCCATATAAATTTGGTTGTTTGTCAATAATTTTATCGATTAATTGACTTGTTTAAGGTCTGTCACTGATTGTGTTTATGATTATAATAGTGGTGATGGTGTCTATGGGTAAGTATCTGTGTTAAGGAGTTTGGTGGTTGGTGATGGGATGTTTATGCTCTCCCTCTCACGCACACATCACACACTCATGCACAAACACGCACGCACACACACACACAGAGCCACACAAACTTCCACATTCCCCACAGTTCATGCAGAGCGGTCTTTGTGGCCTTCCAAGAGTCAGTGTGTCCAGCCAGGCTCAAGTTACAGCAGACAAGATCCTCTCACTCCTTCTATCACACACACACAAACACACACAGACACTTTTAAGCATCCGTCATCTGAACAGACCGGGGAGCAACAACAGAGCTCTGGCTTGTTGCTCCTCTAACGTATCCCTCTCTGACTCATTCCTGCCATTCTTCACCATCTATAAGAAGACAAAAGGACTACAGCAGAAAGACGAGGACGGTCAGGTCCTACGTTTCATCCAAACCAGCATTTGCAGTGATGCTTTGTGGCTCAACTCGATTTATATAAGTAAACCACACCTGTAGAATCTGTTTAAACCCCCCAAAAAAGGTAATACAAAGACAAGAACAAAGAAAAACACATACACACACACACTGACTAAACTGGACTTAACTGTGCTGGAAGCCTATACAGAAACAGAAGCATGTAAAGGAGATTTATAATCGGTGTCACCATCAAGGAGAAGAACGCGGTCTAACTTGAGAGCACAACGTCACAGTTGCTATAGTCCTTCTGTTCGGGAAATAAAGTGGATTTCAGGCTAATATGCTACAGCGGCTCTGCACAGCATGAAATCAAAGCTCTGCAAGGTCATCAATTGGTCATAATTAAAGAGAAAAGGCAATAAGCTGACTGAAGATGTGCTCAAAGCGTGTGTGTGTGTGGGTTTGTGTGTGTGTCGCATCTATTCTAGGAGAATTCCAGAGGGGAGACCCTGTGACTGACCCCCACCTCACAGGATCTGACAGGATATCACCACACGGGCACACACACACACACATATATAGTTATATATATGCACATTCACATAGAAACAAACAAATGATGGGTGTGTCGAAGGACATACACACACTTGAATGCAGAGACACACAAAAGTGATAAATGGTGAGCACCACATGCAAGCTGGACACACCTCAGTGGACTTTTTTCTCCTATGTTTTTAAATGTCATTAAATGCACTTCTTGTTTAAAGGTACTTTAGAAATAAACTAATTCAATATATTGATGGCCCAGCAACTAAACTGTCCTTTAAAGTCAAGTACCAAGCTCTTAGACTGATTGATATCATACTAGTTACACCAAAAACATTCTTTCGTTCACTTCTCAAATTATAAATCTGTTTCAAAAAGTGGGAAAACCTGTTTTAGTGAGAAAACACTGCCTTCTCAGCTTAGTATCCAAACTCAATACACTCCTGCAACATACTCGAGTCTGTATCTTGGAACCAAACAACAACACGACCAAACTTTTTACCAGTGGCACTTAAGTTGGCGTGCGCAAACAATTTGTAGTTACCTGTGTGTACTTCAAGACCGGCCTTTTTCTAAGGAAAAATAAGACTTGACTCACATGAGATATGGCTGGCTGCCCCCTTCAATGAACCGCTACAATCTGCGCCTCCAATCTCCAAACTTCCTGTGACACAACAAGAGGATCCCCCCTCTAATGTGAAATAGCACGCGCGCAGACACACTAACACGCACGCATACGCGCGCGCAAACAGAAATACTTTAATAAACACGCCCTAGTTATCAAAAACACAGCAGCTGGCGATACAGGCGATGTCTCTCCAACGCCAGGAGACAGCGGAGGAAACACGGTAAAGTTTCTAAACAGAGCGAAGAGAAAACACTGATTTTGACACCATCTCTTACCTTTTTCCTCCCCCCTCCTTCACTGCTCCTTCAGCCGTCTCCAAACTCTGTCACGACGAGGCTCGCCGCAGACTGCGAAACCTAACAGACGCTTTTTTTGGTAACCGGGGAGCAGCGCGGAGAGTACAGACGTTTTGCTCCAATATGCAGCGAATCCGTGTGTGTGAATGTGTATGTGTGGGAATACGTGTGTGTGTGACAGCTCGCGGAGAGAATGAGCGGAGAGAGGAGAACCGGGGAACTTAGGGGGAGTTCCCGTTAACAGGCAGGCGGGGCGGGGGCTCGAGGAGAGTGACAGGCTGGCCAGTTTTTAGGTTCTCGGCTCATTTCTGTTGTATATGTTCAGGATGTCGAGAAAAGATAAGCTATTTTACAACAACAACAAGGAAAGGAGCAAAATTTTGATTTTTTTTAATTACAATTTCCTTGAGGTTGATGAGAAACAAATGATTGATGAATAATGTAGTAATCTGACTGCTAATAGGGCTTTTTTCTTATTATTCTTATTCTTAAAAATAGAAATATTATGTCATTTATGAATATTTGTATTTTTCCCTTATTCTTACTTCTGTGCTCATTACAATATTGTAATGCAATTTTGATCATGTGTCTTTTGTTGCTTCTTGTAGAAGACAATAAAGAGTTTTTGCAAAAATATATATTTATATTCAGTATATTTTAGTGCCAGAGATGAAAAAATATACATACATCGCCCCAATTATTGTATATGTATTGTAGGCTATATTGTTGCTTAAAATGTCAATATATGTGTAATATTTCCCTTGTCCAAATGTACGCCTGGACTTCTACCTCCACCATGTTTTTTGGATATGTAGCTTATGTCACAAAATATATAATCTAATAAAATATGATATTGCAAGGAAATACAGTTGCAGTTCACAAGTATTTTCATTATTGATCAATTTGCTAAATATTTTCTCTCATTTGGTCCATAAAATTTTAAAGAAAAAACTGACAAAAAACTTAATATATTAATTTAACATAATGGAAATCTAAGAGAAACCAGATCACAATTGAAATGTAAGTGAATTTTGGGCATCAAATACAGAAATGTATCAAAATTGTTGCAGAATTATTAATATTTAATGAATATTTCCAAATGCATGCCTAAATGAGCTGAAGAGCTGACTTGATTTGAGGGGACTAAAGGAAAAAGGACTGATTCATAACCAACCAATGATTAATACACTTACACACTAAACACTTAGATACGTTTCAATACCAATGCTGATACAATACCTAATTTTGCATTACTTAACTCTGCGGAATATATAAATATTTTTCCCTAAACTTATTTTCTTATTTAACAAACTCAAATCCGTCAGTGTAAAGTGGCCTTTCAAGAACTGCCTGCATTTCTAAAAAATTAAAAATAAGAC
The DNA here is from genome assembly GCA_903364295.1 of Serranus cabrilla. Taxonomy (NCBI): domain Eukaryota; kingdom Metazoa; phylum Chordata; class Actinopteri; order Perciformes; family Serranidae; genus Serranus; species Serranus cabrilla. Next base: position 702,553 of record CAFUXE010000359.1, read on the forward strand.
ACATTTCTTATTTAAATCAGTAAACACTGCATTTAGAAGTGGCAGAGAAGGCCCGGATCAAGAATTGTTAACTATATTCTCATAAATAATATTATTGTAAAGAAAAAGACAAATAAATGTCTGTTTTTTAAAACAACACATTTTTTTCACATTATGCCATCTACATATAAATTGTATTTTTATGGTTTAAGCCTGTAGTGTTTAAAATTGTTTATCCAAGCTGTGTTATATAGGAGAAAGTTGCCTTCAGGGCATTCTTGCAAGAAGTGAGTTGATTTAGTATTGAGGCCAACAGCTGTGATTACAGATGGGTCAGTGGGTGAAGTTCAGGAGTAACACCCTAAAGACTGACGTTCACAGCAAACATGATGCAGAGTCCTATTAGACTTTAGGGCTTTACCTTAATGATATATTTCCATATTGTTATAAGATCCAGGAATCATCTATCTGATGATGAGGTAATGTCACATATTTTATTTTTTCACATCCTGATCTGACATTCAAACATCATTAAACAACTCAATATTTGCTGGGATAACGGATGAAAAATGGTCCATAACCTTTGTAAGATACCTTCAACTTTAAATGTATCGTCCCTTGAAGGAAATTTGCTCTGCAGGCAGGTAAAAAGAAATAACATAAAGACAGGTAAAACACCATCACATACATTCAGGAACAACACTAGGACAGTACATAAGGGCAGGACCATCATTACATTAGAATGCAATGAGTTCAGTTTTTTAAGATTTAGATTTAGTTGTGTGATGGCTTGGGTTACAAATTAATTTTTCATCCTGTTTGTTTTAATCTTTGGCACGCTAAATCTCCTGCCTGAGGACAGAAGCTCAAACTCGGCATGCAGAGGGTGGTCAGGACACTGTGTGATGCGCTGAGCCTTGGCGTGTGCTCTCTTGTAAAAGGTTGTGTCTTCAGGATGTGTCTTTCTGGATGTATGCTTCTACAGTCATCAGTGTACAGGATATATAGAATGGGTGAAAGGAGGACGTCCCACTGAGAACTATTCACTTTGTCACGTTGGGATCTGTCTGTTAAAAAATCTAAAATCCAGCCAACAATAAAAGGACACAGCTTCAAATTTGATAATAATTTATAGGCTAAAATATGGGGCTGGATCGTATTAAAAGCAGAAGTAAAATCTAAAAACAGTAGATATCCGTGGGTGGCCGGGCCTTCAAGATGTTTAAAAACAAAGTTAGTTCGAGTTAAAACCGCGTCATCCAACCCTCTTTTACTTGCGTAGGGTCTAAAACGTTTTCCACAGCTTCCACCAGCTCTCTTTTGATTAATTTTTCAAAAGCCTTCTTGACTAGTGAGGTCTATTGGTCTGTAATCATTGATGGACTTTGGGGATTTTACTTTAGCCACAGGCACCACTGTTGACCTCTTCCACAGTTCAGGGACCGTCTGCTGCTCTTGAGAGATCTTAAATACATGGTGGAAAATACAGGACAGTTGATCTGAACAGTGTCGGAGGAGGTAACAGGGCCTGGGCTTTTGTTGGTCTTAGTTTTGCTGAATATTATCTTTACATCATCAACATTAAAACCAAGATTGAAATCAGGCTGTTGAGGCAGTTTCAAGCCTTATCTCATCTACTTTCTCTCTAAAAGCATCTGAGTCAAACCTGAGATAAAAACGATTCAAATGATTGGCCAGCTCCTTGTCTGAATTAAAAAAAAGCCTATTCTTATCTTTGTAATTGAGTTTAGCTTTTGTTTCCTCTTCATCATTTTCCATTAAGGACTTGTTTATCCATCGTTTGTTGTTCGGGTAAACTTTAACCTGTCGTGTAGGAATACAGGATTCTTCACAGAAGGTTAAATAACTACACACAGTAGAGGTAAGTTCATATGTCCATAGTACCTGAAAAGCCTTGGGGTCCATCTGGCTGCATAAACACAGATCAGTCAGTACAGTCCAGACACACCTGGACAGCATCTGCAGACCTCACCTTCACAGTCTTATAGGCAGGATCCAGCAGTACGGTGTTGTGGTCTGAGGAGCCAAAGGGAGGCAGTGTGGATGATCTAAAAGCATCTTTGATGGATCCATAACATGAATCATATAACTGTTGTATGATAACAGGTTGTTTCTAACACTATCACAGTAAGATGCATGAAAATCTCTACTTTAATCAGAGACGCTTACTTGTGTCATCTCTAGTTATACAGTTTTAAACTAAATCACATTTTTTTAATTTTTGGACCTGAGCTCTATAAAACACAGCTTTAAGTCATCCACAATCTTTATACAAGCTACAGTCTTAAGTGTGTAAGATTTATGCCTTGTGCTTCTTTCAATGATCAATGAATTATGAATTATAAACGTGGAATACAGCGTTCATATCGGGCAGCAGGTATAGTTTTACCACACAACTTATTTGGTGAGGTGCAAGATTTCTGTGCTCAAAATCTGTGTTTCTATGGAGACCAGGCAGCCGACTCACAGCATGGACTGCAGATCATGGTACAGTTTTATAAATGTAGACAATATTTTTTTTATTTAGACAAGTGGCTGGCAGCAGCCAGGTGAAGAACAAACCAATACTACTGTTTTTGTTATTCTTCTTTAGAGAGTGATGAAAATCCGCTCTGTTGAGACTCCTTTCACACATGCATGACCTCTGCTATTAGATCCATGGGACTCCTGTGTCGTCCATCAATGTTACTAGAGGTGACGAGGACGCCGGCGCCGCTTGATCGTGGACTTGAAACCACAGTTTAACAGATGACCCAGGAGGAGGGGAAAAACGAGCTAAAACGGGATATGGTCTGCGGCGGTGTGAAGTTACCGTGCTGATGATTGAGAGTAAGACCTGCTGATGGACGATGTGCGGCGGATTTGATTTAAAGCACCCCGGCTCTTTACACACACACACTCACACCCAAGATTCCCCTCCAAATCCTGATGGAATGTGTCTCCTATAACAACATTACCATCACAAGGCCTGCATCACATGACAAGAAGGGCCTGTTTGTGTGTGTGTTTCTTGGACATTGTGTGTGTGTGAGTGTACTCGCAGGACAGTACCTTGTTCTGCCCACAGGGTAAAAATACACACTAACACTCAATTAGGGGAGGGGCCACCCGGGCATTACGGAAAGACGACCAGAGTGAGACGAGAAGAAGTTGCCTGAATTTTTTAAATCACTAACATAACGATTCCCTGATGGCAGCAAAGAGCAGGATACACTTTTAACCTGCATCTCATTTTGTTTGCCATGTCAGTGAACACTTACAAATATATATTAGCACATGCATGAATCCAGTGAAAAACATCTGCAAAGTGAGTCCTTTATGTTTCATTCATTATCCTTAACTGCTTATCTGAAATCGGGTCACAGGGGGCTGGATCCTACATGACATTGCTGTGAGGTGAGAGTGCTAACGTCTTTATGTTTCAAATCAAATTACAAAAAAAAAGTCCTCCAACCCTTAAGACCACATGGGTCGTTTGTTTCTACCCTCTAATATGACCTGTAGGAGCGTTTCCTAAATGAAAGCGCCTACTAGTGGCAGGAGATTAACGTGTCCTCATACCTAAACACAGTTAGATGAGTCACTAAACTACTTGGTGAGGTTTAAGAAAATATTTGGGATAAATAAGTTAAAAGAAAAATTACGTTACTTCAGTTCCATACACGCTGTAAGTAGATGACTTAATTACACATGACCTTAGATACAATAATTACAAGAAGGTAAACTAACTCAAGGTGAACTTTTTTGGTTTTACATGGGACACAAATACAAAATCTAATATTTGTTTGACCCATCCACGCCATGCTCCTTCCTACGTGGACTTTTCTGCTCTTTATACTACATCACCTGAGTTCCTCCTTTTTTTCACAATTGCTACAAACAATAAATGCACATATGGGTTGAAGTAATCTGCTTGTACAAATCACCAGTGGTATTTATTTGTTTATTTATTTTTGGGGGCTGACAGACTCAAGAAAACATAAGAAATTTACACACTGTTGGTATTCAGCCTTGGAGAGCGTTTCAGATGTAATTGCACAGCTTTTAGATACACAGTCTTTGGGCTTCTAGAGCAATATAATCATTTTCATCATTTCACAGCATTGGAAATAAAAATGTGAAACATTAACTGCAAAGAAGTTACATATTATACCTTGAAGAGAGAGAATGTCTGTTTCCATGAAATGAATTTCTAGCACTGCTAAATGAAAGCAATAAGCAGCTGGAGGCGAGCTTTGTTTCATAATGAGTGTTAACAAGCCTTTTGTGAGGGGAATCTGAGGAGCGCCGTATCAGCTTTATTCCAGAGGAAAGAAAAAAACACCTTGACTAAAATACACCGAGCCATCCTGAACTGGTGAGGGCTGCAACACAGAGCTGAAAAAAGAGACGGAGGAGAGAGGGCTGGAGGGGTAAAAAGAAAAGGCGAGGAAGGTGCTGACACATCCTGACAAAATGGAACAGGGAGTGTCACTCAGCACCTCACACACTAACACACAAACTACAGTACAAACACACACACACACACATGTATATGCTGTATGGGAGCTTGCCTGCAGGACAAGGCACCTGGATCTAAGCTTCTGCTGAAAGCAACAGATGCCAGAAATACAGCATCACATGTAGAGCCAAGGACAAACAGGTCACACACACTTTCACAAACACACCACAGTCCAACTAACCAGGCCCGAATCTGGCAGAACGAGTGGAGCTTATTACGAAGCCACAGTCAATAAAACCCTCGACTGCACATGCATTTTTACAAGGTGAGCCCTCTCGCCTGCATAAGTGTGCGCGTTCATTATCAGCAGTGCATTTACATCTTTGCGTCCTTGTGAGTTTGGGTTTCGTCTCCACAGGGAAATGTTAGTAAAAGGGGAAGAGTTTTATTAGAGTGTTACATGATACCAGCTGTCTAAACTGGCTCCCTTGCTCCAGACCAACAAGCTTTCTCTCCGTCTTCAGACTCCTCAGTGAGTGTGCTGCAGCTTCTCAACATCTCAAGGTCTGCTGCTCCTGTGTCCAAATGCTCTCATCCTCGCATGTCTGAGCCACTCAAGCTACAAATTAGCTTAAAGCAATCCCACAAGCCACAACCACAGACTTATGTGCTGATAAAATGGCAATCGTTCGCATATTTATTATGTGCATTCTGAAAGTGACCCCCACCATGTGTCTGAGTATCTGCCTATCTATCTCTGTATCTCCTCCGGTTGCTGCCTACTGCATCAATCACACCCTCTCGCGCCGCAACAGCTGCCTCTTGTCAGCGTTGCTCTGCAGCAGCTGAGGGCGATGGGAGGAGTGCGAAACCGCGTTTAACAGCCTCGGTTCTGGCTGAAGGGAACGCTGGGACAGGGGGTAGGGGGGTTTGGTTAACAAAACATCAGGATCCCATTTAGAGCCAGAAAGAGGCTCATGGGAGTGGGACGGGGCGTCGGCCGAGTATGCCAAGGAGGAAGTGCGAGGTCATGTGCGTGTGCATGTTCAGCTGCATGTTGTTTTAATGCATGTTTAATCATGGCTGCTTTGTTAATCCCCGCAGCCTTATGAGCTCTGCTGCATTGTCTTTAATGTGGTTGTTTGTATTTGCCACTGTTTCCATTGAAGAGTCATAACGACATGTGTGTGTGTGTGTTGGTGTGTGTTTCTGTTGTTGCAGCAAAACAGTACAGCACTGTCCTCATGCACCTCCAGGTCAAAGGTCACAGCTGAGGCATGTGGCTGACCACATCAGTCCCAATTTGACACTTGACCTTTGACCTCTCTCCCTGCACAGGCCGGCGTCCTGCACGAT
>CAFUXE010000359.1:708749-805199 GCA_903364295.1 Serranus cabrilla
GGATGCACAAACTGAGGAAGCTGCTGGCTGCAGTAAATGGACTATACCATTCGTCTTCTGAAGTCCAGAATCCCTGGGGGACCAGTGGAAAACTTGAGTCTGTCAGAAGCTTGATATGAGTTGGTGGTGGAAAGAGTCGGGAATGGAGGGGAGGAGTTTGCCGGAAAATGTGGAGAGAAATAGTTAAACTGGAACTGAAACCTTTCCCACCTCTACAACTAAGACAAGATCCGACTAGATGTTGTTTTCACTTTCAATATCTCCCCCTCTCATTGACAGTAAAGCAACGGCTTTAATTCATTTCTGAAGAAACTGTTAGTCAAAGCCAATGTTTGCTTTTGGCTATTTGTGTGGGATTTTAATACATTGAGAGAGATTCGGAAAGTCTTACTAAGTTGTTGTTTGCTGCCCTGTGCACCATGACTCAGACTCTTGCATCTTTCTCAATACATTATGTTCACAACATGTGACAAAAGTAGAAACAGAAGTCAAATGTAAAAGTAGAGAACATCTTGCATCACACCAGCTTTAACGCTAAATCAGGCCAGGGGCCTAAAGTAGTCTAAGTAGAGTCTAACCGCCTCATTGCTATTTTCTACTCCCCTAACTCTGGTACCTTTGGTTGGACCACATCCACATTCAAACTCAGCCTTCATTTTAATCTCAACTACACACCGTTAAAGTTTCATTACTGCATCATGCACATGTGTGACTAAATCTGTCCAACAGAGATAGATGGTAAACACCTGACACGGTACCCCAAATTGCCTCTGTGGTAGATCCCACTGGGTGGGTGTCTCCAGGAAACACTTTGTCATGATGACACACATACAGACTCAAAGGTGCAAACTGCATCACTATCATGGCTGGTAAAGAAAACCACATTGAACACGTGTTTATAGTCGACAATGTGGCTTTAATGAGTCTTTATTTCATCACTATCTATTCTTCTGTTGCCTCGTCTTGTTGCAAGAGTGATTGCAACAATTTGGAGTCTGTTTAACTGAACTGTTAATTGACATTAAGCACATGTAGCAGAACAATTGGTGCATAAAACTTCTTCTCTTTTCTTTTCTTTTTACGTAGCACGCCACACAATAAACCATCAGACCAATCATACAATCTGGTGTTTATGAATGAAGAAATAAAAATGATGACTTGTTCAGCAGCAGTAGCCATCAACCATCAACATTCAAGGACATTGTGTGCTTAAACACCTCACACCAACAACAGCATGCCACCCAGCACGAAACTGAGCCTGCTTCTGTTCCCGATCCTTCAGACGTGACACCTCGCTCTGCAGAGGGCAGAAAACAACAGGTTGCTGTTTGTCATTTTCAGAAATAGAGTCTGTGTTGCAGACGAACGCACCAACTGGTCTGCTGTCCATGAACATTCCTGAATACCACAATACATTACTGTCACCATGCGCATGTGTGAGTGTAGAGGGTGTCAACATAAACAAGCACACAATGCATTGTTTCCATATTCCATGTGAAAGGTATGTTTAAAATGAGAAGTTAAACAGCTGTTTTTCTCTTTATACATCCACAGCTTTTCCCAACTTTTTGGGGATTCACAGAATAAGCATGCTCAAATAATGGACAGCTAGTGGACTGAGAAGAGACATTCACTAAATTTAACAAAAAGGACTGGGTTGGATTAGAATCACTAACTCCACTTTTGACATTTCTTATTTGATTTATCACACCTGCAATCCCAGGAAAGTCTATAATATTTTAAATGCCACACAGATCCTCATAGACTGTGGATGGAAGAAATGTGCATGTATGGGTTTACCCAGGTAGTTTGATCCCCATTTAATCAAGTAAAAGTCCTCCATTTATAATCAAATATGTCAAAAAAAGTACTAAAATACAATATCTTCCTCTGTGGAAAAGGAAGTAGCAAAAGCTCAGCATTTTTCACAGTATGTGAGGGAAAAACACTTCCCACCATTGACTCAGGGTCTATTTTCTATAAATGGGCTGCAGCAATTAGTATCAAAGACTCACTTCCTGTCAGCGGGACTGGTAGTTTCCTCCTTTATAAAGAACAGCAGCTGTGGTGGTCAACTTGAATTCATGCTGTTTGGATTTTAATTGAAATAATTTCTATCATCCTGTTTGCTCAACCAGAGAAGTGGCTTCACATCCAGCACTAGTGGCAGGTTACTGTATCTATATTCAGAGAATTCATCAAAGAACAAGAGGTCCTGTGAATAAATAAATCCTAACGATTCTCCCAATAGGGCAGACGTTTTGACTTTATATGGTAAGAATGTTACTAAAAGCATCAGTAATGACATCGTTATGTTCAGATGTCCCAGTATGGTGAGACTGAGTGACAGTGATTCAGCTGGTAAATGCAACTCAGCCATCATTAGTGATGTTATTTACAGCAGGGTTTTCCCACTATGACACGTCGTCTGTGAAATGCAGCTCAGCGTAAGTTCATTCACCTTTATGCTTTATTCATCCACAATTACCTCTCGCTCACTTCTCATGCTTCTTCAAAGTCACTCTTTTAAAAACTAATCAGATTTTTGCCAAAACTTCCATCTGCTGATGTCGCTGCTGTCAAACCTCAAATCTGATCTTTCTCTGCTGCTGTCAGCCGTCGTGTCAGTCGCTGCTCCACCACATTCACCTCCAGCCATCATGTCAGTGCCCAGGTCTTCATCCCATCAAGATTACCAGCATTTATTCCACAGCCGGTGGTGGAATGTAACTAAGTATATTTACTCAAGTACTGTACTTAAGTACAATTTGAGGTACTTGTACTTTACTTTTAGGGGCAAATATTGTACTTTTTACTCCACTACAGTTACTTTTTAGGTTGAGATTTAACATGAAAAACCTGATCAATTTAAAATCAATATGCAAGTTTATGAATTAAACCATATAAAAGTATATTCAGCAGTTAAAATTAGCCCGACTGGGACAACAGTAAAATGATACTTACATAAATGCACACACATAATATTCTGAGTGGGTTTCTTCTGCATAACAAATATTTTTACTTTTGATACTTTAAGTACATTTTGATGCTGATACTTTTGTACTTTTACGGACTTTTACCTGTAATGGAGTAATTTCACAGTGTGATATTAGTACTTTTACTGCAGTAAAGTGTGTGATAACTTCTGCTCACTGCTCACCAACGCCTTAAAAGTACATAGGTCACAGCAGATCTAATCCCTCAGGATTATTCACATTTCTCACCCACATGTCAATAAATATTAACTCAAAAAAATTCTGTCTCTCCTGGTTGAAAAAGATCAGTGTTAAGGTTGTGTTATCAAAGTATATCTCCATCCCACAGGCCTGAATCCTACATACGTAAAGGAATCATCTCTCCCTCTTAGACATGTGCAGGGAAACATTCCTGATTTTACATGCACATTAAACAATCAAGATAATGTTTAAACGATCCGTGCAAAATTATTTCAGCCTGATAGAATGTATTTTAAAGATTAAAAAGGAGCGAAGACAAAAATATCTAGTTGGCGTTAATGCATCTAACTGTGTCTGTGACACTGACGAAAACACTGCTTTCTTTTCAACAGTGCCAATTAGTTTGTATTTTCTCATTTCTGTTTGCAGGATATTGTTCTTTGCTTAGCTTTTGCATCTTTTCAGCTGAGCTCTGCTTTGCAAGTCCTTGAAAATCAGAATAGCAGATGCAGAGCAGTAAGTCGAAGGTGCAGTTTTTTGGTAAAACTCTGACTCTACCCCGCCCAGTAATTAATGCTGCAACATATTTAAACCCAGTGTCAAGAAAGAGGCTGAACAACGAGGCAGGACTGCCTGAAATGGAAAACCTTCATTTCTGCCTCATGCGTTCAGTCATGTTAAATGACCATAAGTGTAATTCCAGTCGGCGACACAAGAGAGGCCCTCTCTCTGCCCTCCATACCACAGACTGCAGGGAGACGCCAGACCAACACACAGGAGGGAGGGGGGGCGGCAAGAAGAGGGAATTTTAATGCACACTCTTTACGCCACACACACATATACACACTCACACTAAAGCACATATATCACATTAACGTTTACAATTTAAGCTTTCTGCTGACGCTCTCATCCAGGCAGCTTTTTGGAAAGAGAGCAAGTGTGGCATATGTGTCTGACTTAAAGGGATCGTTTGAGAGTGAAACACTGACCCCCAGCAGGATTCAAGAGCTCCTTTGCTCCTACAGCCATCAGGCTGTCTAATTCTAGAGTCAACAGACTTACTGAATTTCCCCTCCGAGATAAATGAAGTAATTTTGATTAGATTTTTTGATTTGGATGTAGGATTTCAAGATGACTGCAAAGGTTTGTAGTTTTGTGCGTCATGAGGTACTACAGCAGCTGTGGTCACATTAAAGTTTAGTGGATGTAATAGTGACAAATTTTAATGGCATAATAAAGTTTTAAAAGACCAATTCTTGACCCACTTGTGCACACACTCCACCTTCTGCTGTCCATCCCTGTGCTCGGAGTGGTGGAAATAGGGCATAAAAAATGTAGAAATTTGTACCCATAACAGGTTGCACTGTATGGTTTGCTTCCCTAAAGTGCATGAATGGCCTAAAGGGTACAGACCCAGTGGCTCAAAGGTCAGGGATCCTGATTCAACATGTGAGTGCAAAACAATCAGAGATGAAATGACCACAAAGAGACACAAAACAGCCACAAAAATGTGCAAATGACTAAAAAATAGACTAAAATGAGACACAAAAAAACTACACACAACCCAAACTAACTACGAAGAGATATAAAAAGACACCATAGTTAAGTAAAATGGCTCAAAAACATGTAAACAACTGCAAGGATAAGCAAGATGACGTCCAAAAGATGCAAAATTAATAAAATAGATGCAATGCCACCACAGAAGCATGCAAAATTACTCAAATGGATAGAAAACAATCACCAACTGACCACAAAGATGTACAGAATCAACTAATATAGACGCAAAAACAATCACAGAGACACACCCCAACAACTACAAAATGATAACAAAGAGCGAAACAATCAAAAAAAGATACAAAATGACTACAAGGGGAAGCAAAAATATACGTAAAGCCTAATAAAGACTCAAGATGAATGAATAAATAAATAAATATATGCAAAATGACAACAAATGGATGCAAAATGACTGATTAAAAGTAGACTCTTGTCGACTCTTTGAGCTCTGGTGTCATGTTTATATGTAGACAGGGTGGGGGGCCTCTGACATGTCTGTGTCCAGGGGCCAGTGTCTCATAAGTAGCATAAGGCTTAGATGAAATCCTCTTTGACATTTTAGGAAATATGAGCATTTGCTCTCTTGCCAGTACGTCACTGAGAAGATTAACACAACTCCCATATCTGTATGTTCAGTATAACAGTTATTATTAGTCATTGGTCTTAATAGCCCCATAATTCTTGCACAACACCGAGTGAGGAAGATTACAATTCTTGTCAGTTTTTAAATATAGTAAAACTAACTTTTTTTTTAAAGTCATCACTGTGACCTTCAGCGGCCACTTGTATCCTGAGAACCCCACTCTGGTGTTCCAAGAGGCTAATCTGGCATGGTCTGGTGGTCTGCCTGCTATGTTTTGGAAAACCAGTCCAGTGCAGGGGTCAGATCCTCATCAGCTCCGATGTTTGTTTACATTCTCACACAGGGCCACCAGGGACAGACAGTGCCCATTTAAAAAGCTAAACCGTGGGAAGAAACAGGGTGATAAATAGCAGAGAGAGAGAGTGAGACAGTGACACCGAGACCCTTTGCCCGATGGTCAAAGATGCATAGCACGTATTTGGAACATCCTACAATTGAGTTTGGCCCCAAGCCCTTTGTCTCTGAACTCATGTTTCCTGATTCTCCTCTGTACTCTGTCAAATTAAATGAAAGACTATTATCTTCAACTAGCCTGCGCTTGCTTCTAATTATACATAATATAGTTCATGTGTAGGTGTATGTAAACATACACATGGGTAGAGTTATTCATGTATTTTGGCTTTTTTAGGGAAGTCAGTGAGAGCTTTTTTATGTGTGAGTGTATTTATGATTTTCTGGACTATGTAATTTATGTAAATTTGGGTTAAGAACCCCTTTAAAAATGAGACGATGCATCTCAAGAAATCCTTATAATAAAGGTCTGTCTCTGTGTGAACAAAAATGCCCCCAAGAAACTAAACTTAACAAGAAAATCCATTCATATAATGCTAAATCACTGCTGTAATTCAATTTTAGAATGTACTTTTAGATTTTTCTGTGGTGTCAACACTGGTGTGATTGGCGTGTCCCAGTGTAAATATTGAACAGCAAACAGCTAAAGAAAAGAATGACCTTTAGTCTAAAAAAAAACGATGGAAAGACGGTGGAGGGATCAATAGCTCGGGATCGATCATGATGAGTCTGAACTCTGTCCAACAACCTCTGATCCATTCCAGTAAGAGTCCGGTCCAGTATCGACGTGCTCACAGAGGCATCAATAGTCAGTGAGAGAAGCACTTCAGACTCTGCCGGACGCACAGGACCTTAGATCATCCCTCAGTCACTGAGCTTTACAGCATTACCATGTTTGTTATCCTAAATGTAACAGCTGAATTAATACAGAACTACATGTAAAAAGATCCCATTTACATATATTTCTTAACTTCTAAACACTATGATTTCTTTAACAGTTTTTTACTTTTTCTTACATGAAATGGTAGATGCATGTTAGTATAACATTTTTAGGAGCACATAACAGGAAATTGTAACGTGTAAAATTACTGTTGCAGAAGAGGTGGTGTTATATTTTGCCAATTTCTTCACCTCTGAGTATAACTGACATATTTGCACCAGAATCAAGTCGACTCAATACAATGTGCAATACAAGAAATTCTGCATTTACCTGTTTTTGCTGCACTTTGCACCAGACGGCACACTGATACTCGGGATAATATACGACATGCTGCAGATTTGTGGTTTGATAAGATTTAGTGATGACCCCAACACTTCTGAGCTTTCCCTGTGTGTTCCTGTTTCTGTTAAGTCATGTGACAGAGGTGTGTCAGGAGGATGACACACCTGAATCCACTCCTCCTGATTCCTCTCTCTGATTGCTCTAAAAGAGAGCTGGATGTGGCAGTGGTCTTTGCTCTCCACCTCACATTACACCACCTACACCACTGATAATACTGAATTACATGCTACATCTTATTTAGTCTACAGTTTATACGGGTTTAATACATGTGTTTTACTTTTTCTTCTTATCCTGATCCTAATGATCTGTGTGATCTGGACAGAAAGAAAGATGTGGATGTCTGTGTGGAGTCCTGGCTGCACTCTGTAGCTCTATTGTGCCTCTTCGTGGTCACATCTGTGTAATACAACTTTGAACCCACTTGCAGATGTTACAAAAAACAACAAAAAAAACTCGTTTCCCAGTAAACCATTCGCAGTCTTCAAAATAAAAGCGTCTTGTCGTCGTTCAACTACACCAATCAGATTCAAATCTAGCAGTACAAAAGTAAATTTGTAGTCCAATATATATTCCTGAAACGGGACTTTACAAATAGGTAAATGTAGCTATAGCGATTTCATATCTCATTACTTATTATGGAATAAAAAAAGAAACCATTTGACAAAGGGCATTGCTGTAAGAAGTACTACGATCATTTACTTGAATAAAAGTACTAATACCACAGTGTAGAAATACTCTGTCACAAGTAAAAGTCCTGCGTTCAAAATCTTACTTGGGTAAAAGTACAAAAATATACTCAAAGTTCCAAAAGTAAAAGTAAATATTATGCAGATGTGCCCATTTCAGAATAATATTGACTGGATTATTATTGATCTACTGTATTAATACATTCATTACTTTAATGTTGCAACTAGTAAATTAGCTCATTTCAGTTAGGTTATTATTATCCACCACTGACTAAAACCTTTATTTATAACAATACTTTTACAGGGAAATACAGGTCAAATGTAAATCAATTTAACCAGATGTTTGAAAATAATGTCACTTTATCTTACGGACACCGGTTTTATTTTGAAGATTTTTCTTAACGGAAGTCGTTGTGCTTATCGAGCCAATACTGTAATTTCTAGTGCTGTGAACTCTGGAGCCTGGTTGGCCCTCCAGCGACAAATCAGCGAGTATCAGCTGCAGAGCAGAGTGAGTCTGACCGTCTGTCAGCTCGTGCACGAGTCACTGAAGACACCGAAGCTGTCAGGTACAAGATGAGGACGCTACCGGTAATTATTACAGTGTTACTAACCTTAGCGCTCGCTTACTACGTTTACATCCCGCTGCCTGATGACATCCAGGAGCCGTGGAGGCTGATGATGCTGGATGCTGGATTCCGAGCAACGATGCACCTGGTGAGAGAGCAGATGTTTGCATTACATGTGGAAACACTGTGATACATGGGCTGACAGGTTAACAGCACATGGATGCAGCTAGTGAGCAACTCTAGCTATGCTTATGATCTAATCTGCACAAATAAATAGTACGCTAGTTTCCTATTTAAGATGCATTTACTGTCTGTGTATTGCACAATGAAATGCCTATAGGTGCTCATCAATCACAATCATATACTTTATTTTTCCGCCGGAGGAAGAAAATATGCAAACTTAAAAATATTATTGCACAAGTAAACAGATGACAATAAATCATAATAAAGTAAAATCATTAAATTAATTAAGGTATAACACTGAGTACAAGGTAATTGCTTTTAGCTGCATGTGCTATATTTCAAAAAACAGCTACAGTTATTGTGGCTTTGATAAGACACACCTTTTAACCAGTAACGCATTGTGCAGACATAGACTTTGACCCTCCCATTATAAGCCATGTGCTGTATATTGTGGTATAGTTAATATTGCATTTTCAGTATCTTACACTGTGTATTTATTCATTTAGATGTGTATTTTTACAGCAGATGTCATTGCATATCCAGAAATGGACACACAGTTCAGCAAAATCAAACATTCGAGGCACATAATGTCCGGAATGACCTCAGCACTGTGCACAGTCATGGATTTAGATAACAGCGCTTCCTTTCACCAGACTGTCTTTTCATGCTTGTATCCATTAGGGCTCATTAGTAACAGCAAGGTGAAATGTTGAAACTTTGTGAAAGAGCTTATCTGTTGCAAAGCAGCCATCAGGGAGTTTATCTTGGGGGAGCAAAGCAAACTCTTCACCCTCAACTTTGATCTGCATTTTGAAATTGACACTGTAGGTGAAGAGGGGAAGCAACAGTTATTGCCACAGGCACTGAGACGGATTAATGTTCTACTAGAAATTAAATATTAAATGACCTAAATAAAGAGTGCTAGTTGCTTTTTAGCAGAAAATCTGCACAAATAAGATAGATAAGTAAGATAGATTCTCAGCAAGAATGTATTCACATATTATTATAATACAAGTACAAGTACTTTTAAAATGTTTTTGATGGGAGTAAAATACAACACAATTCAAGAAAATGGAAAATATAGACCATGTGGTAACAGGAAACAACGAGTACCAGTTGTAACGAGTACTAGAAAACACTATACAACACTACTATACGATACTATATATACTTTTTAAGGATTCACACAATTAATAAAATGCCTTAGAGCAAGATTTGTGGTTCTGATTGTTATTTTTATTTACTTATTTGTTTAAAATAGAAAAACTAAATCGAAATGAGCTTTTAATTCAGTTATTAAAATCAAAAGAAAAATTGGGAATCAACTAATGACAATGACTTTGACATTATGGCCTTTGCTTGGTACATTAAAAAGAAATATGGAAGTCATATCACAATTGAGGAGAATTTTAAACTTTAAATTACAGATGCTAGGGCATAAAACCATGTTGATCTTTACAGATCAAGACTGACAGTAATATTGCTTAGAGCCTGTATAGTTTCTGGGACAATACAGCATCTAGTAAGAGCAGTTACAGTGTTACACCTACGTACAGGTAGACAGACACTGATAAGGGTTCAGGTACAGGGCCAGGATCAGGTACAGCTGGCTATATCCCACCACTTTGGTAAATTTTACAGCTTCAGGAATTGATAAAAATAAATATTTTTACAAAATATTGCTAGGGCGAACGTGTCTCGGTGTAGCTGGCTGGTTCTGCCAGGCAGCTGTGTCTGCTGGCCTTGGCTGAACTGGATTATTGAGACAGTCTGACGTGTTTGTGGGGTGGAGGGCAGACGCATCAGTGAGATACGAGGATAGAGGTGACTGGGTGAGACATTGTCTGATGTCCCTGCCAAGAAATGAATGAAATCTCACTCTTCATCTCACTATGTCTTGGGTTTCTCCTGTGTCTTCAGGCCTCCTTGAAAGCTTGGCTTGGCTATGGCCATTACATCAACTCAGTCCGGCAGTCCACAGAAGGGTTAGATGGCATGCTGGCGGGGCTGGGCGGCTCTGAGTCCGGTGGAGGGGTCCTGCCTGGAGTTAAAGTCAGTGACATCACTTTCGCTGGCGTTCCTATCCGTCTGTACGAGCCCCCGGCAGGAGGGGAGGGTCATCTGAGGAGAGGGCTCCTGTTTTTACACGGAGGAGGCTGGGCCCTGGGCAGCACCAGTAAGTACCAACGTTTCCGCTGTCATCACATACAAATAGAGGAACTCAAATACTTTTGCTCTGCAGGTGCAGATAATGCACCCAGTGTTAGCAGCACAGTGTGCATTTTATTTCTTTATGTAGTTTCTGCTATTTGCCCTTTATTAAGTAGGAATAATGGTAATTTGTTGGCTTTGTATTTGGATTTAAGCTTTGTAGTAACAAGTGCGTAAGAAATGCAACTATAAATGTAATATTAAAATCTTTCATTTAGCCTTATAACTGCAGATCAATAGTTTTTTTTTTAAGTTTTATTAAATGTGACATGTTACATTTTCTGCATGTAAAGGGAATAGTGTGTCCAAATTTGCCCAATAATCTTTTTGTCTTTCACTCAAACTTTAATTAAATGTATGATTACGCAGTAAAATGCCTTTTGTTCTTTTATCCTTTCCACACTCCTTCCTCTCTCTCTCTCATGTCCCCAGAGAAAGGAGCTTATGATACACTCAACCGGATGTTGTCCGACGAGCTCAACACTGTTGTGGTCTCTGTTGAGTAAGTGAGCAACTGTAAGCTACTGTTTCAACATTTATCCTCTGTTAAAAAACAGAAACTCACCTTAAGCAATATAGTGTTTTATGGAGGGCCGCTTGATTATTGCAAAAAAAAAAAATCAATTACGATGATTTTGGTCTATATTGAGATCACAATTATTAATACCAATACTCTGGTACATAGTGAATTTATGACACTTTTAAGAAAAAAAAATCCTTTTAGTAGTGGATTTTCTTGAAATGTAACTATAATTTAACTGAAAACCAAAATTAACAAAGAAAAAAAGACATGAGAGGATCCTTGCAAAATGTAACGTGGCACAATAATAACTTTATCTTGATTACATTATCGTTGGAAGCCTAAATTGTAATTCATTGGAATAAAATTTGATTAATCTGCCTAGGCTCTTTTTTTGTACACTCCTGTTTATTTATTTATTCTAATTAATTAAGGGTTATTACAAAACACGTCCTAACCCTTAAAAAAATCTACCCTATTGAATGTTTTCCCACTTTAAAGCAGTAAAATGTCTGGCATGCAATCAACTAAAATTAATACGTCTTTTTCTTTCCATTTACTGGAATACTTTCAGAAAAAAACCATGTGAAACGCACAATTCGACTTCTACAGGAATCACACTTTTCATAATCACACCTTCATGTGTTAAATTGAAGGAGTTACCCTTTAACTACAGAACAGGAGTAAACACACTTTTTAAAGTTGTCTCCAGTTAATTATCATTTGTATCTGTCTGTGTAGGTATCGTCTGTACCCAGAGGTGCACTTCCCTGTGCCGTACTTAGACTGCCTCAATGCTGCCAAACACTTCCTGTCTCCAGAGGTTCTGGCCCGGTATGCGATAGACCCTGAGCGCGTGGCGGTGGCAGGTGACAGCGCTGGAGGAAACCTGGCAGCTGCGGTCGCTCAGGAGGTACAGGCTGAAGCAATCTCCTGTCAGAATGTAGAAAGTAAAGATAAATCAAGTGATCAAGAGAGGTTGTTTGTTTTTATATGTCCCCAGATTTCCACAGATGACACCATGAAAGTGAAATTCAGCGTCCAGGCATTGATCTACCCGGTGCTCCAGGCTCTGGACTTCAACACGCCCTCCTACTTGCAGAACCAGAACATACCCATCCTGTACCGCTCCCTCATGGTCCGCTTTTGGCTACAATACCTTGGAGTTGACCTCTCGCTGCAGCCCCAGTTCATGGTGAACAACCACAGCTCCCTACAGCACCCAAACATCACCCCAGAGCTGAGGGCGCGGGTAGACTGGTCCTCCCTCCTGCCCCCGAAACACAAGAAGAACTACAAGCCTGTGATCGTGACAAAAGGCTCACAGGGGGCCGTGAAGGAGGTGCCGGGGCTGCTGGACGTCAGGGCGTCGCCGCTGTTAGCGGGACCTGAGGTCTTGGCGAAATCCCCTCGAGCATACATCCTCACATGTGAGTATGACGTGTTGAGGGATGATGGCCTGATGTACGCTCAGCGTTTACAGGACGCGGGCATCACAGTGACCTCTGACCACTATAAGGACGGCTTCCACGGATGTCTCAGCTTTATGAGCTGGCCAATGGAATTTGAAGTCGGGAAGCGAGCTGTCAGGGGTTACCTCAACTGGCTGCAGAACAACTTGTAAAACTGTGTATGTGTGTGTGTGAGTGTGTCTTTATGGGTGCATGCAAGTGTGTGTGTGTGTGTGTTTCACTGAATGTGCAATAGTCCTTGCTTTGTGAATCATTGACTTGCTAAGGGCTAATACATCCACTCTTTGTTTCAAAATAAAAGCTCAGGGCCCTCACACCACCTCGGTACATATGAAGTTCATGTGACATGCAGAAGTCGGTGTGATGGTAAATATGTTAACATTAACTTGGCTAACACTGTGACCAACTAACACAAATAACTATTGATGCTCAGCCACAAGCTTTCCACTAATGGACAATAATCAGCAGGAACCACGTCATGACACGGATTCTTATTCACACAGCTAACACATGAGCAATATATTTCACAAGTTGTAATTGATTTTATACTGAACTTTCAGAATAAAACCTATAAAATGTAATGCTTGCAGTGGTTTCAACTGTTTGTTGCACTTTCCTCATCAAAAAAAAATATTATATGACAGAGAAAGTTACATTTTGTCCAACCACTTTGGTCCATGCTGAATTATCTTAACCACTATTGGATTTATTGCCATGACCTTTTGTTCAGACGATGATGTAGCCCAAAGGTTGAGTCCTAATGACATTTCTGACCTTTCCTCGAGCTCCACCACAATGTTGAAATATGCAGTTTTCAGTGAAATGTGGTGACAGCTGGAAGGTTTTATCTTGCCCCAGTACATATTGATCTATTTAGCGGTTATCAAATAACTCAATGAACAACAGGACACATGGTTGGAGTTTTTTTCTAATGTCACCCAAACAAACTTCCTTTTTCTCGCTGGTGCACGATCGGTACTGCACATGCTCAACAGAGATAACAAGAATGCTAGATGGCTCACTCTTTAGCTATTTCCATCATCAGCTCCGATTAAAAAAAAAAAACATGTTTGATTATTTTTGCAAGATTTACTAGCCCAAAGTGGCATTTTACATGCCCTGGGTATTCAGGCAAACCTTATGGTTTAGCTCTGAACTTTGGGATGAATTGGCGTGAAATTTGGCATGCACGTCCATGTTCATGTTATGGTTGTAAAAGTTGTAATTTGTTTCCCTCCAGCCTCAGCTTTACTTTTTATGTTTAGGAATAATTATGAAATGTTTAACTGGTTAACATTATCTACTTGTATCAACACCTTTTGTGGGCATGTTAGCATACGGACAATAGCTCAGCCTCACAGAGTAGTTTGCATGGTTAATTATATTTTTTAATGTGGAATTAATTCGCTCTCTATGTGTGTGTTCATGTAGCGTAGGTAAACACGACGAGAACAGGATGTCTTCCCCGCCAGATGATGTTCGACATTCACTAACAAAATACACTATTATCTTCCCATTTATTCAGACATTCTATGTATCTGAACAGGACCTACAGTATGTTTACCATTAATCAAATGTTTTGTGATTTAAATGCCTCCATGGGGATAATTATACAATGTGGATGAATCACTGAAGTTGCTTCCATTGGACAGTAGCAGTCCCAAAAATATTAATATATCATTCTCCCTATGATCAGCTCTGTTGGGTCTGCACTGGCTTTGTAGTTGTCAGACGTCTACATAATGTATAGAACCACTCCTACACGTCTGAGGGACAACACATGCTGCATCTTTCAACTGAAGGGCTTCAAAATGATGTATTTTTTCCTCTCAATTTAATCTGCCTCTCTTTTAAATTTCTCCTGTGAGACACAAACGTCCTCTGTGTCTCCGCTCTGCCAGCTGTTGCGACTTATGAAATAACTGACGTCAATAAAAAGTTTGAAGTCATACTCATGAAACACACAGTTCTGTTCATTTGCTACTCAAAAAAAGGAGCCATTTTCGGATCTGGTTTTATGCATCAGCCTGTGATGTTCAACATGCAAATAATATCACTCCCTCACCAACACCCAAACCCTTTCAAGGCCAGACATGTCTTTGTTTCTCACTGAGAATAATGGAGTGCATTTTGGGTCACTGAATCCAACAGCAACAATAATCAATGCAACACCGCCCTCTAGTGGACGGACAACATTATGACCCTCCAGTGGTCTGATTCTAACACATTAGTTACA
Organism: Serranus cabrilla; assembly: GCA_903364295.1. Taxonomy (NCBI): domain Eukaryota; kingdom Metazoa; phylum Chordata; class Actinopteri; order Perciformes; family Serranidae; genus Serranus; species Serranus cabrilla. The sequence goes on from CAFUXE010000359.1 coordinate 723,573, forward strand.
GGTGGTGGTATGTAATCAGGTACATTTCTGACAACAGATATTTCACAAACATACTTTTGATATTTCAAAAATACTTTTCTGACTGGCCATAATTTTTCATCTTCAATGGAGGAATTTTACTTGACATTAAGTATGTTTACATTGTTGTATTTTTACTTTCACTTAGTAATTGTAAAAAAAAAAAAAGAAAAAAAAAAAAGAGGAAAGGATCAAACCCTTACTCCTCCACTGTGTGATATTATATTTAGAGGGCATTGAACACAACACTTCTTGACACCTGAATTTAAAATCCAAGTTGGTGAAAATCATCATAACCTGATCCTAATCCTGATCCTGAGTCTTCATATTGAAATGCTACTTTAAGATTTTATTTTACTTTATGGCCAAATTACCTGAGTAAAGCATACTAAAAATATAATATAATGGCTCTATTTCTATGCTCCCATGTTCACATACAGTAGTTTCCTGTCAGGGAAACACCCTTCCACTGACACACTAACTGGTAAACTGTCTGCATGCATTGTGCTGCTGTAGCATTTTCAGCACCAGTCTTTGTTTTATAAATGAGACAATGAGCAGCTGTAGTGCTCAGGCGGGAATTTAGGGAGATTCCATGACTTTACCGAGAGGAACGTTGGGAGGAGAAGTCCTCAGGGGAGGGAAAAGGGGAGTGGAGGACAGAGGAGGGTGGATGGAGCGTGAGCCGTCCTTTAAATCCATTATATGTCTTCTGGGTGTTATTTTAGCTCTGCGCTTCAGAGGGGAAACTGCTTTCATTTCCAGCTGCAGGAGCTGCAGTTCTCCGTATGCTTTCCTGTTTCCAATTGTTCCTGTAACTGATTTCAGGGTCTGGAAAATAGTTTCAGAGTCACTAAGTCTAAAAATTTCATTGTGTCTCACAGAAAGACAAAACATGTTTTTGATGATTATGATGGTTACCAAAATTTGTTCCCGTTTTTTCCCCAGTGATTTAAAGATACAACCCCTCAAATATGACATAAAACCAAGTTTTTGATCCTTTTTTTGGTGTGCATTTTTTTTCAGCAACAGCTATTTAATATTACTTTGTGTCATTTTCCCTTCTAGCAGCTCGTGGCCTAGAGGTTAGGAATCGGGTTTGCAATGGAGGAATCCCAGAACTGACTGGTCACGGACTGACTGCCCTTGAGCAAAGCACCTAACCCCCACACGCTCCCCGAGAGAAATGTGCTGCCCACTGTCCCCAAGAATGGTGTGTTCACTGATGTGTTAAAGTATTTTTTTCAATGCAATTTATAAGCAAATGTATATGGTATGGTAAACTGTACAAATTTTCAAACCACAGTAGTCCATAAAACCAGTATACTGCTGCAGCCCTAACTGGCAGACAGGCTAGCCGTTTCCCTCCATTTCCATCCGTTTCCTGTCTTAATGTTAAGCTAATCTAACAGGCTTCTGGCTGTGTTTGAAACGAGGCATTCATCTTTCTATTTAACTTAAATAAGCATATTTGCAAAATGTTGTTCTTTTACCTTTTAAGCTTCAAAACACCAGAGGATTAAAGCCAGCCGTTGCCTGCTGCATGGGGACATGTCTGACAGAGGTCAAAGGTCACTGACTGATTGGACCTAAGAGGAAGAAATAAAAAGTACATGATAGGAAAAATGTTAATTTTAAATTAATCATTTCTGCAATAATACCACACACTGTATCTCTGTTTGCCATGGGACTGTACACAGACATGTCTCTCAGGGTTTCATCTTCCCTGCCCGAGGCCAAACAGTCTTCAGATATCACTCACCTTCTCTCTGACAAGCCTGGGAAATGACTGAACCTAAGGGGAAACGGGAACCTCTTATCACCGTCTGTTCCGCATTCTGAGGTTTTAATCAGTGAAGGAAACAAACAAAATACTTATTATCCTGTGTTGCTGCTGCTGCTGCACTTGCTAACACTCCCAACATTTTCAGTTTAATCTGCCACAGAACGACCTACATGTGGAACATAACGGCTGCATGTGTGCCAGTGTGAATGCCTTATACTGATTTTTTGGGAGGGTCGCGCACATCCAAGAGCTGTGAACTCCTTCGGCTCCACTCTCACTTCCTCACACTGACAATGGAGCCGGGGTTAGAGGTGAAGGAATGAAAGTAAAGGAACCACCAGGAATCACTCAAGGTTAAACTGTGCAGATTGAATGACTCCTCTGGGACAAATACTACTTAAGGCTCCACATAAGCACAAACAATGGTGGGTCATTTGGCACTAATCGAATAGCACGCTCTCAGATCATTGCACAATAGCAGGAAAGAGAAGAATAAAGGCCCTTTTTCATCTTAGTTTCTGATGCTGATTATCTGCTCACTGCACTGCACTCAAGTGCTTTTGGTCGTGTGACAGCATGACCTTGTTTCATCTTTTTCAGCAACAGCCTTTCATACAGACAAACCAGTCAAAATGAAATGCTGAAGAACACACAAGCGGCCACATATCTCACACAAGAGGCATTTTTCCAGAGGCTCCACACTCACCCCAATTGCCTCCTTCAACCAACAGGGCTGCATTCGGCAGCTCCTAAATTTGGACTGGAAATCGTAAAAAACAATTTGTCCCGCATTGAAGCTGTTGGCAGGAAGTAAAAAGTAAATGAACACAGATACAAATTGTGGCAGATGTTGGGATTTGCATTGAAGTAGAAAAATATTCTTTGAACCGCAGAAAGGAGTAAACAAATACTGAAAAACTGAAGCCTGTTGCTCACATCTGCTACACATAACTGCAGGATCTTACAAATTAAAACACTGGAAGAAAGAGTTCTGTTCTACTTAGGACAGAGCATTTATCAACTTATTCCATCTGTGTAAAGCTGAAATCTGCATGATACACTTGTTTGATAACGTTTTGTTTGGGTATCAGTCACATCTTTCATTTCTAATTTGATATATCTTATAATAATGATAGAATGAAACTGGCAGTCATTAAATGTCATGTATTTTAAAAAGCGAGATTTCCACATCTTTTACCATTATTAATGTAAAGCAGGTCTAGTTGCTCTATAGATACTGTCGTTCTATAGAGCACCTAGAAGTCACCTAAAGTTTTCACTTTTCCGACAGCACTTGAAGGCGTCATGAAGTTGCATGTGCAGCATTAAACTCCCAGCTCATTTCTGTCTAATAACAGTGACATCTTGAGGCTGTTGTAATCCTCCATACCTCCTCCCTCCCTCTCCGTCTCTCTCTCTCTCTCCCTGCAGAGCAGAAATGCAGCAGAGCTTGATCTGACTTGTCCTCCCTGCTGGAAGTGTTTTCTCGCTCCTCGGAACTTATTCGGGTGCCACACTCACGCTGTGATATGGCCGTTTCTGTTTCTCTCCAGACTCTGGGGCTTATCATGCTCGCAGCGATCCTGCTGCAGACAATCGCGGTTGCCATCAGCTTTGTGTACTTCAACAAAGTCCTGAGCACGGTAAGATATGAGTTTGTCCTCTTCCTTAATGTGACAGATAATGATAGCATCAGACTGACTGCCGTTTTCCGGGGGAAAGGGGAGATTTGACGCATTTGAATGATAAGTCAACTTTACTTGCAACACAGAGCTTCATCTAACATTAACTCTACAGGGACACCATACCAGTGACACAGTTTTGCATACGAATACAAGACCAGGACATTAAATATATCACTGTGAACCCACTATGTAGGTCATTAATATCTAAGTTGTATAAAAAAGGCTAGTAATATCTAAAACTATGCCATGACGTGGTCGTTGAATTGTCTCCCACTTCCTGTTCTTTGATACAGGCTATTCATATTTTAGAGAAGCGTTTCTGGTGAAATAAGCTAAAAAATGTAGGCCTACCAGTCATGCAAGGATTTCTGCCATTTTAAACGCTGGACAATGAGACAGGAGAAAGTTGGGAGAGCAGATAACAGAAAACAATGGCAGGAAATGAGGCTAGTTAGACCTCTGGAGTTTTGACACCCAAAAGCAGCATATTTCACATTTGAGCAAACGTTATGAAAAAAAAAAAGCTGATAGGTCCGAGCTGTGATTGGTTGAGTCACATTAAAAAACGCCCAGTGCCATCTCACGCACAGCTGGGACCACTTAGAGTTGATTGCATGTTGATGGGCTAATTGGCATCCACCTGTATCACCCTGTGTGTTTTACTAAATTACAATATTACCCTGACCGAGAACATTAAACAAGGCAGGAATAAAAAATATCTGTATTTACAAATGGAATACTTATAACAAAGAATATTTTTCAATTTGTATTAATGTGCATTTAAAATGTGTGTTTTAATTATTATTAAAATATAATTGTATTGAATATTTTTTCCTGACAATAAAAATTTTTCAATTAGTCAAGATTAAAAATAATGTATTTAATAAGTATAAGACTTTTTAAATGTATATCGTTACATCCCCTCTTTAAAAATGAGGATGGCAACAACAATGAAAGAAATGAAGGAGTCAAAGTCTTGTGAAAAGTAATCTGTAGTTTATTTTTACAGTGCTACAAGTGTGGCACCAACCTATCAACCTAATGTGTCTAACAGAAATTCACTTACGTGTTGCAATGTAGGGTACCCAACTTACCTAACGTCCCAACCTCTTCACCACAAGTGTTGAACATAAAGTCAAAGTTCTTCAACCAAAAATCACAAGTCTCACAGACAGAGATCAACAAAGGAATGATGGCAGCCACTGGGGATCCTCACTGTGGGCCCTTATAAACTGCCACACACCATCTCTGATTGGCCAGCTCAGCAGGTGGACAATCAGCTTCACAGGTGGATTCCAATCAGGTCGTTTACCTGGAAGAAACAGAAAGGAGTGGGAGGAGAGGCAGAACCACAAACAAACAACACAAGCCCTCTGGCACGTAACAATATGTATAAGTAAACTAAATTGTCAAATACCAATCTGTGATAATCCATCTACACATGTTCCTCTGATCTCACCAATAGTCAGAATAATGCAGCATTTAGTTTATAATTAGTTAGTTAGGTATAATTCATGGAAATCAGATCGATAAAGCATACATTTAATAAAAGAAAAGTCAAACCTGTGGTAATGAGCTGGAATGAAGTTGGCTTAAAATGTGTCACACATAATTGGCTGATAATACACAAGGGTTCATCGATAATGAAAATAAACATTGTCTCATGCTTTGTTTTGTGTTGACAGATGCAGGAGAGTTTCTCCCGCAGCAGCGTTTCCTGTCTGATTAACGCAAATCTGCGCTCCCAGGTCCAAGATTCAGCGGAGGACAAGAAGAGCGACCCCTGCTGGCAAGTCACGCAACAGCTCCACTACCACATAGAGAAGGTTTTTGATTTATTTTTAATCTAATTTCACAATTTTCAAGAGTTCAAGAGCATTTTCAGAAATTAGACGTATATTGACATAAGTGGTTGGAGCTGGAAAAATGATGCCACTGCAAATCTCTTCTAAATTACACTGACTCACCCAAAGGGGACTACTGTTATTCTAGGTCAACAGATGACACATCTGTTGACCCAAAGGGAAAATGGAATGATTCATGGGGATGAAGAGGTCCCTGGTGAATTTCTGAATGCTGTAAATTTAGATCTAAAGATACCTTAAAAGGCACAGTAACTGCAGAGGTCAAGATATGTCACCCAGTCACTCTGTCTTTCCCCTCCGTCTCTTTTTCTTTCCATCTCTCTGGATGTTTTTCTTTCAGACGATGGCGGACAGATTCCAGAATGAGATATCCACTGCTATGAGAAGTGAGAACAATGCCCCCATTGACTATCAGTCCCTACTAATAAGAGTAAAGTATGTCTTTTTCCACTTAAAATGTCTTGCGTGTGTTTCTTATCTGCATGTGGTTTTCACAGATAAGCTGACGGGAGTGCTGCCTTTCCTGAGCCCTGGGGTCCGAGGGGTCCCTCTTCCGAAAGTTGGCGCCCACGTGACCGGAGTCGTCTCGTCCTCGGAGCCTCCGACAGCAGACGGTGAGGATCCTTTTCTGTCAAACTGAGGTGAAAAAGTCAGTATAGACACTAAGTAGATCCCTGGAACTGATATCTTGAGATTTTTGTGACATGTATTCACAAAGCTCACACACCTGTGAGCACTGTGTTGCTTCACCAGGGCCAGAGGTGAGGAATGTGCTTCAAGGCTTCCCAGGCTGCTCTCAGATTCATACCTTCATTTTTGTCAGGACCTGCAGCTGCTTTATCCTCGTCAAAGTGTCTGACTGCTGTCTTTGTGACCAGCCAGTAGGCCTAATGCGGCTACATTCTCTTAAATTTTCCCTTTTATCTTCTCTGAAGTCACTCTGATATGAAGCAGGTATTCTTAACCATCCAAAGCTGCTCGTAACCAGGTGTGCTCAGTGACGAATCCCAGATAGTTATAATACTTTATCAGCACATGTGACGCCCCTAAAAGGCCAGATGTTGAAAATACTCAAATTCATATACTCTGGCATATGCACAAGAATTGAAGAGATGCAATCATTTAAAATCTGATGTTTTCCTGCATTTGACAAACAAACAAAAAAGATTTTACTTATCTGTATCCGAGTTTAGTTTTTAATTTAGTTGAGCACTTTTCCGGTAGATTGGAAAATATCCATTAAAACTGAGTCATATGATAATAATATCACCATTCATATGAGTATGTGACAAATAAAACGTAAAATTAGTTTATTTTTTATGTTACCTGCAGGAGGTCTGTGAGAATGAGGGGTCTGTCCCAGTGTCTGTTTGTATACGACCACTGGGGGACACCAAAGTCAGTTTCTTACTTACTTACTTTCAAATTTTGGCTTTAAAGAAAAAGTCTATTAATGTTTTATATTTTATTTATTGTAAATAAATCCCATGAAATGACCAAAACCAGCAATGAAATGATCCTACAAACAACTATTATTTGTCCAGATGTACCAACAGAATGGAGAAGTTAAACTAAAAAAAATGTTTTTCTGGGATTGTTGAGAAAAAAAAGAAAAAAAAAATATGATCAACTTTTTCTTAAATATATTTCTGAATATAATGAAGCTGGAAGATCAATTTTCTTCCCTTTCACACGAACACATACCTCACAGTGCCATCTGTTCCTGCTTTCTTTCAAACATGTGGCTGTCAGTGACTTTAAAGCTGCTGTTCTGTGAACACATCTGTAATCATTATTTAAACACTGAGAGATTCTTTGAACATTTGTTTCTTATTTAAGATAGCAGTGACTGGTTCTTCTCAGAAATATTCTACTCTGGGAATCTGAAGTGATCAAAGTGAATGCCTTAATTGGTGTGTGTTTATGTGCTGTTGCAGGCCCGCGGAGCAGCAGGGGGTACCTGGGGGAGCGGATCAGAGCGTGGGAGGGCCAGAGAGGTCTGTCCTTCCTGCAGAACATGGAGCTGAGAGGAGGGGAGCTGCTGGTGCCCAGAGCCGGCCTCTACTACATCTACGGCCAGACCTACTTCAGACTGCCGTCCACGGGGGAGACGGATGGGGAGGCAAAGGAGGAGGAGGGGGCACAGCTTGTCCAGTATATCTATAAGAAGGTTAGAAAATGATATCAGCAGGACGGATACATCACTAGGGCAACAAAAATCAAAATATAAGTCCCAAATAAATCCCAAGCTTTTCCATCACCATAAGGCTGTGGTTAATAACTTATTTATATACAGTATATGGATTGTTTCATCACATTAATCAGATGTTATTGTGCTGCAAATAACCAAACGCATTTTTTGTGACATTGCTCTACAATAGGATGACTAATCTGTTAATTCCAGATGCTATCAGAATTTTTATGAATCTATATAAAATGTATAACATACTGCTTTGTTTGTGAAAGTTCTGACCTTGTTTACCCTCAGATGAGTTCCTACACGGTACCCATCCTGCTGATGAAGTCGTCTCGGAGTGCCTGCTGGCCTCGGGGTCCGGAGCCTGGTCTCTTCTCCCTGCATCAGGCTGGGACTGCCTTCCTACAGCCTGCAGACCGCCTCTTCATCACCGTCAGCAATGCCAGCGTCATGGAGATGGACGGGAGGGCAAGCTACTTTGGGGCCTTCCTTGTGGGATAAAGAGAGAGTTTCCAGGACTGGGATGACTTGATACAAACATCAACATAAGTGAACTCAAACGTCCGGGGTTTACTTGATAATATGTCAGAGGGTACAGGATTGGAGAAGAAGACTCTGAGGAGTACAAAGGACTTCTTCAGGACTATGGAGCTGTAAGGATATGATCAAACGGAGCTGCAGTGGCAGACTCTCATGCCCCTTTAGCACCAAATAAGGTCTGGTTCTTGCACTGGTTCCATCTAGGATTCTTGGTGTTGTCCAGAAAACCAGCCGGCGTTTCCACCAGTTGTGAGCAAAAGAGTTATAATCAAGGATGCATCATGAACACAGCACAAAAGAAGTAAATGTAGCAAGGAGGCTGATTGTATAGATGATATAGGTTATTTAAGAAAGAACCAGCATGAGCCAACTATTAATGACAGACAGAAGACTTATTTTCTTTTTTTCCAGCCTGAGGAATATGACACACCCTCTGATGTCACCACAAATAACTACTCAGGTCGTGTTGTGGGAACGGGGAAACAAATCTGCGAGTTACAAACCGATTTATTTTTCGTCTAAACCATTTCAAATCAGCACTTGTTGCATGTTGGTGAAAACAGGGTAACATTTGCCCGAAATGAAAAGGAAGAAGAGCCATTTGCGATCAAGTACAATAGATGCAGATTAAATGTTGTTCTGCCATGTGAGTGACTTCTATTGAGGACAGAACTGAGCTGTTTTGCCTGCGGGTCAGTCGAGTCATCATCCCCAGAAAATGACAGTGTTGTTTGACACGACACACATCGTTTGTGAGAAACAAGTATGACGTTTAAGATTTTTGATGTTCAGTGTTATGAGTGAAGATTCCTGTTTGTTTACAGTACTTTTGGTTGAATTTACTCTTTGTGCAATGTCTTAAATGAATGTGTGGCGTGACACTGATCTTGATGTCCTGCAGCCTTAGAGAGAAGCACTGATCTAGTATGAATGGATTGAGTATTATGTGTTTTCTGACACGTTTGCACTTCTTTATCCAATGGATACTAATATGGATATTTTTAGTGCTGGATTGTTGCAAAGGGCTGTACTTTTCCTAGGTCTTATTTTTTTAAATACCAGTTTGAAGAGTTTTGCTGGAAGTGAAAGTAAATTAACAAACCTGTACTGGTCCATTATTTTGTTATTCTACTCTTCATTAAATGGGGAATGAGTGAATTTACAATAAACAGGTTTCCTCACCTCTTCCAAAGTGAAATTCAAGCATCTTTCAAGCTTTTCCTGAACCTCACAGCTATGGTAAATTACATATTTAAATATATATTACATGCAGTATACACTCCGCCTCTCGCCCAGGGCCAGCTGGGAACAGCTCCAGCCCCCCTCGACCCGAGTTCACAATCAAATTTGAGTCAAATATCCCCTCCACACAAAAAGACCCCAAACTGAAAAAGTAAAAAACTATCATTTAATTCATGTTGTATTACATGTTTCCATATTATGGCAGTGAATGTTTCAGCAATAATAAGAGTCACTCCTCAAACAAGAGTTTTTACATAAAAAAAACATATACCAAAAACTAATCAGGGTTCAAGTAATGCCCAAAAGAAATACATTTTGAAACATACGCACACGCAGGAAGATAGATCATATTTTCTGATCATACTGTAATCCACCTGCTACTTCCTGGTCAATGAGTTGAGAACCAAGGTGTTTGTTTGGTCAGCCTGAGTCCTCCCACTCTCTCCTTCAGTCTCTTTTTGGTCACCATGACTGGACTGACAAAACATGTTGTAGTTACAGCTGAGACAGTAAACACAAACACAGACGATACACGGCCGCTCGAGTTATAGGAGGGCTTCAAGGTGCTTTAACCAAAACACACACACAAAAAGGACAGTGGTACCAAATTGCAAACACTTGGTATCAAAAATAGTTTCTGAGTTGGTCTCTAATCAGTCAGGACTCTACATCTGGGGGAAAATGCACACGCAGAGGATATTTTGTCTTGTTAATGACAATCTATGGCTTCAGTTTATCTAAACACACTCACAGTCATGTACAATCCCTTACTTAAACCATAACGGTGTAATATTTTAGAAGACAGTCAGTTATAGCCTATATAAATGGCAACACTGTAAACAACTGTGTGCGCACGAGAGCTGGGAGGCTCCTTGTTGGTGCTCCTATTGCTATGGTAACCAAGAATGGTTTTTGTTGTAATTTGGCCAATCAATCACACTAAGTGCTTACAACCCACCATCCGCCTCCCCGCTGACATTACAGTAAATCTCAGCAGGCGTATACACACTCACTCACACATACACACACACACTCGCGCACAGAAACCGTGGAGCCAGCCAAGTGCTTTGACATTATCTTGCTGCCTGTACAATGCCTGCATCAGTCAAGTTCATTAAGACAAATTCATTATCAGCCGACAGTACTTGGATTGAGTGAGTTAATGAGATAGAAAAGGCATAGAGTCTTGTGTGGGATATAACTTCTCCATAGATTAGTCACAAGATTCATTCACAATGAAAGTGTGAACACATACAGGGTTAAGGATTAGTAAGGGCCGTCCTGATACCAATTATGCATTTCTTGAACATACATGGAGTAATACTCAAACATGGAAAATGCTGTGGCAGGTGACTGAGGGGTGATGATGCGTTTTTTTTGTTATTATTGTGCACCAAAAATCACACATGCGCACAATGAAATCTATAATGGTGCGCACACACAAACAAACACAAAACCTGGTATGGGTTCCTATTGCCTCTTACAGTATGTCTGTGGTCTATGAACGAAAAGCACCTCTGGAGTACAGAACAGCCTTGGAACCGAGTATAAGTGTTTAACTACAGACAGGCAACGATACACACCGGCACACAGGCACAATACAGGAGGCTTTGGCACACCCATGCTAGTCTTACTACTCAGCATTTTCCAACACAGAAGAAGAGCAGGTTACAGAACAGGACAGACCCATAGCTGCCTTAGATTGCCTCCCCTCTGGAGAGGGGGGAGGTACAGGTTGTCTGACAGACACAATGATCAGCCGTCACATTCAATCAGCATCGAGCTGTCTGTTTTTTCTTTGAGTCCCAGCCTCTCATCCAATCAGCAGCTCCAGGCTGTCCTCATAGTTGGGCTCTGCGGGGGGGCTGGGGGACAGGAAGGCTGTGGTAACAGGGGTCCCCGTCGCTGTGGCGACATTGAGGAGGGTGTTAGCGCGGATGCTGGTGGTTGCCGGGTTGCGGAGTGCCGCGGCCGCAGTGATGCTGGTGAGGTTGATGCCGAGAGTGAGTCGAGTCTGCTCCAAGGCTTTTTCTGGCACGGCGAAGGCCTCAAGCTTCTTCTCCCCGTTGGCCATGTAGGAGTTCTGGCAGCCTCGACAGATACAATCCAAGCATGCCTGGGAAAGTATAAAAATAGTCAGGGAACATTCATCTATTTGCATCACCCCAATGTCAAATTAAAGAGGCAAAATTAATGATCCAAGCACCAAGTGACTTTGAGAATGAAGTCATGAATGATAACAACATGACAAATAAGCTATTTAGACACACTGTATGTTCTTTAAAAATGTAGTTTACATTAAGTGTCCAGTACATATTTAAACCTGACATTATTAAGACTGGTCTCAAGATCATGTAATTCACAGGTGGCAGTTTTTGTTTACATATTAGGATTAAGCACCTCTTTAAGATGTACTACTGCCATTGCTTGCTGTGTGAAACCAATCATAGCAATGCAGAAATCAAAACAAAAAAGTGCAAACACATCTTTACCTTAAACAAAAACTTTAAGGCAGGCCAATTAATTAAACCTGCCATCTTATAGTTTGTATTTGAATTACCATTAGTTATCATGGCATTAAATATTCTTTCAGGGTTCCATATAAACGCCCCAAAGAATTGTACTATAGCATTTTCAAAAAACTTCACATAAAACACTAATTTATGCACAATTCCACAATGATGCCATCACACTTTTGAAGTGCTAATTAAACAGACAACTATGCTTTTGCAGATAGAAAAAAATTTATGTAAATATGACATAAAGACATTTCGGTCTCACCTTGCGGTTTGAGTAGCATGGACAGCGTTGCCCCCTGCAGGTCAGCACAGATGGATTCTGGGTTGCCCTACCACACTTGCAGCCCTTCTTCTCCACTGGCTTCTTATAAGGAGGCCTCACAGGGGCTGGGGGCACAAGGCAGCCTGACATCAACCGCTGGTCCTTGTTTCCGTCCTTGGTCTTGGAGCCTCCACCACTGCGGGCCTTTGCATGGGGCTTCTTCGGGCCCGGATCGACATGCTTCCTGGCACCTTTATTGTGGTTCGGCGCAGGGCGACTGGGCTTGGAGGGTGCGCCATTGGGAAGGGACGAGTATGTGTGTGCTGGAACAGTTAAGGAGGGTGTAGGTGGCTGCATGTACAGTGTCTGAGAGGGGTTGGGAGTGTGTAACTGTGAAGAGGGGCCCTGTAGGATGGAGGCAATAGGGAGGGGTTTCACCTTTTCCCTGTCACTCTCTGAACGAGAACGTTTGCGTTTAAGGCGAACTGGCGGGGGCTTGGAGGTTGGAGGAGGATCATAGGAGGATGTGTGTATGTGAGCACCATGACTTGCCATTGTGTTAGTCCTGTCTGTTTGAATCTGTGTGTAGTTGTGAGCAGCATCCAGCTGTATGTACATTTGAGCATGTGCTCTGTCCGTGCTTATGTGTGTGTGAGCGTGCATTCGCTCTGGCTGCGTATGAGGAGAATCTCGACCGGGCTGAAGGGGATCCAAAGTCTGTAACACCTCCTCCACACTGAGGAGTAACACCTCCCCCTCCTCCAGCTCCCTGCTGCTAGATTCCCCATCCCTGAGTGAGCACACAGTGCCTGGAGTTGGGGCTAAAGGTCCAGTAGTTAGACTCAGTTCCAGAGCACCACAACCAGTATTGGACACAGCCAGGCCTGTGGGCGGCTGCTCCTCTACCAGATCGCATACTTCCAGCTCAGGAGAAGACGGATCCAGGTCCTCCAGCACTTCTCCATTGCATTCCTGTGGTCCATTGGAACAGGGGGGATCAGAGGAGGAGCTCTGGGGTACAGCTGAGAGCTCTGCAGGAGCAGGTGGTGCCTCTGTGGGGGTAAGGGATTCAGGGGCAGATGGATTCACATCTTCCTGTGCAAGGCTTGGGTCTTCTGTTTCTATATCCTCTTCATGTGACATTAGCACCTCCTCTAGCAAGGCCATAACCTCTGGAGACCCTCCCACGTGGCTGCTGATCAACTGCAGCAATGGCGAATGAGTTACATAGAGACAGAGCTTCCTGTAGCATTGCACCAGCAAAGAGAGCTGTTTGTTTTCCTGGAAGCAGGAATAGTCCTTACAGCGGCTGCATGAGGGCCTTATCTGCATCTTCTGGCCTTTACAGCCCAAGCAGACATAATGCTGACACTCTGCATGTGTTGGGGAAATGGGATCCTGGAGCAGTTTACCTGAAACAAAAACAAGAGGGAGCTGTTAATCCATGTCATTATTAATTATTGATCAATCTGCCAATTATTTTCTCAATTAACCATGTGGTCTGTGAAACATTAGAAACAAAGATAAAAGCCTATCACAATTGTTTTGTCTAACCAACAGTCCAAAATAAATGCTGAATATTTTCTGTCAAGTGACTAATAAATTGACAAGTGACAACTAATTGTTTAAGTATCAACCTGAATCTTAGATGAATCATGCACTTGTTATCTGTCCCAGTTTATTCAAATAAACAACTCTCCAGTGTGCATAATCATGATGTTTCCACTTGACTTTCTTTTATGTATAACATCACCCAACCTGTAGTTCTGGTTTGCATAAAAACAAACAATCAATCATGCCAAAACCCTGATTACATAATCGGCAGAGGTCAGAAATATTGTCACACATCATTCTGTCAATATTGCCCATCTCCAAATGCAAGCTGTGCCAGTTTTGATATTCCACTAGCTAAGCACAGTGAGTAAATAAAGCATGAATAGGAAACACATGGCTCTGCAGCAGCCACAACAACAGAGGAGTCATCTGTCTTGACAAGAGGACAGATGACTGGGGCTCAGCCTCGGTTGCTAAGGAGACCACGGTTGTGAGCACGACAAATCGTGTCATCTGCTGCTAGCACACGCACGCCCACGGACACTTCAGTCAATATGAATAGTAAGGTTATGAAAGACTAATTCATTCGATTAAACTTAATTCATGTGCGACACAAAAATTGTGATAATCTGGAAGAGATGTGCAATATTAGATCACGTGATGTGTTATCTTTACATGATAGTGAGATCATACACTGATATTTTCAGGATGCTTACCACAGACAAGGCATGCAAGGGACTGTCGGAAGAAGGGCAGTAGTGTGTACATCTCTGCGAAGGTGTGAGGCTGCCGCGGGTCACACTGCAGCACGGCCCGGCTGGCGGACACGTACATAGCGGTTGCATTCACAGGGTTCATAGCGGTGTACTCCGCAGCCTCAGGGAAACACGGCCCGGGAAAAAAATCCAGCCACTCGCTGCGATGAAGCTAATGATAGCCGAGTATGAGGGATGGAGGAAATATAAACTGGCCAAGTGGTGCACAAACCAGTCACTCCAGCGTGTCAATGCAGGCACATGAATTAATAACAGACACAATAACAGACAACGAACATGCTGAAGCGGTTATCACTAAACGCGCACAAAGTTAGCTCGACAGGCGGCTAGCTAAGTTAGCATCACCGGTTCGTAGTAGCTAGTTACTGTTCACCAACGAGATCTTTGAGATTACTATTTAAGTTTCTGTTAATAAGGACCAATTGGACCCTTTGCTATAATTACTCACATTATCCCTAAAGCTGCATAACAGCTACCAGTGGATCAAGCCATCAAACGATCCATGATCAAAAGGTTAGCATCATGTAGCTAACGTTAGCTTACGACATCAGCCAAACGTTTTCCACGAGATAGTCGACGTTAGCCATAGAGCTCATTTGCTCCCCATCGTTGCTCCTCGTCGATGCCCAATTCAACGAAGAAGCGGCTCCCAAGATTACACATTTGTTTAGTTAGCAATGAGCTAACATACCCCAGGCGCGCACTTGATGTAAACAAAGCTAACCAGTCTGCGTTAGCATAGCTAGCCAAATTAGCTAGCGAAAATTCAACCGTATCACTAACCGCCCCCCTAGGGCCGTCTTATGCCTCCCGCGTAGGAGAGAGGTGCAGGCTATAAATTGAAACCCTGCGATTCTGACAGGTTTTATTATAATACTTGGCGACCAGCGACCAAAACATAGCTAACTATCCGTTTTACAAATGCATCAATCATTCGATTTTCCACTTTTCCTCGCATCAACCGCTCTCGACAGGCATGATCATCGCGCGAGACTTCTCCTAGTTACCGTGGTTACCGTAGTGTTCGAAGGGTTCGCATTCTACTCCGCACACTCACAGCGCCTTCTCTGCCTCATTCACTGTCCTCACTGTCACACAACAGCATGTCCATAGTTGAATTTGAAGAAAATGAGGACAGTGTCTGGTCCTGTTAAAAAAAACAAAGATAAAACGACTCTGCACTGCCTGTTTGCTTCAGAATTTGCTTAAGAGCCTTCAGACTAAATAAAGTAATTTTGATTTGATTTGAATTGATCTAAGGTGCTTTTATTGGTTCATAAAGCATATATTTTAGCCTACAGTTTTAGTTTGGCTTTAATAGAGCTTTATCTATTGTCATTATTATTATTATTATTTATTATTATTTTATTTATTATAATATTTATAATTTAGTTAATTTAGTTTAATCTTTGCAATATATTAAGCATTTAGATTTGACTATTTATGTGTTGGATATGTTCTTGTAATATATCACTATACAATGTTTCGTTTAACCTTGTTGAGTAGCCACAATATAGCTGAACTCTGAATGCTTCACAGCTTTCACATGACACACCACTGTACTTTGATTATGCTAATCAACTATTCTGGTCAAGCTGTTCTTTCAATATCTTACCCACACCGCCTTGATAACACCCAAACATATTTTCTTTTGTTACATTCTCTGACAAAAATGCTGCACATACTCATGTCCAGATATCACTGTAAAGTATTGTTTTGATTAGTTTGCATTCTGACAGAGATCCTGCTTGAACTCTATAATAATAATAGTAATAATAATAATAATGATAATAATAATGATAATAATAATAATAATAATAATAATAAAATATTTTTATTATTATTATTGTTATTTTATTTATTTTTATGTTTTCAGTATAGTCTTTAATTCCTTTTTATAAAAAGAAATATTATCATTATTATTATGTATTGTTTTATTATTTATTATTATATTTATTATTTATTATTTTATTTGTGTAATTTTATCTGTTTTACCTCTTGGTTCAGGTTGCTTCCTCTGGTGTTTCTGCATCTAGAGAGAGACAGTTCATCCAATGTCTTTGATTGAAACTATGTTGCAACAAAAAGTGTGCCATTGAATATCCAATTGCAAGTGATGGACTGTTTTGTTACTACTAGAAAGAAAAAAAGTAAGAAAAGGACTGACTGTCATGTTTCATGGTTTAAAAAAAGTACTCTACTGCACCACCATTTTTTGTTGTTGCTGTTATTTATTGAAATGTCTATGTTAGATATATCAATATATTACCATATGATACCTTTAGAAAAGTAATTGTTACATATTCATGTATTATGATAATTTATAGTCAACGAGCATACGCTATGGTATTGATAGGCATTTCATTATCTGAAAAACTGAAAAGATTTTAAGATTTTTCTCCAAGCCCATAGATTTGAGTCGTGTGTGTGCTGTGAATGCTTGAACAATGCTAACTTTGCCCCGTGTCAAGACTGTCAGACAACTGTTACTGCCAGATCCCAAACAAGCGCTACCGATAAAATTGTTATTTTAATATTCCTGTTGTTAATATTCCTGTTTTCTGTATTTGATAAAGAGTCAACGTATTTACACGCAGGGGCAGATGTCCCAAACTGGAGGGGGAAGGTCGACCTCACATGCTAAAATCAGGGCAAAATACTCACAATAATGACTTTCAGGGCCAAGTGAACTACGGGAAAACAGTCCCCTCCAGATCCCGCCCATCCGCTCTTAGCGCAGCATTCCTTCTTTCTCATTGGCTGAGACAGCTCGCCCCCCAGCCCCTATTGGCTCAAATCTCTGTTCTTCATTTCCTGCCTGCTGTCACCCGAGAACTCACAAGGCAATGATGGCGGCGTTCAGTGTAGCTAGAAGAAGCTGCAGGCTGATAAACGGGTTGAGGACTTCATTCAGGAGTTTGACGCCGGTGAAACATGGCGCAGTCACTGCCGCAGTGTCTCACACGAACTTGCAACGGGACAGTCGCTGGTATTCAGTCAGCCACCTGTCCGTTCAGGAGAGGATTGACAAGAAACGTAAGGCGGCGCTTGTCGGAGGAGGTCAGAAGAGAATAGATGCACAGCACAAAAGGGTAAAGTCAGAGTTTTGTTTCTGTTGTCGTTTGTCTAAATCCAATGTGTGCAGCTGTTACATATTTTAAAGCTTCATATGCACTGACTGGAGTGGTAAAGGTGAAATGCCTGGCCCAAAAGCTCAAAGTCAATGGCTGCTGCTGGAATGTTTACTTTTTCCCTAGCACATATTTAAATGACCTTTAAAAAACAACTTTTCCTTGCTAGAGTTAGCTGTTACTCGTACTTTACAATGTCCTGTCTAGTAAACACTCTTGAACAAAGCACTAATCCTGTGCCAACTTCAGATAAAAATGTCTGCAGTAGTTTGGAGGTGAACGTTGATAACGCATCCTAAACATAATAACACAGTTGTTTATTCCAGTGTCAAGTGTAACGGGCAAACATCAGACAACTTGACTTTTTTTTTTTTATATATTTTTCATATATTGTGACTTATTTCAATATTGTATAATAACCTTTTGAACTGAACTAGTGGAGTGTTCGTTCAAGTGAATGTTTCGTTCTGTGTTGCAGGGTAAGCTGACAGCCAGGGAGCGAGTGGAGCTTCTGCTGGACCCAGAATCCTTTGTGGAGTCGGACATGTTCGTGGAGCACCGCTGCTCAGACTTTGGCATGGAGCAGGACAGTAACAAGGTAACAGGTCACACACAGGCCACAACTCAGCAGCAAGGTCCTTTATCTACTGGAAACGAGACACTGTCTCTTACTTTTGGGGTTTGAAATATTTTTGGCATCATATCTTCTCCTCTCTCTCTGTTTTAGTTCCCGTGTGACAGCGTCGTCACAGGCCGAGGCAGGATCAATGGCAGGCTGGTTTATGTATTCAGTCAGGTAAAATGTGTTATTATACTGTAGGAGCCCTACATTAAGGCAATACACAGCAGCTTGGTTTCACTGATATAACATTCTTTCCATCTTCCATCAGGACTTCACAGTGTTTGGTGGCAGCCTGTCTGGAGCCCATGCACAGAAGATTTGTAAGGTAAACCAAGATAAGATACTGAGGTGTGCGTGCACTCGCCTGTTCCTGTATGTGTGTTAACCCAGAACTCAGTCAACAATAAGAGTTTCATTTGGACGCATGTTAAAGTTTAAATGTTCTGTGCTCAGATTATGGACCAGGCCATGACGGTGGGAGCGCCAGTCATCGGATTGAATGACTCTGGAGGAGCTCGGATCCAGGAAGGAGTGGAGTCCCTGGCTGGATATGCTGATATATTCCTGGTATGATTATTCATGTTTAAAAAATATTTTATGTTGCTCCTAAACTTTTGTTTTTGTAAACATTCTGTTTTTATTTATGTTTTTACTCCGCAACCAAGTTTTCCAGAGTTCGGGTTATACTTATCAAGCTTTGAGCCTCTGAACTAAACTGAATGTACGGAGTGAAACCTGCACCGATTTACATATTCCTAACATTAACATTTTGAAATTTAAACAGCTGGAGGTAAAGGGGTTTTTGGACACTGTAAATGAATAAAGTAAAGTACAAACCAAACGATCTCCTTTTCCAGAGGAATGTGATGGCTTCAGGAGTCGTCCCTCAGATCTCCCTCATCATGGGTCCCTGTGCAGGAGGAGCTGTCTACTCCCCCGCCCTGACAGATTTCACCTTCATGGTTAAGGTAGGAACAAAAGTATAATTAGTAATAATAATAGCCAGCATTTTTGTTTGATTTTAGCTAAAATAAGCAGAATACTTACACTTTGAAACACTGTAACATTGGATTTTGGATGTCTGCTGTGGCTTACTGTGAACACAAAAGATGAAATTTAAGGTGACACAGTTAGTTATGCAGCCCTGTTCCTGAGCTTGTGTTTGCACTTACATTAGTCTGATATTTGTGTGTATTTGGATGTGTGTGTGTGTGTGTGTGTGTGTGTAGGACACATCTTACCTGTTCATCACAGGACCTGATGTTGTGAAGTCTGTCACCAATGAAGATGTGACTCAAGAGGAGCTCGGCGGAGCCAAAACGCACACCACCGTGTCTGGTTAGTTGCTTATTTCTAGAACATTTAAGTATATAAAAGCTGCCCTTGGATTTCTGGTCTAATTAACATATTTACTGAGCAAGAACTCATCAGAGACGGGTTTGTCTTTGTTCACAGGAGTAGCTCACCATGCCTTTGAGAATGACATCGAAGCCTTGCTCAACATGCGAGAGTTCTTTAACTTCCTGCCGCTAAGCAATCAAGACCCCGCCCCCATCAGGGAGTGCCATGACAGCAGGTAACCAATCACCTTGACGTCAACTTCACAGAACAACCAACCACCTATTATTAATGAGAGAACATCTGTTGATATCTCCAATTTTCAGCGATCGTCTGGTACCTTCATTGGACACCATCGTCCCATTTGAGACCACTAAAGCCTACGACATGTTGGACATCATTCAAGCAGTAAGTGTGCACACATGTGCAACCACCTCTCATTTAATTCCTTCTAGCAGTGAAAGCTTCCTTTTCTTTTTGTGTTGTTCAGATAGTGGATGAGAGCGACTTCTTTGAGATCATGCCTAACTACGCCAAAAACATTGTGGTGGGGTTTGCTCGCATGAACGGACGCACTGTGGGCATTGTGGGTAACCAGCCCAAAGTGGCCTCTGGTGAGTAAAATAATATGAATGGCTGAAAGTAAGACGGGCCATCAGAAGGGATGAGTTATCAGTGTGATGTAAATTAAGTCATTATGTTTTTTTCCTTTTTTTTAATCAAATATGCAAACAAAACAAATCCCCAAAAAAGCATGTCTGGAATATGTTTGGAATGAAGGCATTGCTTGTTGGATATTATTCTAATCTGGTGTGGTGCGTTTCGTTCTTTCTCTCTTTATCAGGTTGTTTGGACATCAACTCCTCAGTGAAGGGAGCCCGCTTTGTACGCTTCTGTGATGCTTTCAATATTCCCATCATCACCTTCGTGGATGTGCCGGGCTTCCTGCCAGGTATATATTAACGGTGCACAAACAGTGAATGTCAAGCTATCGGACATACTCTAGTTTACATCTTAATCAGATTAGAATATTCACCAACGAGACTCTCTGCTGCCATGAATACAACCATTAGCTGAATATTTCTGTCTACCATATTGAGTCTTTGCTCTCAGGTCTGGCAGGACAAAAACGGGAAAAGATTTACCTGCCAGCTCAGGGACAAGAAATGAGAAGCTTGTAGATACAGTAGTACATACACACCTCATGGTCTGGGAGAAAGGCAGGGATCTAGCCCATACATACGGGCTCACCTGGCTATATTATGTACTAAACGCATAAGGAAAAGATGAGGTTACTTTAAATGTAAGCAGGAAAGTAGCTACAGTCACAGGTGATGTTCACACTCGTTATAACCATCGTCAACAGGTACCGCTCAGGAGTATGGAGGCATCATCAGACATGGAGCCAAGCTGCTGTATGCCTTCGCTGAGGCCACCGTCCCGAAAATAACCATCATCACCAGAAAGGTGTGTGTGTGAACAAAATGAATGGAGAAAGGAATGGATATGCTGAAAGTTTTCCCAAACAGTAATCAACACCTGAAACTGAAACGGATCCATTGAACAAAATGTGAATTTTTTTTTAATGTAACTTGAGGTCACAGTAAAAGTCATTATATTTCTCTACAATGGCAGACATTGGAATATCTGCACTGGTGCTGAGCCAGCATTAAAAGAAGCATTGTAAAGCTTCAACAACCTTTAACTTCTAATTTACATTTTTTTTTGTCAATTAAACAAACTAAAACTCACAAAATGTCATAAAAGGTAATATTTGCGCCCATTTTTTCCCCCCATATTACACAGAAAAATGCAACAGTTCACTATCTGAGTTTCTCTTTCACTGAACTGAGACTATATTAATAGCATTTTTAACTTATCATAAAAAACACATCATTGGGACTCAACAGAAACAAAATAAAACTCACCAAAACCATTTTGGTTAGTCTGTTCACTGTTCAACAATCCCCAACTGTGGTTTGGTTGAAATTAACCTGTAAGTGAGGAACTCAGCCTATCAGCGCACATTGATCCAATCACTCAAACTTAATACAGCATTGCATAGCTATTGAACTGCCCTACACAAGCTGTAACCTGTCGAGCTGATGAATGAATGAAGCTAAGTGCCAAAAACTGCAGTTCCTTAACAGGCCACTTGAGGCTGTCTCCAAAAGGAAGTAGTCAGAATAAATGTTGTACACTTTGTACGTAGATCTGACACTTATCACTGTGTTTGCATATCTCAGGCTTACGGAGGCGCCTATGACGTGATGAGCTCCAAACACCTGAGAGGAGATGTGAACTACGCCTGGCCCACAGCAGAGGTTGCTGTCATGGGTGCAAAGGTACACACACGTAAATTCTGATCGTCCCTCTTTCTCTCCCAGTTCCTCCGTTTGATTTGACAACATGCATGCTCTGTTTCTTTCTTCCTTTCTTAGGGGGCTGTTCAGATTATTTTCCGAGGAAAAAATAACCAGGCGGAGGCAGAGGCTGAATACGTGGAGAAGTTCGCCAACCCCTTCCCGGCTGCTGTCAGAGGTAAACTTTCTCACAAAATCTGCTGCTCTCAACTTCATTCACTCATGTCCATTATCTGTTTCTGACTGGCTAAATATTGATTTTTTTTAAGGTTTTGTGGATGATATAATCGAGCCGTCAACCACTCGCAAGAAGATCTGCAGGGATCTGGAGGTTCTGGCCAGCAAGAAGCAGGTCAACCCGTGGAAGAAACACGCCAACATTCCTCTGTGAAACACACCCAAACTGTTCCCAGTAACACTATCTAAAGGCACCCACTGTGGGATTTTCCTCACATTGACTTTACATTCAAATGAACTGCAGTGGTACCCCTTGATGAGGACATGAGCAGCCTGCCAAGCAGATGTTTGTTGTGTTATTTGCCACTCCACTGAAAGCAGCACTAAAAGATACACACCCTGATTTCGTAAGAGCATTAAAACGTTCCCAATGTTCAAGATCCAGATCACTGATTGTTTAAAACTGTACAAACATCAACCTCTAAATATTGTTGCTCTGTAAACAAAATCAGCGTGTGTATCTTTGCAACTTGACTACTGATATGCAAGACTAGGGAAAAACCTCACACATTTCGGGAAAGTTGTGGCCACATTGGTCACTGTTGTTGGTCTAATTTGACATCTTAAGAGCTAGATTGTATCTGAAAGGTCATTAAAGTTTACTGCAACTGAAGGAACACGACATTTTTCATGAAAATGCGAACCCGCTGCAGTCTCTTGCCATGTACAGTGTTTCTAAAGTTGTAAATGTACTGTATTTAGTTGTTCAGGTTTCTGGTGTGTTCAGTAGTTTGCGCTTTCAGTCGCACTCCCTGCGTTTGTCTTCCGTTAAGGTCAAGAACAATTCATCCTTACAATCTGGAACTGTGCCTTTCCTGTCTGGCAGGCTCTGCTCTGCCTTTTGTATAATAAATCAGACTCCTTATAATGCGTTTTTTTCTGTACTTTTTCTGATGCAGTGGTTTAGATCTGTAGTCAGGTTTTTAATATTACAATATGTATCATGTTAGTCCTATAGTACTAGTTTTATGGGTAAAAGTAGATGATTTTGAAGTCGGTGGCTGCTCTATGAATTAAGATTAAGAGATTAAGTTTTTCTGGCACACATACACTGAAACAGCGAGCAGTGAGCAGTGTCCTGCCAGGAGGTTATATCACAGAGGTTACAGGCACGGACGGAGTTGAACGTATAACCAAAATTCGGTGGTGAAAGTGAGGTGCAGCAGAAATTATTGTAAAACAAGCTTTGTGATTGCTTATATTAGTGTCACAATTTAAATTCTGAATTGATAACTGATGCAAGATCGGGGAAATAAAAGAAAAAGACAACACAGCTTAAGTGTGGTGCAGCTCCAGAACAAATGCTATAAGTAAGATTTTTTTTGTCAACTATAACAACTGTTTCCAAGGGGGAAAAAAAGTAGAAGAAAAAGGAACCATCAAACGCCACAGTTACAGTCCAATATGAAATGTTGGCCGAAGCCAATAGTTGAAATTGACAACAGCTGTTTCAAATAGAGATTTTGAAACAAAGGCACACGCAAACACTGGTCCATAAATCGATTACAGATTTTATTTTATTAAAAAGAATTTAGGTTCACAGAAAAAAAACAGGCTTTTTAGAGCATTTTAGGGCAACTGATGTCAACTGCACTGCAGAAAAGATCCAATTGTCTCTGATATTTACAGGAGGACTGCCAAGCCAGCCGAGGGAGAGGTCAATGATTGATTAACCGACGGTGGGTGAACGACGATATGGCTGGAAACATTCAAAAACACATTCAAACAAACCTGTCAGACATAAAAATCCGTCACTGCACTGGATCTGAACAATGAGAACAACAAATCTCGGATCAGTTGACACTGAAAGGGGGGATGTGAAAACTCAACTGGATCTGACCTGTAAAATGGACAAATAATCTGCTGTAATACTGAACTGTGAAACGATTACAATCAGACCATACAGCGCTTAAAAACTGGTTTCCCACAGCAACAATCTGAGCTTGGTAACCGTTCGATATGAGTTACAGGTGTATGGGAAGGGGCTGGAATATACTGTAAGTATGTAGGCCACAATTTGGCAACAAACAAGATACATATTCAAGAAAAAGCTGTACAAACATCAGACAAAAACAAAAACACACTTGATTTAAAACTTTAGTACTAAAGCTACAGAATTCAAAATATGTTTATTGTCTTTTTTTAAAACTTTTTAACTTCAAAAAGCCGTTATTCAAGAGTGTGTGTGCATGTGTGTCTGTGTGTGCGCAGAGCGTTATTCGGGGATCTGAGAGGGTGGAGGCTTCTGTCCGAGGGTCGGTCCGACACGCTCGTTTTTGCTTTGACATCACACACAAGACAGTTACATCACTTCCGCCTGGTCGGTCGGTCGGTCGGTCTACAGCTGTTGACTTTAGTGCGCATGTGCGGCTGCTCAACCATCATCAGCACCACTTTAACACACACACATACACACACACACACACACATCACACACCAGCACCACCACATACAAGGACTCAGATGGCGAACAGAGAGAGGGGAGAAGGGTCGGTGGGTGGTAATAAGAGCAAAGATATAGAACACTTAGTATTGAGATCCTCTCTATGTTGGATTGAAACAGACGGATCGAAGTGCGACACCAAAAGAAGGGGGGGCTGTACAGAGTGTTACGCTGCTCTGTGCTGCTGATCGGGAGCCGAACCAAACAACTGTACATCTGTGTAACAGGGAACCGTAAAAACTGCGAGTACTCGTTGCGCGATTACTTGGCCGGAGCGCCGTCAGAGCTACCGCTAACAAGAGCTAAACCAACAGGCTGGACAGGAGGAGGAGGAAGATTTGGAGCAAGACGAAGCTCTTGAATGATCCGGGCTGGATTCTGGAGAATGTTCTGGATCCTCCGGCTCGCCTGAAAGAAAAGAGCCGATCCTCGCGTCACACTTCCAGGTTGTATCCAGCCGGTGCGGGATCCATCAGTAGACCCACCTGACAAACCATCCATCATGTCTTATAGAAAGAGAAAAGTACTTCAACAATGTTTTTTTCTTCTTCTTAAGAGTTTGATTGGCAGGTTATCTGCGTTAGACGTCCCAAACCCCCCCTTCTGTTTACTCCTGATGTGGATCCTGGTCTCAGGATCTTTGCGTCTTCCCAGATCAGAACATGGGCATGCTGAAACCCTGAAACGGCACAGACGAGGAGAGCGACTGTCAGACAATCACACTACTTTTTAGGAATAAAATTCAAGCACTTTCAAGTTACCTTGACCAAAACTTTACACTCTTAAAGCCTTGAAACAAAAATCAAGCAATTTCCCAGGAGAATATTAAAATTCCAGCATATTTCTAACATTAAAAACATAATGGTTAAAATTAAGCACCTTCCAAACCTGCAAGATTCTGTATGAAGCCACTAGGGGGCGCCAGAGTTGAAAAGTTAATTCCACACATAGAGGCTTTAAAGTGTGATGTGAAAAATGTAAGTAATTGTAAATAACTGATTTACACAGAGGGCTGCAAGTAACAATTACTTTCATTTTGTATAATTTAAGTGAAAAATATCTACAATTTCCCTGAGCCTAAAATGACATATTTACATTTTTGGTTTAGCTTTAAAACATTCAGTTTATCATCACAGACAGGCAAAAACACAATAACAAAAACAAAACACAAATGCTCACATTTAAGGAACTCGAAGTAATACATTTTACATTTTTGCATAAAAAAGCAGCTGTGTATGTTTTGTCTCCCCCCTCTGGCAGTGACAGTAATTACATTCTGCGAAAGGCTTGAATGTAACACAGACTCTTATTTCTGTATTCTGTATGGAAAAGTGCAGCACTCTAGCTTTAAGAAAGTTGCTTTTGTGTTAACTTGCAGATCAAATAATATGACGCATGGTTTAAGCTCGAATCACTTTCCTGAGTTGAAACTATCAACGTGCAAATGTTCACTCACCGACTCGTCCTCAATCATCGCTGCGGAGTCAAAGAAGTCCGGTCTTAATTCTGCTCTTTCACGTCTGTTCCTCGAAGGCGGCTGTGAAGAATAAAAAGCCAAAATTGAGACATTTAAGTCAAATAAAGAATTATTAATTAAAACAAGCATTTTTATTGTTTATTTTTATTTTATGTGCATCAAATACAGTGAGAGAAAGTAACGTCACTGACCAGGTCGATCACCATGGTGTCTTCAAACTCCTCATTCATGTCCTCCAACTGGCCCCGCGATGACATCATCACGTCCTCGAAAATGGGCTCTGCGTCATCCTCCATCAACCCACGCCTGACGGGAAAATGTCATTTAGAATATACCATAACCATCGGCTGTGGCTCTCTTATGTACCAGAGGCCTGACATGACACTCAGTGGAGGAATGAAGCCGAGCTTCCACTTACACAGTCTGCCGGACGCCCTGATTGCTGCGTGCCTTGATGTAGTTCATGCCCGTCCGGTCCTTCCTGTTCACCTCCTCCATCTTCTGCTGGCCGAGCCACGACATCTGCATCTGAGGACTGAAGACAAACACAGGCTCAACTTACTTCCTCCTTCTGTTCCCTCACTTTGCATTTTGATAATTGATAAAAATAAACAATTAACACTTGTATTTTTTAAGCATTCTTATTTTAGCTGCATTTTTCACACCTGTCTAAAACTTTTGCACAGTACTGTATGAATTATAATATTGCAAAATATCTCGCAATTAGCTATCTTAGCTCGTCTGTGAGACACAAGGAGAAACAACTATGATGTTAGGATTGTTTCATTTCAAATATTTAAAGATTTTTGGGTTTACACAATTGATTGTGCAGATGAAACAACAGATTATGTTCAAAACACAACTGTTAAAATTAAGCATTTTCTTAACTTTCAGGACTTTGTACAAACACTGCAAACAGAAATGATCTCACTTGCTGCCCTGCAGTCAGCAGCATGTTTATTTCATCAGGGCTATAAACTCACTTGTGTACAAAGTCGTTCTCTGATCCGGGTTCGGAGTCCGGGTCGGGCATGTGTTCTGCTGGTCTGTTCTCTCTGAGTACTGTTGACGTGAGCTGAGGAGTCTGCAGCGCTCCCGGTGTCTGAAGAGTGTCATTACGCAACATCCACGAGCCCTCCACGCTGCTCTCTTCTGAAAAAGACACACAAAGTCCACAGTCTGAGTAACAGATAACCATTAGCACGTCTTGTTTCCAGGAACACATTCAGTGCAGCATGCCAACAAGAAAAAACACGAGCAGCCCTGATCTGAGACTGTGCTCTCCTCCTCACCCTCGATGCGTTTCTTGTGTATCGGCGGTCGTCCCTTCTTGCTGCGCACGGAGCCGGCCTTGCTGCTGGAGCCCGATGTGACAGACATGTGGTCCTCATCTCCTCCCGTCAGCAGGCTGTTCCTGTAGGAGATCAGCGGCAGCCACACGTCCTCCCGACGCTCAGACATCGACTCCGACATGAACTTCTCCAGGTACGAGTGACTGAGGACACAGGGAGCCTCGTGTCATTTATTTTGAAATTGAATTCTGAAAGTTTTAAGTGACAGACTGAGAATAAAGATTAGGAGTACTTACACTGTCTTTTTGTCTTGGCGGATTAGTTTGGAGGAAAATTCACTGAGAACCTCCAGGAAGGCCAGGTTTATCGGAGGACACTCTGCTCCTCGAGGATTCTGGTACTTAAATGCAAACTCTATTCCATCCCTGATAAGAAGAGGGAGACGGAGACAATAAGCATGAGAAAAACAAGGAAAAGCAAATGAAGAGCAAGACACTTTTTTGACTCCAGAGAAGAAAATATTTGTAGTATAAAAGACAAACTTTTGACTTCAGATAATAACTAAAATCCTGCTCTCATGGTCTTACTTGTGCAGCGTGGCGACAGCCTCTCTGGTCTTGATCTGATCCAGGCCGAAGGTGAGCGCGAAGCGGCGAGCCAGCTCCTTGATACCGCTGACGTGAGACGATGTCCGGTCCAGGTTGGGCCCCTGGTCCTGCAGCAGCTCGTTGAACAGCTGCAACACACACCACGATTCAGCGGGTTTTGCTCATGAGAGCTCTTGTGATTTTTAACCCAGGGAACAATGTCTCACCTGCTGCAGACTGAGGATGAGGGTCTTTGCACAGAGAATCTTGTCCGTCTGTCTGGTTTTACTCAGAGTCTCCTTGATGATGTCCCCGTAATCGTTATAATACTGAGGCGGAGAAACAAAACAGTTAAAAACATAAAAGATGAAGCAGTTTTGTACTGATCTTGAAGGCAGATTTTTTTATCAACAATTGAAATCAAAACCAGATTCAAGCTTTGGTTATTTTAAAAGAAAAAAATCTGTCTAAATCTTTTTTTTTTAACAGTTATCTTATCATCTATTCATGTATTCACTTTTGCCACTACAAACTGAAAACAATTACCAAGATAAATCTGCAGAGTGAAGTCAAATTTTCAAATGAAACAGCAACAAACTTTATTTCAATTAAATTCTAATAGGAAATCAAGAGTGTTGCTTCTTTTAAAACCACGCTTTAGATACTTCTTTTATGGTTTCTCAGTGGTTTTAATTTTCCCAATCCTTCCCATTATCAATATATTACCTGCTGACTTCCTATTTGCATTAGTTTCATGTTACCTCTTTATTTTATGTCGATCATGTCAATATGTGTGCTAAGTACAGATGAAGCGTCACCTTCATGTAGTGCTTGAAGATGTCGGCAGCAGCGGGCATGTCTACGATGTCGTAGATGATGAGTTTACAGAAGGCTGCCAGCAGATTTCTCCTTTTGTGGAGAGCCTCAATCTTGTTGGCCTCGTCCTCCTCGTCTCCTTCTACAGGAAGTAGAGGAAAATATGAAATGAATGGGGACATTTTATTGATTCTTAAAGTTTATCTCATGCTTATATAATTCCTGAAAAAAAAGAGTGATTTCACCCAAAACAGAGTGCCCCGTCAGGAGTTCTCACCCATGCTCTGACTCTCGTCGTCCTGGTCGATGAAGACGTGGTCCAGGACGAAGTTGAGCAGCTCGTTCTGCAGAGTGCTGTCGGGGTTGAAGACCAGCGGCTGGAGGCCCTCCCTGCCGCCAGAAACCAGCTGGTGACTGAAGATCATCAGCAGGTCGCAGAGAAGCATGAACGCCTGAACGGGAGGCACAGGAGGAGTTGTGAGTTGATTAAAAAGTGAGTTTATGGGTCATCAAAATCATAAAAAAAAATCCTCTGGTCCTTCTACAGCACCTTCTACAATAATCACATCCTAACTAAATACATAGTTTAAAACACCAAAAATCTGAACATGAGAGATTACAAAACAAAATACAGAAAAACAATTAAGAGTCCTGAAGATTTTGAGGCTCTATAAT
Organism: Serranus cabrilla; assembly: GCA_903364295.1. Lineage (NCBI taxonomy): Eukaryota > Metazoa > Chordata > Actinopteri > Perciformes > Serranidae > Serranus > Serranus cabrilla. Next base: position 752,998 of record CAFUXE010000359.1, read on the forward strand.
TCTATTTTCTGTACTCTTCAGGACAACATAACAACCCTGGAAATGGTTTCATCGATCGAGCTGCCACAACACATCTCACACTGTGACAGTCGCGTCCAGTTTGTTATGAAGGATGTCACATCGTGTGTGTGTTGTTACCTGTTCTTTAACCGGTGTATTGACATTGGACAAGCACTGCTGGCACACAGCCAGGAAAGACTTCACCACTCTCCTGAGAGCCACCAGGTCATCCTGCACGCACACACACAAACACACACACAAAAACACCATTAGTGTCACAAACAATGAGCACTTTAAGGGAAATCGATATTAAACGGCTGTATCAGTCAGGCTAAATGTCTTGCCCTGGCTAACTGCACCAGTAATCAAACTTTAATGATTTCATTAAATCATTGGCTAACTTCATTGATGCAGAAGAATCAATGCGCTCACGGCAAATTCACAAAGAATGGATCGTGGCTGCTGTTAGCAACATGGATTGAGCATCAGTTGCAGAAGCAGAAGGTCAGATTCACTGAAGATATTGCGCTCAAAATGCAAACATAAAGGTTTACAGCTGAGTGTGCATTTCCCTTTTTTGCCTTTTATTGCAATAGAGTGCTGCAGGAATGGGTCTGAAAGTTTGGAAACGAGTTGCGATTCCAGTTCCCTTGCTTGCATCAGTGTTTTTTTTTTTCATTAGTTGCCTGAAATAACGTCTGTCACAAAGGTCACAAGCTTAAGAAATTGTTGTGTTTAGTTTTATGACATAAAATACATCAGTAAACACCCCACTAGTGAATTTTGCAGCTATGTGTCTTCAAAATGTCACTTAGTGCTGGTGACGCTGAAGTCATACGACCTTGGTTTAGTTGTTTACAGCCTAACATTAGATTAAAAGAATAAGAAACCTGAAGTGCAGAAGCATTCCTCAAAACATAAAAAAATTAAAACGCACACCATCACATTCAAGATCACATCAAGTCTGGGTATGACATACATTATAAGAGTGGTTAAGTTAGACTGTTTTTGCAAAGAGGCCCATTTGCATAGAAAAGTGTCAATTTGTGCTGAATGTATTAAATGTAAGCATGTTGTTTCATTTTAGTCCATGCAAATAGCACACAAGCAGTAAGACTATCTGCATGGCAGCACAGTTAGGGTTCATTACAAACTGCTGAGGGAGCAAAAATAATAATGATCAGCTAATGATGACAGAGCTTTGTTTCTGTTTTTATTATTGACGTATTTTCAGCTCAGGAGCCTTTTTTTAAGTCAAGGTTAAATAATCTTTAGTTGCAGCTCTAGTTATTGGGAAGAATTAAGTGACAAACAATAGGGAATCTTTAAATCAGACGGAGTGCAGAATTATTGAACTTAAGCTAAAGAGACCATCTTTTACTTAAAATACTGCGCTGCAGGAAAGGAGCTAAATGTCCCCCAGCAGTGGATCAGGTGTTAAACTGTTTCAGGGGTTTGGGCTTCAGTCCACCACAGCCTGGGATCTGATGCGTCTCTGCAGTGTTTAAGTGTTAAATGAGATTGATCGACGGTAAGTCCCTGAATCGGAGGTAGGCATCCTGTCCGATAGTGAGATGAATTTTCACTCCTAAGCCACCCCTCTCTACAGGAACGCAGATAAGCCTGTGTCCCTCTGGGCCACTGATGCTCAGACACGGCAGTCTTAACTGCTCACTAATCTGAGTGAGCGTGTGGAGTTACAGGGCTGTGAGTGAGGAGAGTCTGGCACCTTGCTGGGAGCCCCCTCTGTGATCTTGACCAGCTGCCAGAGGACGGAATAGTGGGAGCACTGCAGGGCCTGGACGGCTATCTGCTCCGGCATGGAGCCCTGCTCGATGCCCGCCTTCAGCAGCCGGTAGCAGTTTCCAAATAAATCCCACCGTGTCAAGTCATGTGCACTGAGTCAAGAAACAAGAGGAAAACGAGTTAGATTTCATAGAGCGTGCTCAGTTATCAAGATATATCAAGTTTATATCCAATGCTCAGTTTGACTGTAACTTCAGAGTATGTTGTCTGAACTCTAATAGCACAACACAAATGCATATTTTTGTTCTCCCATAGATAGACAGACTGATAGAAAGTCTTACTTGTGGAAAGCTGTGAGTCTCTTGAGCGTAGATAAAACATTGTAGATGTCGTCATCATCGGCCTCCTCAGCCTGCAGAAGAACAAACACCTGTTAGTACATTCAAAACGTATGTGTCTTAATATCCAGTACACCTTCTGAACCCCGCAACTCATTGTCTGAAAGACATGTTTTCACAAAAAAAAAAAAAAAGAAGTAAAAAAGCCAGAATTCCACCATTTATCATTGCACAAACTGAAAAAACTGAAATAAATGTTTTTTGATTTTGAAATTTTGGATAGTCTTTGCACAAATCATCAGATAAACTTTGATTGAATTGCAGGCTGTTTACACAGCGAGGACAAGGTGAGAAGTAGAGGCTGTAAAATGTCAAAACAAATGCCATAAACAAGGCTCAACATGTAAAGCATATGAAGCCCATTTTTTCCCCAATAGGCTGTTAGGAACAGTTATCTGCTGTATATACAGATTTTATTTTATTCAAATTTTTGTAAAATAAATATAAAATAAATTCGACTTGAGTGTTCTTTATGACTTATAGCATTATATGTGTGTTATACGACACACAATATATACATATTTTATTTTGCTATTCCCTACTTCAAGCCATGATTGTGCTGTTTCCATAGAGGTGCAGGAATTGTATATTGCAGTGAAAAATGAGGCTACAGTGAGTAAAATGTAACAAAAGGCAAAAGAAAAAATGCAAAAAAACTTCCTGAGACTTCATTTCAAACTTCCTGAATGACACATACACTGGAGCCAACGCTTCATACCTCCTGCAGCAGCTCTTCCACAGAGTGTGAGAAGCGGTCCGTCATCTCGTCGATGAGCTGCGAGCGGGCGATGTCCACGCGGTTCATGATGGTGTACTCCTCGGAGCACAGGATGCTGTAGGTCTTACTGCAGGCCTCCAGCACATCCATCTCGATGTGCTTCTCCACCACCAGCCGGATCTGCTTCAGCAGGGCGTCCAGGTGCTTCTCCATACGCCCCGCGCTGTACACGTCCAGGTCGAAGAACTGAGGGATCTGCAGCAGGTTGGCTACCTTCTCAGAGTCTGCCTGGTACTGAAGGATGAAAGACAGACAATCAGCTTTGTTTCTTTTCCAGCTGGTAAAATGGTCAATTACATTTTAAGTATTTGGCCGGCACACTTGTCCAGAGTGGCATACATTCAATAACACTTCTCATGACTATATAAGTAACAGCCAAATCAATTATTTCGACAAACAGATCAGTCAGCCGGCCCACTCATTAATCAGTGTGTCTGGCCCTGTGCAGACTGCAAGACGGTCTTACCTTGGACAGCAGCATGGGCAGAGCCATGATGAAGTGCTCTGTCAGTTTGTTCTTATCATCTATCTGGGTCTTCCTCTCCTTCGCTGTCAGCACCTGGACAAGCAGACAAAAAACGAAAGGTCAAATGTAGCCAGGTGGGTAAAAATATGCAGAAAAAAGGGCGATTAGAAAGTGATTTTATGTTAGGAGGAATATTCTGCCCTTTTGTCAAGACCGGGAAAGTTTTTCATGTGTTGAAAAAAAAAATCCACTTTTGCCACCTCTGTCTCCTATTCATAAACCTGCCAAGGTTATTGTGCCTTGCTGACAAGAAATAAGAAAATGTTGAGTAAATGCATCATTCAGGCTTCCTTCATCTTTAAGAGTGTTATTCAACCCCTTTTCCCTTCACATTTAAATTGTAACTATCAACACAATTGCGAAAATAAACTTTACAGAATACACTTGCGTCCTCAACAGTCAATGTATATTGACACTTCTTTTTTCCCCACGAGCTGTTCCATTAACTTTGTATGTTTGAATCATGATTTATTTCATTCTTTCTCATTTCTAGATGCAAATGCAGTATTGTTTTTACTGGGTTTCTGTTAGACTTAGTGGCACGTATTTGGCAGCGTTGTTGGTCGTCCTCCCTCAAAAAATTATTTGTTTTCCAATAAAAACTATGCAATTTCACAACATCTGTGCATCAGAGTTGGAAAAACTAGTGTAAAGCAGCGAATAAATAAACAACACCCAAAAGGCTTAAATAAAACGAAGTGAAGAACTCCACTGGAGGCCAACTACAGCCATTAAAAATGTATTTATAGCTCATTTGGGTGCTCTCCACATTGATTTTGCATTATTCCTTCTTATGGTTGGGAAAACCTGCTTGGATTCATCTTAATAGCAGTTTTTAACAAATCTGCTTCGCTCAAAACAAACTGTTACTCCTCAACTTGATATCCAACAGAAAATACAAAATCTTGGCACATAAACCTCTAAATAATCTCTTCCTTTAAACTGACTCTCTATACCGGGTGACAGTAAGTAATTACTGAAAGTATAGTGTGTGTGCTTGACGTACCCGTTTGCCGGTGCCTCTGCCGACAGGTGGGTGTGCCTCAGCTGCCTGTCGGATGGTGCAAACTGTCAGCTCTATCAGAGCGCTCTCCTGTCTGTCTGACAACACTGCAGGGACACACAGACACAAAGAGGACAGAGAGAAACCAACAGGGAGACAAAAGTGAAGGTCAGAAACAGAGAGAGAAAGAGTTTCATCGAATAAGACTTCATTACATCATCTCTTCTAGCTAGTTTTCGACTGTGCTAACCTGAAGCCATTGCATAAGCTTACAGAGAGAACAAGAACTGTGTCTTACCCTCCTCTCCCTGCACAGGCTCCTCCAGCAGAAGTTCAGTCATACACTCCCAGTCTTTCAGAAGCTCCTGAGAGCTTTCCCACAACGAGTCCACCAGGTAGGCTGCATGCTCGTGGAGCTGCACGCAGAAAAATCAGGATGTACATGGTATGGTTGTGCAGGCATTGTGCAATATTTAACAGCTGAAATGTCATGTTTTTCAGTAAAATGATTGAATGCAGGTATCTTTCATAGACTGCAAAAGCTTTGAAACTACTTGGTATTGGGTTATTTTCATATATTATTAAGCAAAAGCAAATATTTAATCATAAAATGTAAACTACCTTTGTGTTTACTCAGTGTGTGTAACTTCTCATGAGTGAATCGTGTTACCTCACTCTCCAGGAAGAAGAGCACAAGCATGCGGATGAGATTTCCGTTGGGACTGCTCCTCCCTCTGCGCTTAGCCAGCGCCTCTTCTGCCTGTGGGTCATGACGACTGAACAACCTGACAGAGACAGAGGGAGGAGAAGAGAGGAGTGAAATGTAGAAAAGGTGAAGAGGAAGAAGCAGAGAGTGAGAAGGGTGGATAAGACACACATTCAAAACCACTATAAAATAACAAATAGGATCCAACTAAAGTAACTAATTTAAGTCAGAATTATTTTAAGATTAGTTAGGAGAAAAATCAGGATGGACTCACTTCCTGTGCAGGAACTCTCCAGCAGCGACGGCCACTGGTCGGTGGGCAGAGTAAACCAGGTGGTACACATTCTCACAGTCCTCGTTGGATAAGGCGTCTTCACTGCCCCTGCAACAGATCATCAAAATGAGTTACGCTGAACACAAAAATCAATTGGAAAAACAATAAATAAAGGAGAATCAAAAATTATATTGAAGGACTTTTTTAGATGAAATAAAGTCCACAAAACTAAATTCTGAATCAACCCCAATTGAAAATACTCTACTCACTGCAGGATGAGTGTGACCAGTCTGATGGCCTCCACAGCCACGTCATACTCCTTATCCAGCGTCATGGATACGATACGGTCCTGTTAAAACAGATATTTTAAGAGCTGGAATAAATAAACAGAAGTCATAAAACCAAAGCATTACGACTCGCTGCTGTAGAGTATCTGAGAAAGCAGTCAGGATTGGTGTTTCCACTCGTGCCAGTGTTACCTTGAAGCGGTTGGTGAACAGCTCTAACTTGGGGAACAGTTCTCGGTTTGTGTACAGGTTCTGCAGAGCCTTCAGACACTTGAGACGCACCTCTCCTTGCTGAAATAAGAGAGAGATTGACGGTTAAATGTAGAAAGGTCTATCATTCTGTCTTTGAATCATCAGAATATGAAGCGAATATGAGGAACAAACAATAAAACAGTGACTGTGTGCTTACCCTGTCGTGTAGTGTCCAACCAACATATTTCAGGTAACTGTCGTTAAGAAAAGCATCACTGTACATCTTCATCCACACTCCAATCTCCTCAATACAGATGGCTCGGATTTCAGCTATGGCATCCCTAAAAAATAAAGAAAACAATCATTATTATTATTATAATTATGACTGACACGGCTCTGAACTCCAATCTGTTCATGCCTGCTTGTTAATATCAACATTATCAATGTTTGCAGTCATTACGACTGACGGTGGGCTGTTCAACGTCACTATAAACAACTCAAGTAATATTACAAATAGCAAAAATCAAAGATTCACAAAGAGTACCTGTAGCGATGCACAAAGATTCCCTTAAAGATTGAGTTCATCATGTTCTCTATTTCATCTTGGTTTTCCTGAAGCTGCAAGGACAAAAACACAAAGTTTTACACATTTTGAGATACAGTGACAAAAGCTGGTATTCCTAATTAATAGAACATACCACAATACACTAAACTGAGCAATAGTTTCAGCTAATCAAACACAAGCTAACCTCCTTCCTCTTCTGTAGCAGCAGCTCCAGCTTCTCGTTGGCTCTCTTGCCGGCTATCTTGTTCCTCTCAGCCTCGTACTGTCTCTGGGTGTTGTCCTGGTGAATGCTCAGGTTCAGCGCCACATTCACCAGCGCCGTCATCAGCTTCATCGCTAGGCAGAGACAAAAGGGCACACACAGGCCTCAGCAATAATACACTTTAAAAGATAAAAAAAAAAGTGAAGCTCACATAAAAATCAAATTATTTTCAAGTGCTGAGGACATTTCTATTTGTTTTTAACTGCTTTATCTTTACAGACACTTTGGAGCTTTAATTACTGTCACTACCTGCCACTTCTAAGATGTAGCGCATCCTGAAAGCACATTAGCAATGTTGTCTTTCACTGCTGTGGAGGTCTGTGTGTTCATTTCTTATTGTAATGATAAGAACCGTGTCGTTACCTGCTAATGTGGAGGTGTGTCTGAACGCTCGCACTTGAGAGTCCGACAGCCCGGTGAGGAGGGAGATCACCGTGTCCATCATGTACTCGTCGTAGATGATGCTGTACTGACACTGGCGGATCAACACGCTGATGAATTCGCAGAAGTTGTAGCGGAACTTCTTCCACAAGGGCCCTGGCATGGTGAGAGGATAATCGCCGCTGTCCTGTTGACAGAAACATAATGACATTATCGAAATGATCTGGTTCAAGCCAAACATTCCTCCAGAGTTTCTGTGCATGATAAACAAAGGTAACAGATTCCCTTGAGTGTCAGAGTTGCTTCAAAGAAAAACTGTCTCTCCTTTGCTCAGACAGCGAGGACACTCTGTGACCTTTAAGGTTGACTCTTCATAACAGGGTCATCATTTACAAGTGACCTTATCAGAGTGTGTGTGATCAGGCAGTTGGACTTTTGCTGCAATAAACCAATGGTTGTCATAGCGTGGATGATGTGTGTATGCTGAGGAACATGTTTTCAAAGACATGGACACATTTGTTCATTATGTCTGCCTCCTATGATTCTCTGGTTGAAGTTAAAAACACAGTGAAGAAGAGCAGAATCTCTTTTATCTGTTCAACCACTGCTATTTGTTTGTTCTGTCACAAATATGACATGGTGAGAAACAGGTAAAAAAAAATGAAAACTGATGTGGGAGGTCAGTTATTTCCACCTTTTATTGTGTGATCCAAATCAAATGGCTCCCACCGAAAATTAATTTCAGTTTCAATCAAATCAGAATACAGCAAACCAAAATTTTTTTTATAATCATTGAATAATAAAATGTTTTAAACATGATAGTGATCTACATCTTTCAGTTTCTGTATTTTCTGTTCCAGCTTTAAAACTTCCATAGAGTATAAAAACAAACTGTTTTGCCAATAGAGAAATAGCTATAATCAGAACCTGAGAGGAGCACACACTGTGCACACAGCTTCTCAAGACAGAAAACATATTTCACTTCAACCTTATTTACTATCCGACTGAAGCAGAAAGTTACCTCATCAAATTCCTCTGTCATCTTGCGGATGATCTCTGCGTTCTGCATGTTCCTGAACATCTCGATCCTCACGGTGCCTGGTTACAGAACAGTAACGACAGGATTTAATTCCAGATGTTTGACACATGTGCACCGAACGACTGAGGAAATGATTCTGAAAAAGTCTCAGTGGTTTCACTCGTCTTACCTTTGCAGCCTGAGCACTGGATGAAAAAATTGATGAGGTCCAGCAGCGCCAAGTCTCTGTCCTGTTTGTACGACTCGATCCACTCGTCCACCACAGACTGTACACACACACACACACAGAAAGAAACACACACAGTTAAAAGAGTGATATTTTTGAATGCCTACTCCTCCATTGGAGAACCTATTTTAAAAAGTCTCACCTGTGACACAGATGGGAAAACTCTATATATACGCTCATATATGCATTTAAAACATTCTTTTAAGCAAATATATGGTCTGTTAGGGTAAAATGCACAGGAGCCACATTACCAGCACAAGCTCACCCAAAGGTTTGATTAATAGCTGTTAAACCTAAATTCAATCCAGGCTTTTTAAGAAACATTGTGCGAGAAACAAGCATAAACAGTTGAATATATTTGATTGACTAAAGCTTGTATTTTACAAGTTTGTCTTAAAAACACAACATCCCCTACCTGCATGGCGCTCTTGCCCAGTTTGACCACTTCAAAGAGAGTGACGGGGTCTCCGCCGTCTCCATTGTGTTGAGCCACCCCGTTGGCTTTCCCTCGCCCTCTTGCTACTCCCGTAGCTTTGTCCGTCGGTGACTTCCGTGGCTTCTTATTGGATGCCTGTGGGGACAGAGATGTCACTAACACAGGTGGAAACAGACCAACCAGCATGTTTCTTCAAATCCTCCACACTTGCACACATTACAACACAATCAAAAACAAAGGGTCACACACATACACTGTGATTGTTAAGCAGTCACTTAATTTCCTCTTTCTTAACAAACACACTGACAGAGACTCATACCGGGGCTTGTTTTCCAGGCCTCCCTCTCTTCTTCTTGCCTTTCACCTCTGGATCTTCCATCTCACTCATGCTCATACTTAAGCCCACTGCGTCTGTCGCCCCAGACTCATTAGACGAGTCCCTGAGAGAGCAAAACACAAAACAAATATTAATCTTACTCATTCAACAGCTTTTACTCATCCAAAGAAACAAAGTGTTCGGTTCCAAGCTGTGATAGGTGATGCTACTGGCTCAAATAATTAGAGCTAACTCTTTGTTTCAGAGGTATGGACTGCGCTTGTGTTTTCACATATTGTGCAAACATCATATGTAGACATATATGTAGACATAAATGTGACAACAAAGGTTAATGTTTTAAAAATGTTTTGAAAAAAAACAATCTATACAACCTTCCCAAGTGTTATCAATGATGAAAAGGAATAGGGGCTACACATGCTAAATATATTAGATGCAAGATTTTAAAAAACTATATTTACAACTGGTCATCCACTCCTCTTTGCTGTGTAAATATCCTGCACTTCAGTCAAAGTTTCATTTCATTTTTTATGTAGATCAGTAAAGTAAAGTTATTTTGATGAAATATCACTTTTTAAATCTTGGATTTCCTTTTTTTTTGTCACACATGATTTGTTCAAGGACAGTCAGAAATATGAAACTCCAGTGATAATTTCTGTGTTTCCATTTTCCGGCAACGATAAACAGTTTAATTCTGGCGATTGTTTAAAAAAGAAAAGGCTTTTGAACCCACCTGCAGGCTGTGGGATTCAGAGTGTTCACTAAAGGTACCTGAGGGTTTACCAGTGACTTCCACTATACTGTCAAAGCATGCACTTTTCTTTTTCTCTCATATGTGTGTTTCACTTACTGCAGGACAGGGAGCTCCGAGGTGATCATCCTGGTTAGCGGGGCTGGCGGTGAGGTGTCTGACTCTGTGTGTGTGTGTCTTCAGGACTGAGCGTGTTTCAGGTCCAAAGATGGAGGCACAGGACAGACGGCAGCTCGGTTGGGGGAAAAGTTCTGGAAGGGCAGGGAGGAGAGGCTCCAGGACGGACTGCACTCAACTTAGCTCTCTTCAGCTGCTGGAAAAAGACACAGAGAAAGAGAGAAAAACATTATAAAAACATGCATTTTAAACCAGTACTAACACAAAAAAGGGGCAGGTGATCTGTGGCAGCTAGACCTAAATATGTGCACAGAAACATGTTGATATTAAGGGGAGCAAATGAAGAGGTAATGAAATGATTGCTTCAAACCACTTAAGATTTATTCACTAAATCTGTGACAAATTAGCCTTGTAGCTGGTTTTTAACACTAGTTAACACTGGACAGTTTGTTTGCTGTGTGAAGACTCAGTGTCCAAAGTGTCACAGTTGCAAAATGTCACTGAAAGCAGAGAGAAACCGTTCAATCTTTCACTCAGGCTGTGGAGGTGGAAATGGGGAGAGGACGACACCAACTGGCCACTCTGAGAACTACAACAGCAAAATATTGTGGGGCATGTAGTGAGGATTTGTACACATTGGTGTTGTTGTCAAACAATTAAAAAAATACCCATTAAAATTCAATTATTTACCATAGTATATAAACTAAGCAGGCTTTCTTTATTACATGAAGAGTAAGATCAGCTTTAAGTGTGACATTACACATTTTAAACTTTGTGAAAGTATTCAACAGAAGGCAGAGAGGTGCTATGATTTAATTGCCTTTGGTAAAAGAAAAGTTAAAGTGAAATTTTGTCTTTGTTAGACAAAGTCTGGAGGAAAAAAAAGGATTTTTAGAACTCCTTTCCTGACTTGTGAAAATTCCCGTGTGCTACAAATGATGCAACCTCACTGAAACCATCCCGAAATGCCTTGCAGCCAGAGCTGAGTGTGAGGTTAAATTCTCAGTTGGAAGACTGGCAGATAAGTTAATTATAACACCAGTTACTGACCTGTTCATATGCTAATGAGAGCAAAGAGCAGAGGAGGAGCGTTACCGCTCTTTACCACAAGAGGCAGTATGATCCACAAAGTCCTCTGGCCAAAGTCTATCTCCAAACTGCTTAATTGAGTTTTAACAGGGGAAAGTGGGTTTAGAAAAATCACACAACACTCATTTAGCTCCCAGCTCAGCTCCAGTCCACTTCTGTTCACCTACAAAGTGTTTTTAGGGGTGTATTTTCCCCAGAGTGTGTGTGAGTGCATGCGTGTGTGTTTGAAAGTAGGTCTGGGCAACAGTAGGGGGCAGGCTAAGAGAGTGTGTATTTAAATACGATCTTCCACACTGTGTTTGTACTGAGGAATAGCATGGGCAGTAGAGCCCCCTGTTTCACCACATTGAACTACACACACAAACACACACACCACACAGACCACACACACACATATATATAGTCATCTCTGTCTGGCTCAGTGTTCTCACACAGTCAGGCTGCCATCTGAACAAGACTGTGAGCTCAGAATTTTAATTGTTACAAATACAGAGTCTATTTTTAACATCAGTAATCCTGTGTGGTGTTAAGTTGGCTGTAATTATATTTAATAAAAATCAGAAGTTGCCTCTCATACGCCCATGATAAAAACTCCAATAGGCAGAGATCACAGAGGCAGGAGGGTGTTAATGGCTGGGATTTGACCCGCTTGCATGCAGATGATGTTCTGATCGATTTTGACACTTGATATTCCTGCTGCACAGACATTAAACCTACAGAAGGATATAGAGGCCCGCACACATAAATGGTAAAAGAGATTATCTGGGACGTCTGTGGAGCAACATTCAAAAACTTGGATGAACAAGACTGAAATGTTAACTTGCATAATGTCACGATAATGTCGAAAATGTCTATATGTAACCTGATTATGTTTTTCTGCACTTGTAAGCTTTGCATAAGGAATAGAAGAAAATGGGGAGTGAGATGAAAATGTGCAAAGGCTGACATCAAGGTAAATAAACTCTAGGTATAATAAAATGAAAAGGCTCATATAACCATAGCGGTGCTGCAAGACAGTTAAATTTTAAGTGATAAAAACTTCTTATGTGCAAAACTTGATTTAGATGCTTGCATGAGATCAGTGGAAGACATGAAATTATGGGAGAGAAACAGTAAAAAAGTTGCTACTAATAACAAATGAGGATGCTGTACTGATTACTGATGTTAATAGGTAAAATAAAGAGAATGCACCTCCAGCCCTGAAGTTCATGCTGTGTGCAACTTTTTTCTATTTTTAGAACGGAAAAGACAAGTGCAACGCCAGTTTCAAACATGTCTGTTTAGAACAGGTGGAGTGCTCGGCCTCTGGTGTAGCTTTTTGCAGCTTTCTCAGGAACAGCTCATCCTAACAACCTCTCAGTGCACCCTGTGCTTCCTTGGGTCCTGAGCAACACACCTGCCATTACATAGCCGGGGGGTTCCCAGCAAACAAGTGACCGAGAGCAGGCTGTGTCCCGCATGTCTTTCAGTGGTGTAACAGTTAATTCACTGCACAGTGTGGACACAATGCACTGTGAATAAATATGAACTGCAGATTTCAAGAGCTCGCAGTTTAGACAATATACTATAACTGCCTTCATGTGTCATCAAACAACATTTTTAACACTGAATTTGAGAACATTCAGTTAAATGCTACATTTAACTGTCTATAAGGCAATTCATTTACATAACTTATTCCACCTACACAAGCACACACAAATCACATCCCTGCTTAAAAAAATCATGTAACAATTACACTGGAGAGGCTGGTGGTACAGTACCAACAGCAGGTAGGAGAGACTCATATCCTTCATCCTGGCTGTTTGTACTCTACAAAGTCCACCCACTAAGGCCAGGGGCGCAGATTCAGCAAAAACAAAGTGTAGAATTTGAAGTGGGGAACCAGGGATGTGATTTGAACAAACAAAAAAACCCCAAAGTTCAGATAAACAATGTGGAGACAGGGACACATACGAAGCGCCTGAGGCTGTGCACAGATTCCTGTCAAAAACCAACTATGATGGAAAAATCCCTGTTGTGGAGAAGTGGGAAGCAAATGACTGTAAATCTGCCAATAATTAACCGAGCAGTGACCAAAGATGCTGTTTTTTTAATGAATTATCACCTCATTTAGTCTCATCTAATCATCCTGAGTGGTTTTAATTTGCAGATTAATCCCACTAAAACACTTCAGCTGTAAGTAATCAAGATGTAAATGCAAGACACCATAAGCACAGTGAAATGATATTGCTCAAACAATTGCTTAAGACACTTGAGACTGGTAATCAGCACTGCATTATAACTAATTAATAATAAGCAATCACGTAATGTAGGGAAGTAACTGGATTAAAGCCACAGCCGTGCAGCTTTGGATGCACAAAACAACAGAGGCAGTGCTGCTCTTATTATGCAATTCCACCACCGTCTCACCTGCTAACACCACATCTGCTCTCCTGCCCTTTCATCATCGGAGATCTTTCTCCGAAGGCACAGAACTTTACTTGAATCAACTCTTGTGTCACATTTGTTTCTGAGAGGAAGAGGAAAAGGGTGTGTGTGTGTGTGTGAGGAGAGGGAGCCGCCTGACCCGTTATCGACCAACTACTAAATAATCCTCAACGCACATTGGCTTTCCTCATTTCATCGGTACACTCTGGCTTCCTAACACCCACACAAACACACACACACACACACACACACAGATTGTAGCAGCCTCAACAGGAGGCGATGAATAATTTGCAGTGAGTCTCCCGAACTGTTCCTCAATTTTGGAGGACAGGATAGAAGCTGCCAGCTGTACTCACTTTGCACCTCTATCGGCCTTTCTCACTCGAAAACAAACGCTCCCAACAAATAAATCCACATCTTAAAATAACAACAGTTACTGTCAGAGCAGAGTAATGAATTATACATGTGAAGCCTATTTCCCATTCACTCAGTTTAGTACATTCTGGCTGCTTTGAAACACAGAGCAACAGCACTGACCAGACCAATGATATCATGGCTCTGTAAATGTGCACAACTGTGACTGTCCCGGCTCTAATCTGAGCTGGTCTGTCCCTGTTAATTCATCAACATGAGGGATCTGACAGGTTAAAGAGAACACCCAAAGGTAAAACATTTACTGCCATGGAAGACTAAGAAAACAAGTAAATATTCATATCTGAGCGGCCAGAAACAGTGAATTTTTGGCATCTTTGCTTTGGGAAGTCGGAGTGATAGTTAGGCACATTTCCACCCGCCTGTTTTCAAGCACATTTTCAATTTGTACATACAAAAACAGAAAATGCAAAGAAAAATAAATCAGAATAATCTTGAAATATAGCAAATGTTTTTACACTTGACTGAGGTGGAAAAGTAATAAAAGTGTAATAAAGTATAATGGAAACAGATTTAGCAAATAAAAGGTGACATAGAGGAAGCATGTGACTTTAATGTCCACTGAAGCTTTGCTGCTTTGTTGAAGAGATAGTAAATAGCGGCAGATTGAAAAAAATCTCCTAACTTCTCCACAGGGAGCCAATGAAACCCATGGATGAATGATAGCAGAGGATACAGAGCTGCTGTTTACAGGTTACATCAAACTGCAAACAAGGTCAATTGTGATATTTTCTTCTTTTCAATAGGCTGCATAATGTAGGCAGAAACTATTTTTTGGTATATGCACCAGCAAAGTTATTCTCATTGGACTGCATCTTTGGGCAAAGTATCCAGTTCTCATAATAGTCCATGATGTAACATTTCTCACATTAAAATGTGCTCTGTTAATTACATCACCTAGTTGCACAATCTTCTTTTTGCAATAGTTTAACTTTTTTTCAAATAGAGAATTTGCACCACTCGATCGCTTGATCTCTAATAAAACTGTTCAGAAACTTTACCTCGGTTGAACCCAATAATCCATGAATAAATAAAATGAATTACAGCTAATAAAACTTAATGTAGCCACTTTAAACAACGAGGGCAGCCCAACAGAAATTATGTCCGGTTTATGGGGAACATTAGCAGCTAATAGCCATATAAACTGCAATAAGGACTTCTCTGTTTGGAGCAAATACTGTCGTGTGCAGGTTGTTTTGCTTTGACACAGAAGTGTTGGTGAGCTTCTGAAAATCTCTTAAACTTAACTTTACAGTGGTAAAGGCAGTATATCTTTGGTATTGATTTTAAATGCTAATATGCTGCACTGCACAGATGTAAAGCAGGGGAGTTTCATTCTGATTTTACACTCAAAACCTTAATGTAGCACGAAATTCTACAAGTTGTAAGACGTTAACTGAGGAACAAGATATTCAGCATGTAACTGTAGACGCTCATGCTTAAACAAACACATGCAGGGGTTGGGCGGTGCAGTTATAAGTGCTGCTTCAGAAGCACTAAAGCAAACATGTTAACTATCTCTGGTTTGCCAAGACACTTTATCCTGTGTGTGTGTGTGTGTGTGTGTCTACTTAAGAGAGAGCGCAAGACAGAGAGACAACGAGCGAGCATCTGAGAACCACTTAACATGCATGACATGTTCTCCGGGAGGCAGGCCGGCGTTGCTATAGCAACTGGTGTGGGTCATAAGCCCGGCGGTGACGGCATATTTGATTGGTTGAGTGGAGACAGGAGGGACTACAGTGAGGAAGGTGGGGGGGGCAGAACGGAACGGGACCAGTTACAGATCCAATCAGTGCTCCATGAAATCTGACTTACAGACTCTTACAGGACTCCTGGTGAAAGTTATTTTCAGACGGCCACATGCATTCTTTACATAGCAAACTAAATGAGCCTGGTGTTTCACCCTTATGAACACCATTCAATAACATTCATTATTCCACTGGAACTTTACAACAAACCTCTGCACCAGGGGTCATCAACTACATTCATCCAAGGGCCAGACTTTCTAAGCAGACACTGTGGGCACCTGACTTTCAGATACACAAAATACAATGTACCTATCATTGATATTGTCACTTTCTTACTAAATGCATGCTATTTGCCTATATCAGTGTCAACAGACCCCTGAAAACATGGGTAATCCATAATGATAACTAGATACATAACTAGAAAACGCTCTCAGATTTCAGCCAAGGAGGCAATTCACTGAGGGGTGATGGTTAAAAACTGACTGTTGCAGAAACATCATTGTAAATATGATAAATATCAGAACACATTTTGTCCCTCCTCACATTTTCTGAATGCATTAAGCTATTATTCAGTTGATGAACACTACTCTACATGGTATAGTAACAGGTAATGGGTAAAAGTGTAAAGTAAAAGCATGATTTAAATCATTATATATGAAATAGGCCCTAACTGCTGACTTCTCCGATCAATGTGTGCATCAACACTAATTTCTCTCAAAAAAGTCATGTCAGAAACTTGGTTTAAATAGACTGGAAGTCCCACCTTAAAGCTGTGCTGCTGCACTTTTACATATAAAATGAACATCCGTTGCATTCAAGTTCACACAATGCTGATTTAGTCACCAGGGGAATTTTACAGTGTTCAATCATTGTAGTGTGGTGACTTTGCCAATGCTTGGGAAGAGGAAGTTAATTATTGCTCTTGGAACAGGTTGATATTGTAAAATACTAGCAAGTGCATGTTAAAAATGTGCCTGTTTGGAACTATTTGTACAGGAGGACTTGAACGGAGCGCTCCTGGGGGGCAGGGAGATGCAGCAGGCTCACCTGCATGCACACATCATCAGGACACATCAACTGTGATTACACTGCAGGTTTGAGGGTGCGATCAATGAATGGGGTCCAAAACAGTTGGCTTCACAAAAATGTTTTAAAAAATCAGTGTTGTCCTGCAAACGTTTAAACTAAATGCTAAGTCACTAACAGCATCTACTTAGGCCGTGTGTGTGGCCCAGTTTAGACTTGGAATAAACATGTGCGGACAGCTCTAAGTATGTATGTTCACACCTGACATCAGTATCAGTCATGTCTGTAGTAATATCCTACATGTTCCTGAATTTGGGTGAAAATGCATCCAATACCACCTGTGAATATGCTCAGTGATTGGATCTGGTCTTGATGTGTTAACACCTGTACTAAGAGGTGTCCACTTTTAATTAAATCACTCAGGACACGTTACTGCCAGGATCAAATATGTTCAAGCATATTCCTGGCAAATTACATTGTAACATAAACAGTATTTATTGTAAACTGATATGCCTTCAGAGGTGTCTCTTACTCGAACTGGGCTCCCTGGATTGTTCTCACTAGTACCTGAAACAATACACCCTCAACAATGCAGCTGCTTGCATTTTTTAACACACCCCCTGAGGGCGCATCCAGAGAGAAAACATCTCTGTGCAAGACAACAACTACAATACAAAAAAATGTTTTCAAAAAACACAAAACAGCCCCCTGGCTTTGGCGAAAAAAACAAAAACAAATCAGTGTTGTAACAGGGTTTGACCTTGCTTAACTTTGCCACGGCATAATCCAGCATCATCATCCAAAATGTATTTACTATTTATACTGTTTACCTTGTAATTGTCCTGACAAAAGAATAGAATAATCATGCCATTAACAATTGGATCTGTAACTCAAACCTTCCTGGAATGTATATCATCGTCCCACCAGTAACTGACCTCATGAATGCAGCTCTTTGTGCTGCACAGGTGTCTGAACACCCTCTGCATCAAGGTGTTTCAGTGGCTACATGAAGAGGCTCAGTAAGTGCCACCAAAAGAAGAAAAAGTTAATTATAGAAAGATAACATGAAGCAAGTTAGAAATGGGCTCAGTAATTGACTTGCAAAGCCATTTTCAAGAGGAAAATGTCTCCGTGTAGGAGTGTCAGAGTACAGACTATAGAAATGTTTTTGTAGCTAAACACATTTGCGAGCAGGCGAAACTACTTCCAGAGCCAAACCTCTGTCACTATGCTATAACACTGAGCTAATTATAGAGTGTAGCCATAGTGCTATGGTGCATGCATGACACAACCTGATATTATATGACACATCCAGCTCGTGATGCTATCACAATCCATGGGTGAAATATAATCTATTCAAAGTCATAAATCAATTCCAGTGCCAGAGGCTTCTGTGGTGAGAGAGCCAAAACACCTTGCCGGAAAAAAGAATAACTCTGGTTTTACAAAGTGCCTCTCACCAGCGTCTTTCATAGTCACTTCATGCCCTTCTGAAAGGGATTTTCTTGTGCTGTAAAAAGAGTAGAGTAATCTGGCTTTGTCGTTTAAAATACTCCTCCTGCCTGACAAAATTTAAACAACAGAAATGTCAAAGAAAATATACTAAAATATGACACTTCAGAGGAGTCTTTTACAAAACTATTACCACATCTTTACTCTTCTAAACTGAAAGAACAGCTACGCTATTATGATAAAAATGAAGAAGGTGACAACATAGCAGACAGCTTATTATTATGTGTCATTTCAGCGATGCCCAAAAGGAAACCTGTCCCCCTCCTTCTCCAGAGAGATCAAAGAGTGCAGGGTCAATCACACTACAGTGCCACTGCAGCTGGCTGCGGTTCAGCATCACTTGTAATGGTGACACTTCAGCAAGGTGGATGCCAGTAGCTGCCAGACATTTTTACTGCCTGAATATAAATGCTTTAATATTGCAAATATGACATAATAATGTGCACACAGAACAGTTGGGTTTGCAGCTCAGATTCTGGGAAGCCGGGAATCGAGAATCAGTTCCAGTTGAGAACCAGTTTCAAATTGTCCGTTACACTGGAAACATTTACCTTTGAGCTTATAAATTACCCTTATCAGTGCTGGCATGTTTTTTTCGACAGTTGTGCATTGCAAAGGAATGACGTGTAACTCATGCGTTTACTGTTGTTGCTGTAGGAAACCTGAACTCTATTTTGCTTTTGTTTTAATTATTACTTTTTATATTTCTACATGTCTAAATTGTTAATACGTTATATTTTTACTTGTTTAACTGCTAAAACTCTTTTATATTTCTAGTTTATACTGCTTGTTTACTATTTATTTATTTCTCTTGCTGTCCACTTTGCTGCTGTAACACTGGAAATTTCCCCGTTGTGGGACTAATAAAGGAAATTTTATCTTATCTTATCTTAAGCCTACTTTGTTTCTCACACAGAAGATTAGCCAGGAAACAAAAAGGGAACTGATAAGAAATTGGAGCAATAAGCAGAATCCATAATAGCAATGTTATCAATTTAATCTTGTAATATCTCTGACACTATGGCTGCAACGATCTGTCCTCTTATTGATTAGTAGCTCAACAGAATGTTTTTTGTTTTTTGGGGGGGATTTTTTTTTAATGCAGAAATGACCTAAAAAGTTTGTTTTTAACTTAAAAATGTTTTGATTTTTCTATTTCTTATGAAAATAAACAAAATTTTGTTGGGATTCAAAGTGACAAAACACATTTTTAAAAACACATCACCTTGGACTTTGGACATTTTCCCTATTTTCTGGCATTTTATAGACCAAATGATTAATGAAAATGATTCACTGATGCTGAAAATAATAATTTGCAGCCCTATCTGACTAATGAGTTGCCCTTGCTATTGTGCAAGCTTCCAAAACACCTCCAAAAGGTGAAAACAATACAGTGAGTATTGCCTTTACTTGCATTACACTGGAGGGATCTGGCCATGCAAATATTTTTTTTCTGGAAAGTCAGCTAACACACATTACGCAGACACACACACACACACACACACACACACACCTTACTGCTGTTCTGGTCCCTGCTGGTCGTTTCTTCTGACAACTATAACCTGAACTGCATCTGCTATAATTGGCCATTATCTCTAGAGACGGAGTGTAAGTAAGCCCCTGTTTCCAACACGCTGAGCTATGTTTGAGATGGAAAAACACAAGACTGGATTCACCACTAATAACACCAGGAGGGAAAAGGCAAAGACTCTGTACATGTTCTACTGTACCTATGAGTTGCCGTCAATAAAGCCAATCGAGACCTGAGTGCTATTTCTGTCTCCACAGTCAATATTTCAGCATATGAGACAGTGGTGATACTGTACACTCACTGGTGAGTAAAGCTGGTATTAACGCTTCCCACTGGGACTACCTATGAGAGGAGTATAGAAATGTATGAAATGGGATTAGGCCAGGACAAAGCAGAAAAACAGACACAAAAAACAAACACATAATGCTTGTAGATTGGCAATACAATAACTCGAGAGAAACCAACAGAGATGCATATATCCCCATGCTGTTAAATCCATAAAGAATTCATTTTATTCACTGTACTAGTGTGTAAAGGCCAAACACAGACGAAGGCTCGCAGTGTGTTTTGTCAAACAGTCACCAGCTGTTTACAAGTCGATGCCTTTATTGTCATGTTAATTAAGCTACAATACATAATTAAGACTGTTTTTACAGTGTCTGTTTGCCTCAGGTAGGAAGTCGGCACAAAACAAAACATCAAAGTTTGGTAATGGTGCAGAAAAACAAATGCGACTTATTGACAGGCAGACTGTTGGTATACTGTTTCTACACTCCAGGCCTGCTTTGATTTTCCTTACACAGAAGATTGATCAGGAATCAGGGAACTGATTAAAAAAAATGGACCTATAAGCAGAAAACATACCATGACACTGGTATCAATAAATGACACTATGGCTGCAACAATATGTAAACTTAGCAGAAAAAAAGTATATCAACAAAAAAATAATGGTTGATGCCAAATATTTTGATCATCATTAAAGTGATTTTTCATGCAGAAATGGCAGAAAATGCAGTTTCAGGTTCAACAAAAAAGTAGATTTCCAGCTTTTCTCTACTATAGATCCTATTAAACTGAATATATTTGGGTTTTGGCCAGTCAAACAAGACTTTAAAGACACCACCTTGGACTTTGAGTAATTTTTCACTTTTTTTTATTGACAAAATGATCTGCAAACTAACGGAGAATGGAAACAAATATTTGAAGCCTTATCTGACAATGAGTTGCACTTGGTATTGTGCAATGTTTCCCTTTAATTATTTAAAGCTTTAAAACAACTTAAAGTGGATTTGACAGGTGATAACAGTCAGGTGATACCTGCTCTGCTCCGCAACACAACATAGTGTCAAGAGGAATCCCAACATGTACAATAAGAATGCAGGAAAAAGAGAGAGATAATATGAGGCATTTCATCAGAGTGTGTTATACTGAAGAAGCACAAAGTGTCATTTGTAAATAAGGGCCTGAAAGGAAGTCCTAATTAGTTTCCCAAAAATCAAATATAATGTATTCAAGCTCTGGGGTAGCAGGGTGAGATGTGAGTATTCTCTGTGACGGGATTTCTCCAGGAATGGACTTGAAAGCTTCAAGAGCCAGAAGATAGTTAATAATAATTATAAGGAAATGATCATCTGTGGATCCCGCATGACCCATTTCAGAACAATTTAGCACTTTTCTTGGCAGCATCTCTAAGAGTCTTAGAGGGAAGCTGGGAGAAAACATTTACTCAACCTGGGTCCTGTACACAAAGAGCTGACTATAGAAAGACCATAGAAATGAAATCTACATTTTCCCAGTCCTTATTCTTTGTCCCTGTATATTCTTTATCTACCTTTATTATAAGCAAAATACTCACAAAATAGTCACAAATCTGTATTTTTACATCAAATTGATTGTCTTTTTTCTGCCTTCAAGACTGTCTCAAATATCTGATGACTCAGCCTGCGCCCAGGGGTGTTTAGAAAGGTTCATCAAATCAAATTAGAGTTTTGGGGACCAGTTAACCACACTGGTCATATAAAACTGCTCCTCGCCATGTGTGGGCCGGAGTTGCCAACAGAGCAATATGTAGAGAGAATAAAAAATGTGTTTTCGCTTCCAAAACAATGTGGCTGAGGTCTAGTCTATCTCGGGAAATGTTGCCAATTTTCAACCGGCTCTTCCAAACTACTGCCATTGTAGTACATGCAGATGAATGTGGACTACCTCCGTGCCGCCAGTCCGCCACTTATCTGCCAGACAGAGTCAGCCGGTCTTTCTGGTTGAGGTACGGAGGGATGCCAGACACCTTTCATCTGCTTGTTCTACCCACGCTGCAGTGATGCTGAGCCGGTTGAAAATAGGCAAAGTTTTCAAATGCAAAGGTTTTGATTTAAAGTAACAGCTATTCTTTTTCACTGGGAAATACTATAGAAGCTAAATATACTAACGTCTGTTGTACTTGGATTTAAATCCCCAGATCTATTATTAAAATGTTCAGTATCAGATCCTACCCTAACTCTTGGGCAATGGATAAAAGAAGCAGTTCACCTTCATGTCTTCAGCCACAATACCGTGCATCCTTACATCCAATGCTCAACGTATCTGCACAATCATTTCAATTCTGAAGAGCCTCATTGAGTAAAGCGCTCAGTCACACACAGATACCAACGCGACTACATGCCACAGGGAGCGTGTTCCCTCACTACCTCCTCAAATTCACTTCAGCTCTTCAAACAGACAGGCAGCAGGGAACACTTAATGTGACATAAAGAAGCTATTTAGGGGGATGACTGTGAACAGAAATTCAGAATTAAAGCAGTATGTATGTCCTTGTAGGAAAAAAAAAGAGGAGTAAGAGCAAAAGCCACTATGTCAGTAAATGAACTGCTGATAAGTCCATAATTAAATCAAGCCAGTGCTTAGTAGAGTGAAGGAGACTTAACTAGATGACACTGGGGAGATTAGATTGTCTTTATATTACAGCCATAGGATGAGCACAATCACAGCCCTGCAGAGATCTAACTCACTGGCACAAGCAGGAGCTGCTTAACTTTGTGTCTCCAGTCTCTTCACACTGTAGCTGCTGACTTGCAGAGCTGATGTTACATCGAGCTCAGGCTGGATTAACTTTACACCCCTTTCTCTCGTTCTGTGTGGCTACATTCAGAAGTGGCCTGTGCGATAATTTGGCAGGCTCAAATATTAAAAAACTACTCGTTAACCCCTGCGAAGCACTCGTCCTTACAAGACTGGTTTCCGTAGCAACATGCCCAGTGCAGACCTAAAGTGAAGTTATTATATGCTCAACAGCCATTTACCACTTTTATTATTTTCTCAAAAAAATGCTTTATCTTGACGCTTTTGGCTTGTGGAGAATTTGACCCACATCCGCCTCAGCTGTTATCTGTAACTGTAAACCATGCTGCGTTATCGCCGTTTCTCCCCGGCAGGCTGCGGTCGCTCCTCGATTTAGTTTTACCACCACACTTTATGACAGCGGTAAGATGTTGCAAGGAAGAAGAGGCAGAGTGAGGAGTCTCTGCGCTTTATTCATCCGTGTTTCATGCCTTCAGCCGTGTCAGGGGGCAAACGCTGGGCGCTATAGGCTGGCAGACTAGTCTAACCCGGATGGATTTAAATGGATTCAATTAACTTGAAACCTGCTGGACCTGCTGGCCTGAGGGATCATCCCATGACTGGAAAACGAGAACGTTAAATCCTCTGCACGGGAGGTCAAAGTGACACAGTGACCAAAGAGCACCAAGAAATCAGCAATAGCCCGCTTTCAGCACTCTGACTGTATACTGTTAGTAAGCTTTAGCAGAGTGAGCATAAAACTGTGAGAAAAAGTTCATTTAAAAAAATCCTTAAATTGATTGATGATGTCTGGCAGAGGTGAATTAGCTGTTTTCTACAAGAGAGAAAGAATCTAAGTAAATATCCAAACCACCAGCCCTCCAGACATCTTCAGTATGCGCTGTAAAGTAAATCACAGCAGCTGAAAGTAAGACGGATAGCCTGCAATCAAGTCAGACAGCTGCATGTGTAGTTCTGAGCTGCAGAACAATTCGGGAAGAGCCAGTTTCCTCACAGCTTACACTGATAATTACCTCAGTTCCTTTACAACACTGTGTGAACTGAGATCTGTACTTGCAGCACGATGTTGAAACATCTGTTCTCCTTTTAACTTTAGTCTCCAATTTATTCTTCACATTTCTGCTATATCTTGCAAATTATTGGAATAATTAATGTTGAAATTAAGATATGTTTGCTTCTAATTGTTGGGGTCATGCAGTATTTCCAGCAGTGTGTAGGGCCAGTCAAAGACACTGTCTCACTATATAGTCTGTGAAGCCACATTTGTCCAATACAGTTGAGGTTTTAACTTCTTATTATACTTCATAGATGCACTTCACACGTTGTTTTCTGAAATTACATCAACCCAGTTCCAAAAAAAAGTTACGATGCTGTGTAAAACATAAACATTTCTGCTGGTTAAGCAGGGTGCATCTATAATAATGTGTACTAATATTTTCCACCAATTACAGGACAAGCAATAACTTAATCTGATTAAACATTTACTCATCAACAAAGACACAAAAGAAGAATCTATGTAGAATCCTCTAATCAATAATTCAGTTTGATACTTAGTGATACTTTAAAATGCGGGAGTTTCAAAAAAGAAAAAAGAAAAAATGATATACTGAAATACCCAGGTCTTATCATGGTGAATTGAGCAATTGTGTGAACTAGAAGAATAGCAGATTGGCAACTGATCATTAATTACATAAAGCAGCCTATGTAACATAACCAAAGAAGTGACAGAATTTTAATCAGGTTTATCTGCACAAAATTGAAAAAAGCAATCAAAACTGACAACCTAAAAAAAGAGAAAAATTCTGACAGCTTCTATCAGCCAACCTTAGATTGTCTATTATGGATCTAATTCAATAAACTGGCCAAGGTCACATTTATTTTGCCTGTAAGACTCTGCAAGGAGCTGTAAGCTGCTACGCAAATATAATCAGGGGAAAAGCACTCTCACAAATGGCTTAGCAGCACGGTGAATGGCAACTAGTGGTTGTAACTGACATGTGATGTACTTCTATAAATACATTTAACAGTATATTGTCTGCAATCACAAACCATTAGAGGTAAACTGGTAAATCGGAGGACATTTCTCTACTATAAAACACTATGGCGAGTGGCCAACATCCAGTCAGCAGTTCAACTCTGAATAAGCTGCTCAGTTTTAACATTCTGGGGCTGCAGGGCCGATAGAGTCCATGCAACAGCACGATTAGTAAAACATGCCAACTTTAAATATTTCATACTTCATCGGAGACCTTTCTGCTCATCATGCTGAGCACCAGCTATGTGTTTTTAAGAGAAAAAATGCTTCAGTCCTGCTGCATCAGAGAGGTTAGTGCTTATTCTACATGCTTGCATCTGATCGCAGCAGACCGACTTTCACAGTTCAGATCTACAAAATATGTCAGAGGAGAAAAGAGGGGGAAATCATAAAGAGGAACAGATACTGTGATTCATTCATTTAAAAAGGAATGAGCAGATACATCTGTGAGAGAAGCCTTTATGGTTCACAGCAACCCAATTTTTAAACCAGCCTGACATCACATGAATTCTTTTAATTGGGAAATGTCTGAAAGGTCTGACAGTCTGTAGGAAATATCTTATTCATACTACAAAGTAAGAGAAAAAGCTGAGTCTTTTCTCATGGTGATGAATACATACAGTTCTTAGCACAAAGCCTTTTTTGTGGAGTGATAGAAGAGAAAAAGGGACCTTTCTTGTGCATCTGTGTAAATTAAAAGCACAGAATAAAACAAGATAATTCAAAAGAGGAGCCAAATGACAGGAGCAAAAAAACAGGGTACAGTTTTTTCATTTACAGACAGGACTGGTCAGTTTAAGACCAGCTTGATCCGCACTGCCGGATATTGTGTGAATGTGGCCTAAGGAGTTCAGCTGCTGGTGTTTACGAGTACCACAACTTATTGCTGGCTTCTTATAGGCTACCTGTTAAAGTGATGGCATTTGTGGTAAAGAAAGCAATTTCTACCACCTGTTATACAACAGCAGAACAGTGCACCAGCATCGGATGACAGGACATTAAAGTTGAGCTTATCCCTGTTGGTCACATGCTGTATGTAAAGCATAATGCTGGACATTCTTTTATTCATCCCCAACGGTTGGCAGCTGGATGAACATTGGAAATACAAGAAGACACTGAATCTGATCATTATGGTAAGATGTTTTGTAACCTCTTTTGCTCTGGATGTAGTTCTTATGCACTGATCTGATATGAGAAGAGCGCTTCCTTTATTTCACTTATTTCATGCATAAGAGACTATAATTGAGATAACACATTTACTAGTGGTCTTACAAGGCTGTATAAGACGTGCAATTAATCTTTCTTTCTCCAAATGTTTCACCTTGAGCTGCTGCAGCCTTAAAGTTAATCTGATGACACTTGCTTCAGACTTGTGCCACTGTACCAAGTGTGAGCACTACAAATGGGAAATTGCTTCAGATAAAGTGTCTGCTCGTCAGCGCAAAACATTTGAGACAAAGGCAGTCGGGGCAGAAATATCAAGACCGATGCAAACCAAACAAGTAGAGCTATGCTGGAGGATCCGACACAACTGATCCGCCTAAGAAAAAAACAAAAAAAAAGAGGATGACAACAGCAGGCAGGAACTTACACAATCTGTACATGCTGCAGCAATAACCACCAACAAACAGGAAGTTCAGGCATTTTTGTGACTCAGCAGACTTAAAGCTTTACATCATGTACTAGCAATAGCTTTTATTCTTATGCACTCCTCAACCTAAACTCATTAACGCCTTGCATACTTTCTCACCAGGGTTCTATGTGAAATGAAGTCCTTTTTAGCTACAGAAAGGCAGAGCTGAGAGAGCTGCAATTTGGCCAGATGATGCATCTAATCTAGCATTATAGTTCTAAAAAAACATGCCCACTTCTGCACAATTCAAAAGTATGTAGTTAAAACTGACACAATGTAGACATGGGGATGAGTGGTTGTGTCAGCCATGGGTGATCATCCATACTGCTGTTAAATTATATTGTGTGCACTTTACTCATCCCCACAAGCACCACATCAACTACTTTACAACAGTGTACAGCATAAGGGTGCCTCATTAAACTCGACAGTCCTCACAATAAAAACTATTTTCCTCGAGTTAAATCATCCTGCTGCCACGAATGCATCCTGCTCTCTCTCTCCTCAACGCTGGCAAATACTGTATGTAACACTGAATTTGTTTATGGTCAGACCTGAGACGGCGAAGGTGCAGAGTGTTATTGCTTATCCTGAGGTGACTTCCAGGAGGGAGAAATAAGCATGGACATGCTTGACCACTTCACAAGCATCAGAAACTTTTGCAGAGACAAAGTAGTATAATAATAGAAGTATTTGTTTACAATTGACTGCACCAGAGCCAAAGTAGTTAGTAGTAGGGCTGTATCAAATGTCATCTTTTTATATTTGAAGCTTCTGTTAAGGTGTTTGAATGAAGCTCCAAATGTCTCCTTTAAAAAAACTCAAAAACTCAATATTATGAAAGAGAATCCTCGGCTTTATATGTGGCTGCTCACCACAATATCAACAATATTGCACATTTTGCAAGTTTTGCATGAGAAAAGCTTGGTGGAAACTCAAAAATGTGTATAAAAGTTTTTACGATCGCTTGAGGTGGTTTTAGTCTTTTCTAAATATACTTAATGCAAAAATGGGAGGTGGAAACACTTTTTGTGAATAAGTTGTAACAAAGCTAACATTTATCTCATGACTGATCAGCTGTTTTCACTCTGCTGGTCAAGTAAAGCTGACATGATAGAACAATTATAACTTGCCCAGATGAATCCACTTCCTGAAGAAGTGGATTCATCTCTTGCTAAATCTCTTCAACTACTGATTACTGACAGATTAGCCTATAGCAGTATATATGACACTGCCATCTTCGTATTCAAACTAACCAGTTGGTGGAAATG
The DNA here is from genome assembly GCA_903364295.1 of Serranus cabrilla. NCBI lineage: Eukaryota > Metazoa > Chordata > Actinopteri > Perciformes > Serranidae > Serranus > Serranus cabrilla. The sequence goes on from CAFUXE010000359.1 coordinate 780,801, forward strand.
TCCCTGATTCGCAGCATTTCAACGGTTCACTTAAAAATTCAATTCAGGAAACATGCGCTTATGACAGCTACACATTGACTTTTTAAAAAACTTTTAAAAATGAGTAAAGTATTACGTAATTGTAGCAATGCGGGCAGCACATTGGTAACTCAGCCCCTCCCTGCCCCACTTTCACTTCCTCTGTTTATGAAACCAAAAATGAGGCTATATTTAGCTAGCTAGCATACTGTGTTCCCTCCACGCGTCTCTGCCCACTGGTAGGACACTTCCCTGTGAGGACAGCGTTCGGCAGCTTTGGAAACAGACCTTCAAGAGGCGACAGGGCTGGTGGAGTTTGGCTGCCATAATGGATTTCTTGATATAATATCACTATATGAAGTTAATGTAGTTAACCTGCGAGCAAACAGTTGCTTATAAACACATCCATCAGATACGGAGCAACGTTAGCACTGAGACGTGTTTGCATACCCTCTGCTTTAGCTAGAGTAGTTTTTAGCACTTTAAATGTTTCAGATTGGACTGTTGGAGATTGACATGGAAAATTTGTGCTTTTTTTCCCTTCAAAACATCGATTAATCTGTAAACAGCATATTAACAGGTGATCAAAATAATAATTTGCATCCCAAGTTAAAGTTAATCTGATCTCATGTAATGAATTGAGGTGTCAGAAAATGGTCCAACCTGCGAATTATTTCATCTTTTTTCTTCCTACAAAGTGGACTTATAAGAGTCCAAACTAAAAGCAGAAACATCATAAAAATATAAACTACCACATATAAAGAATGAAAAGAATCGGCGAGCAATCAAACCTCTCCACAATGAAAGCCAACCAGAGCACAACTTGTGAGCTTGAACCACAATCGGTCCCTCTGGGTCACCACTACGAGCTGAACCACCAAGACAATAATTGCACTTTATCTTGCTGCCAGCCTCCATACATACTGAGACCAAAGAGCCTTATAATGTGGAGCAGCCCTGAGGCCGACTGCGGCCGTCTGGTTTAACCAGATTATGATTATGTCACACGGGAGATTACCCATCCGACACGGAGAGTCACAGAGTCAGACACATAGTCATGTTCCTGCATGCACACACACAAACACACACACACATGCACAGCCATCTGTTATTGCCACAAACTACTGTACGCTCGATCTCTGCAGCGCACAATGCTTGATCTTAGCAAAGAGGAAGGGAGGGGAAGGATGCTGTGTGAACTGCACAAACTGATAAGATCTCTGTTGAAAAATGGATTTTCCCCCCTTAATCTCCTGAGAACTACCTCTGTGAATAAAGGATAAATAGATCATAAGAAAAAAAAAGGGCAAGGCTACGGAACAGCATAAAAGAGACGGATAAGGCAGAGAGCGAGCACCGTTTCTCCCCCTCTGTGCAATGGCTGCCTGCTCGGCTGCAGCTGACGCAAAATGGAGCCGCGAGAAGCGGCGTGGGGGGGTGAGGAGAGGGGGGAAAGTGGGGGAGAAAGTGTGACAGCAGCATAGAGGGGGAGAGCAGCAGGAGAGGGAGTGGGGTAGAAAAAGAAAAAGAGACTCATTTGTTCTTCTCTCATCTGTCTGGGCTCCCTCTCTCACCTTGGCCCACATTCTCAGTCTGCCTCACACAAACTTCTAATAGAGGGGGAGAAAGAGGGAGGACACACACTCATAAACACACACACTCAGACTGATACACACACCCCTCGTGAAGGCCATTACTCCTAACACCCATTATTACTTCCTAATGATCTAGTGACACGTCAAAGATTTCACGAGAGCGGGAGAAGCTTTCTAATCTGAGCAGGCAGATGTCAAAGCAAAAAAAAAAAAAATACTGTTATGCAGTAATAATGTGCAGACAGCTGAGGGGAATAATGACTGCCCAGATACAGAGTGAGGGTGAGGGAATCAGAAGAAGAGGCTACTGAGCTCTGACTGAAGCAGATGGTTGACTTAAAACTGTGCTTCAAGGAGCGAGTGTATGTAAATCCCAGCCAGGTGTCACACACAAATTGCAAGACAAAGAGAAAGAGCAACATTTAAAAAAGAAAACTGCAGCATGCTGGATTCACAGTGAGCAGTACTTTCAGTAATGTGTCGAGACGAACCTCTCCTGCTGAGAGTAGACAACAGTGTTGTGCCTACTGGGGGCTGTTTGAGCATTTCAGACAACACACACACACAACAAACAGATCATTACTTCAGAGAGGTGCAGGGACACACTCCATGAAGCAATTAGTCAGCTTTCAGAAAATGTTGTGAATGACATTTGTTTAATCACTTCTGGCATTTATAAGATGTACTGTGAATACAAAACTTGCACTGGTTACAACTTCACAGTGTGTTCAAGTGTTTTCTCTCTTTTCATGATGGAATACGCGTTTTTTCACTGTCGCTCACAAGGAATGAGACATTTTAAGAATCTGTGCAATAATATTTTGACTTTAAATTAGCTTTTGTCACTACTTTTGACATTAAATTATATCATAGAATAATTTTAGATGTTCAAAATAATGGATCCAGGAAATTATCACTGGTGGTTGTATCACTGATTCATTGCATGAGCCATGTTGTCAGCAAAAATACTGATTTTCCATGACAGTAAATTTTATATATTTTGGTGTTGGGTGGTTAGCAGCACAAAACAAGAAGAATTAAAGACGTCACCCTGGGCTTTACATGCACATTATTTCACTATTTTATAAACCCTGTAATTAATTAATGAAAAAGAAATCGTCATATTAACACTAATGAACATAACTATTAGTTGCAGGACTATCACTACTAAAGTAAAGCATGTTTATTTTTGGCGGCTCGCCATAATATCGACCTCAACCTTGATTTCCCCTTTTTTTTCCCCATTTAAAATAATGAAAACTTATTTTATTATAGAGCTGCATGCAGTGGCTGATTTTAAGCTGCTACAATGGCTAACTAAAGCTCCGGATTTACCATCCGCTCTCCTCCCAGCACAGTCTCCTAACAGCAAGAGTGAGGAGCATCACACGAGTCGGTAACAATCCTACACAGGGACCACCAGAATGCACATTCATTAGCCTGCAACATGCAGGCTGCACTTCCCAGCTTTCACAAGCAAACTGACCATAAACTTGGAAAAAGCAAAACAATTTTCCAGTTTCTGTTATTTGTATTGGTTTGATGATAAATCAGTTAAACAGTGATTTTGTCTGGGCGCTATTAACATCAATCAGCCATGGTGTTCAGACAAGGTTAGTCTAACCTTGACTACAACAGCAAACAGTTTGAGGAGGCTGTTGGCAGTGGCTTTGTCAGAAGCTGTGCCCGACTGTTTGGTTTACATGTGGATAGTGTGAGCAGCATAATACGCAGTCAGTAGGGAATAAGGAAAGAGGTTTACGAGTAAATAATCTGTCGGAGTCAGCCAGTGCAGGCAGGGAAACCCCTTAATCCCCTTCACACAGGCCGAAAGAGCAGATGGGGTATGAATGATACAAACTAATGATGTCTCCGGGCTGTGTAGTGAACAATTCTAGCCCGCCACATTTCCACTTTCAGGAGATTCAGCTTAAATCCATGGGAAACATGTACACTAAAGATAACAGTGTTGTCACAGTATCAACTTTCTAGTCATGGGTCATTTTTGTGCTCTAGAATACTTTTCCAGGCCTCCATTTTTTATGCTTTTGTGAAACTAACAATTTGTTTTGTTGACATGGTTAAAAAGTTTCCAATACCAATAAATATTTGGCACATTTACAGTTTCCAAATCGTTAAAAAAGCACCGTCTCGTAGCTCACTTTGCTGAAATGTTTCACTCTTTTTGCGACCACTTCATTTCCACTCTGTACAGCCACAGAATTGACTTGGCACAGGCCAGCAAATCAATATTAAGTAAGAGTGTGTACAATAACACTGACCGCCGAGACACACACACACTGCCACAGCCGATGGGGAGCCGAGGAGGGGGTGTTTGCTCTTGCTTGAAGCTGGTTGTTAACCTTGCCTTTATAAAATGACACCTAAAGGATTTGCAGGTCTGGTCTGGTGCCAATTTTAGATCTGGCTGCTCCGAGCGTACGTAAATCACCATATAAGTAGTCAAAACCCTCAGAAGCCGAAGCGAGATTGTGCATATCCCCCAGAAATCAACCCCTGGGGACTCTTTTAGCAGGATATCAATCCCTACTTTTGCAACTGGAGGCAACTCTTTAATGCCCCCAAAAGAAATCAATAATGCATCATAACTGCTCCGCTCCATTTATAAAAAAAACAACTATGGACCACTCAGATATAATTCACATATCTCAATCGATGTCTATGCAAATCCAAGACTTTCACTTCTCCACCACACTGTCTGCCAATGCTCCAAGGGAAATTCTTTCCAACCAGGAATTCAGAAACCGCAGGATGTCAGGACAGCTTAAAGAGTTGATATCTTATGTAAAATTAAACACTAATGGATGTTTTACATCCATTATTCTTTATTTTATTGTATTCATGTTTTTGGTTAATTGATCATTTTACCTCAATTATGATTAATAAATGACTGTTGTTTTTGTTTGTCGCCGTCATATTGTCTCTACTGTAAATATGCTTTATTGTTCTTTTATCTACTTTAATATCTACTATAATATATATATTTTTTTATTATTTTTTTGGTAGTGTCAAGGCACACTACCACAACAAATGTCCCAAGCCTGCACTGCAATGCGCTCTGCAATCTTTTACTGTTTACATTTCTACTGTACTTTACTAGCAGTAGAAATGTTATATATATCATTGTACTAATATCTATTTTCAGAAATGTCTTGCATGTGCTGAGAGCTAAATATCTTCTTTACAAATATGTGAATGTACAGAGTATGAACTTCACACAATGGCTCACTGTTCCTACCACTTAAACTCTCCCCTGCGTTCAATGTGTGTGAAGCCCTGGTTGCAATCTCTTCTTTGAGCCGCCTGTCTGAGGCTCAGTCTTTAATAAGGTGTTCCAGTCTACAAAGCTCCATTTTACAGCGCTGATGTAAAAAAAATGAACTGCTGTCAGTTTCAACAGAGCCAGAAATCCCAACACAGGCGGGAGAAACACTTCCTCACTGTCCTCCTCACAGCTGAAGGCTAATGACACAAAGCAAAACATCCATCCAAGCATCCTGTAATAAAGTGTTAGAAAATATGTCACTTGTCATCTTATCGCAATCTAATATGACATATTTAGTAAATAAAATACTAGCTGTTGATGTAGAAAAGCACTTCCAGAAAAAACATCACATTTCTGATGCAAGTGGGATAATAATAGCAGTGATTTCATTCTTTTATATATAAATTAAAAAGCACTCTAATTGGATGTTTTTTTCAAGTGATGGAAATAACACAGCGATTTTTCATTTGTTATGCTTCCAGTGAGAGGAAAGTTTGTGTCTGCAGTCAGCTTGAACAAGGAGCAGAGACACCAAATTAACACATTATCACAAATAACCTAATTTAGTAATTATCATGTTTATTTTTGTGCTGTGTTACAATGGATTAACATCCCACTGAGCCATGGAGTTATTTATTATGGGCTTCTTTGAGTGTGCAGGTAATGGAGGAGAAAATACTGAAGTCCTCAACCAAAATACAAGAAAATACTGCATTAAATATCAATGTCCAGAATTTACGATCCGACTTAACAATCTTTTGCTCACCAGCCAGTGTGGCTAATGGTTTTCCAAAGTTAATAGCCACCCAGCATTTTCACTAGCCACAATTTCGTTGAGTTGAGTTGAGCACAAAAAAGTTGAAAATATTCCTTATTTCAAGTTGTTACTATTAGTTAATTGAGGCATACTATGGTGTGTTACATGTTAATCTGTTTATCTCTGATTAAGTTGTATGAAAAGATTTGTATCAGACTTTATCATGCCCAGGTATAGTTTACCATTTTTAGGTCCTATTGCACTTGCTTATGCTTTGAGTGCTACTGTCAGACCAGAGATACAATGCTGAGATTAGTGCCTTATGTGAGATTTGATAGGCAGTTTTGAAATAAGGTCTCCATATATGTGGACTGATGAGTACCACTTCAATCTAATGCAAAAGCTAAGTGGCGCTATGGTTGCAAATTCTGAATATCTATGCTGTTCCTCAATCACATGCTCATAGCACACTTCTTCCTGCAGGGCTGCTGAGGCCACGCCCCCTACATGCACTGTGGATCCCCTCATCACGTTCACAAATGATTCTAGAACTACATAAAGTGAAGTAAGTTTTGATTATATTATGAGGTAAATATTTTTGATGCATGGTTTTAATGTTTAACTTGCAAATAGCACATGAAAAAAATTGATACAGTAGACAGCTGGCTGATAAATTAGATGCTAAATAAGCTATAGCTAGCAATCAATTGTAAAACATTTTGAAGACCATTCAAGTTGTTTAGCTAGGCTAACTATTTATATATCTGTTCTTGACATTCATTAATATTTCGTAACTTCCCTGGGAAAGCTTTTGGAAATTTACTGGAAGATGTCCTTTGCAACCCTAAGTGTCGCAGTTAAATCCAAGAAACATAAAATATTTCAATGGGGAATGGAAGACTAGTTTAACCACATATTGCCAAGGCCAGAGGAGTTAGATCAGCCTGATTTGGGGGCTTTGTTAAAAATAAATCTCTACAAACCACGTCTACAAACCACCTCAGATATATATACCTGTACAAGGAACCATGGATCAGCTCATACTTGCATTAAAGTAGCATCATATTTGTATAGAGTGCAGACAGTGGGCCGAAGAAGAAGTGCTTTGACATTGGAAAGTAAAGCCCTGGTATTGTTCCTCATTCTTGACTTGTTATAAAACTACAAACAGTGACTGCCAGTCGGTAGCTTGGCTGCCTGCATCAGCAAACACTTGTGCGTCAGCTGCAGGTAAAAGCAGCTTGCTCAGCCGAGAAACCACTGAGCCGTGCAGGAATACCAGGGAGAGATCACCAACCTCTAAGAAACACACTCTTGACATGACGCACCTCTTCTCATTAATGCTCAGCCTGACAGCTGAATAGCTTTTAACAAATGCACTCAACCGCAGATTTTGAATTAGTTGTCATCATGTTATCTGACCCATGATTATGTCAACACTGGATTACTATTTCATCTGACAACATGCAATTTAACTTTCCAATCAGCCTGGCAGTTTCCACCGTACTCAGTAATATTTTGCATTATAACAGCGCTGGTAGTTTCTGAGCCTCGAACCATCTGTAAAGCATCGCTAGCATGCATTAGCACTTAAAATGAAATCTCTTGTGGTATAGCAGGAAATCCATGTAATCTGTCTTAATATGTGTGAATAAACATCTACTTCCCAGCCAGTGCACATGCTGTGGTCACCAGCTGGTGCTGTAACCTCGTTGTTCTTTTGAGTTACAGAGGGCTTCTGAGGTTGTAGTTGAATGTAGATAATCTATGATTGCCAAGCTTGTTTTATATTCTGCCACCCTGTCCTCAATTTCTAATGTATAATCACTGCATGGCATTGCATAGCATTACTAAATTTAAGGAAACTGTGACAATATTTCTGCGCATCATACCCCCAAATGCACTCTTGTCATAGCTGATTAAAGTTACCCCATGACCAGCAGCTCTTCACGCTTTGGCATCGCTTCCAAACGATCGATAATTAACTTAATGGTGCCTGAGTTTTCTGTGCAAGTGTAATGGCTTTGAAAAGAAAAGGTCAGGATCAATAGGTGACATCCCACTAATGTCTGTTTAATGAGGCTGCGATTAAATAATATTGTGTACGTCTTGCCAATTAATCTGCAAGTAACAGCATGAAACTGTGTCAGCTGTGCAACAATTCAATTTGTCTGTCCAAAAATGCAAGAAAGAAATGAAGCTTGGTGTTCAAACTTAAGTTGGTATTTACAGTTATTTTCAGTGTTCACACACCATTTCCAAAGTCAAATTCAAGCACTTTTCAGGCATTTTCAAGGAGGATTTTCTAGCGATTCATTACCACTGTAGTAAATTACATATTTCTAACCTTTACATATAGTATGGTATACTGATTAGTTTCATTTGCTTTTAAATACATGCATTATACTTGCAGATCTTCTGTGACAAATATTTTTGTCTAAGCCCTATTGTAAAAAGGGCAGGTGGTTTTGAAGTTTCAAAGTTTCATGTTTCAAAATGTGTCACCTGTTTTTAAATCTTGTAAGTAGACTTGGCATTTTACATAACCTAAATTTCAAACCGTTTCAAGCACTTTGTTCAACATCCAAACACTGGATGTTTAGTTTTCTGAATACTTGCCTAGCAAAATGTGTATGCTATGTTTGCTTGTATTGTCATAATTGTATTTGTACTTTACCTACAATGCTACTTTACATCAGAGGTACACATGATTTTATTCATTTAAAAAAGCTGGGAAAATGCTCTGAACTACGACTGGACCTCATTCCAACAGCCTTTAGTTGAGTAAACAAATTCAGCATGGCTTAACAGCAGTCTTATTCCTGACTTGACCTGAGTTGCCCTGCACAAAAAAGTGACAGATCTGAAAACAGCTCTGCAGCTAATTACACAACAGGAAACCACATAACAAGGAAAGCCTTAAATCAGGCAAGGGTGACAAAACGATTTTAGAAAGTAATATGCAGACAAGCCTGCATATTGACACGAGCAGGTTCCTGGGCATAATGACACTACTGTAGCAAGATATTTTACTGAGAAATTATTTAGCAAACAATGTTAATGTTAGTACTAGCAGTAGCTAGTAATACTAACGCTATACCAATAAACCAGAGACTGCTGGGATTGCATGTCAAATGACTTAAACACATTGGACCAAGTGCACCAACATATATTTGCCTTATTCTGGTTATAAATATTAGTCTTTTGATTAGTTTTTATTTTTTTTATATATTTAATAAACTGAGATTTCAACAGACCAATGAGGGCAGATGGCAGTGATATTTGACATTCCTCTGACTGTGCTGAAAATTGCCAAGAGCTGGACAACAATACAAGCAGGAAATATTATTCTTCTACGGCCGGCATCTTGAATCAAGGTCGCCGTGTAATAGGCTCTGACAAATGTCAAACCCATTACATAATCTGCTGAGCTGTATCATTATAAGCATATGGCTCAAATAAAAAGCACGCTGCACTTGGCCGGTGAGAGCCTCCAGCTTAGTAGCGACTATATGACACAATTCATCACACAGAATCCAGGTCAGTTCTTTCCAATTTGATTCATTGTCTTAAAAAATACTTCTTTATAGCTGTATTTTTAAAACAAACAGTATCTTGCTTTGCTTATAATTTATAAAGTACATTTTCAGTGCAACACATGGATAAACCATTTTCTAAAGTAAACATAAACTACATGAAATAAATTATCCTTAAAATAAATACATATTACTACCCAATATTAGCTTTAAAATTACAATAAACTGCAGTATTTGTCCTAGAACAATTAAATGATTCTCACTCCTTTATAGGCTCATTATGGGAAGAGTCAGGGCAAAGAGCCAAGCAATTGAAAGGATAGAAGAAGAAGGAGGGACTTCTCCATTTCTGTTAAGCCTCAACATTATCTAAAGGTTTATGCGACGACATGTTCTTCACATCAGACACCTTTACAAATTTGCGAAGAATTGCCCCTGCATGTCAACTTCAGACTGTTTCATTCTAAAGCCCAAGGCAAGGACAGCCTGGTGTTTAGCTGAATATTTATCAAATGTAAACTTTAAAGGTGCTGTGGTTTGTCTTCTTCTGGGATGAAGCCGTGTGTGAGTATCTTGTCCAAAGAGTTATTTCTTCAATACAAGCAAAAACACAGTGACTTTTTTCTGGTATCAGACCAACTACATACACTCCAGTGAACATGGATATGTCTAAACCAACAATTTTGGAGCCAAAGAAAACTGTTTTTCTTAATGGTAGATGTCTATGATTGTCTATAATACATGTCACTGTGCTCTAGCATCAAAACATAAGACCTGCTGCAACGCTTTACATGGAAGGGGAGCAAAGATCACAGTATACAAATCACACAAAAAAGATCCCATGGGTGCAATAAAACATTAGGTTATCTGTGGTTGTGTAAATTTCCAAACAGATATGCATTACTGCTTTCAGTTGTGTTTCTATGCGAATATTTAAGGCATAAATAATCCAAAAATATTTTCTGGGGAGGGGCAGATCTTTTGTTGGGTAAGCCAAATAAATGTTATGTTTGGAAAGACTGATACACAGTTAAATGGACCAAAAATGGCAATAAAACAGGACCTGTTTAAACAATCAATCCAAATAGTAGTTGCCACACTGCACTTGACTGTAGCTGTAAATAAATAAATAAATAAAAGCCTCATTCAGATTTTTCCAATAAGAAGGTTTTGTGTGGAATAAGTGAGATATGATAATTGATAACAACAGACACTATGGGTTGAAAGGCGGTGAGAACATATCTTCTCAGATGATTAAACATCTTTCAAACCATCTTCTACATATGCTGTTTAAGGCAGTGCAATAGGGCTTGTTATGAGGACAGAATAGATAAGAGCGTTGGGAAAAATTTGCATGATATTTCATCAAAAAAGGCATAACCTAGGCTGCTACAGATTCAACAATATGAAAATACTACAAATGTGTATTTGATTCATCTATATTTATTCTACATTGCATGTGTTTTCTTATTGTGCAAAATATTCACAAAGCATGCTCATTTGTTAGTAAACATTTCTTTATGCAAACTATTTTCTAGACCAGTAATTATTTTGAAAAGTGGCAGGGATATGCCCCAGCATGCCCTGTGTTAATGACAGCTATGTATGTATCAGACATCACAGAGTAGCTATCCCTGTCTATTGGACCATTTTGGGCAATAATGCAAAATCAATGACAATACTGTTTAGAAAAGATTATTATACGATTAATTATAAAAATAAAATAATAAGAAGAGAAGATGGTATATTTGGTACATCCCATACAATTTTGAAGGGGTTAAATTTTACCTGTGCTTTTAGAATAGGGTGGTCACAGTTTCAACTCTGAATTAAAAATGTATCAAAATTTGTTTTCATTTTCAGTGGTCAAAATCAAAAGCAGGATTAGATTATATGGACTTCTTGTGGTACAATCCCAAAAAAATATTACACCCCAACTCAAACAAATTAAGACGTGACAGCTCAAAAGTGACAACACTGAATAAAAAGTTTAAATCAAAAGTTGAATTGATGCAGGACCTTAAAAGCAAAAGTCGAATCAAATTGTGTATTCTGAAAATTATAACACCCCCCCAACATCAATAGCAGGACAAGGGTCAAAACAGCCATACCAAATGTTATTAACACATGCAAGAGCAACTCTCACAATGTTTAATGTGTTTAACTTCTGCAGGATAAATTAAATGTGGGTTGTGCAGTATGGAGTGGAAACATTGAGTGATAATGGAAGACAAGTTGGCAGGCAAGCGGGCTGCAGATAGCAGTCCAAGACAGCCTGCATGAAAAATCACATGGCTGACTGTAAACAAAGCAGTTATGCAACAATCTGAGAATCATGCACACTGCCAGCAGGCACCCTGACCCGCTATCAACTATCCCTAACTACTCTGCACAGGGTGAGCCGCACATAGGTCAGTGTAGGAGGGGAGGGACGGCCAGAACTGGAGCTTGTTTAGACATGTAGGGCGGCTGGTGGAGCCCATCCCCCCTAATGTGACTCATGTTTCCCCGCTCAGTGTTGCCTGCTTCCCGCACAGAAGGGGGCGGGAATAGGGGGGAGAAGAAGCGCCATAATAATGTTGTTTAACATGCACGACTGTCCACACTTGCAAACGTATTTTTCACGTGCTGTCATTCATTAAAAAGCAACACGTTCATTAGCCGTGTGAGAAAGTCACCACTACTCTGAAAACTTGAAGGGAAGAGGGAGCTGGGATGCTGATGTTGACACAAGAAAAAGTAGCTACAAGGAATATCTCACATTGTGCACCTCTGGAGTGTGCAAAAAGCTGCCAGGGGTTCATAACAACAAAGTCAACAACAATGTGGCATTTTTGCGTTCACGAGCAACCAAAGCAAAGCACGGCATTAGGGGCAATACTGTAACGTACGATCATAATACGGCTGTGCAAATGAGAGAAGGTGATGCTCTGATTCCTGCCTTGCAAAGAGCAAGAAAACACGTCACACCGCATGGCTCTTTATTTGTTGACAAGCCAAACTCAAGAGCCGGATGGAAATTGGTGGATAAACAGGCCGGCGCTGCGACAACCACCTGCCCCCTCTAGCAAGTTGTCTTGCCGAAATTTTGGGAGCTAGCTCGCAAGCTAATGGCTCTGCTAGGCTATAATGTAACTGAGGAAGAGAGAGAAAGCACATTCACCTCCGTTAGCCGCTAACGCCCATCCCCCAACCAACCAGTCTTCCCTGTCTGTGTCCACCATCTTTAATCTGTGCTCCGTCTCCCTTCCCACTGCACAAAACACGACAAAAACACAAGGCACTCACCTTTAACGAACATCTCCGAATCGATTATCGCCTTCCGAAACAATAAATCGATTATCGTTTTATTATCGTACGTATTTTAATATTGAAAATTGGCCGTGCGAGCGGAACCGCGCCTTGAGAGAAGAGCAGCAATCCTAAACCGCCATCTGGTGGTATTTTCCTCTCTGTGATGCAGCGGGAGCGGCGCAGCCTCAGACCGAGACACAGCTGCCCCCTGGCGGACACACCGGGCCGCGGCGGACACGCGCCTCGAGGGGGGGTGCGAGCATGGGAAGGGAGGGACCGCAAGACCCCGCCAGCACAACACTCACGGGGACGCGCACAGGAGCAGAGAGAGACTCCCCCACCTTCTCAATATATATCATTCAATTCAATTATTTATTTGGAAACTGTCTATAAAAATACGACATCCAAAGCAGGATAATGGGTGTAAATTCTAAAAAAAATTATTATATTTAGATTTTATCTTTTGGAATATTATACACACATTACAGGTAGGTCTGGATGATACCTCAATATGGTAATTTGTTCAATAGAATCAAATTGTGATTAAATTATATACTAGGATAATATACAATCATGAATTCTCAATTGATAATAGCACATAGGAACTCGAATTTCTCACAAAATTTGATGTATCTATGTATTTATTTAAAATGTTTTCATTGTAATTTCATAATGTTGCACCAAAGTTCTTCATTAAATGAGAAAACACGCCATGCTCTTCCCTCATCAACTATTTAATTAAAATTGGAAAATACAAAAATAAGCTTTATCATGTATTTATTTTGTCATTATTTCATTTAGATTGTTTATTTATTGAATTACCAAAAAATGCAATAAAATGATGTATATCTTTATAAAGACATGAAATTATCTATATAAGTATATACGATGTTGGCCATGTCACTCAGCCCTAATTACAGCAGAAAATTCAAATATAATGCATTTACCATGATTAAAATATCCTTCAGTAACACCACAGGTGATTAACTATACACTGATATGTTTTATGTATTTCAATATAGCCTAACTGTCTTCCTGCAACTGTAAGACTTTGCAATACCCAGCGGACCGTAAATACCAAAACTGACAATGGATAGTAAACTGTACACTAAAAATATCGATATCTTGTGTAATACTATAAATTCAACTATTTGCATGATGTACTTATTTGCTTTTCACTGTTTACTGTTTTTTTACTGTCTACTGTCTTTTAAATTTTTTTTAGGTTTACTGGCTTTTTCTTTTTCTTATGTTATATTTATTCCTTTGCACTGTTTTGCACTGTATTTATTCAGAATGTAAAGAAACACACTTATATTGATGTGATGAAAGGTGTATGTGTCTGATTATTGTTGCTTTTTACATATATTTACACATTTAAACCTCTTTCTTTTTTACTTGTATGCACATATTATTTCTTTGTTTACTTTCACACATTTTTGTTCAGCTTTAATATCCTTGTTCCTGTAACAGTGTGTAAGTACTCTGAGAGCAATTTAAAGCCCAACACATACTTGGTCAATAAAACTTTAATCAATATCAGATTCTGGTATGGTATAGCGGGCATGTATGAACTATAGGGCTGCAACAAATGATCATATTTAATATTGATTAATCTGCAGATTCTATTCTTTATTAAGAAATAAACGTAAAATTAATCAATAAAGTCTAGCCTATGAAATGTCAAAAAGTTGTGAAAAACACATTAGGTTAATTGCATATTATAATTTTTATAGATCTTCAATTATTTAGTTCCGTCTGATCAATAGCCCAAAGGTCAAATCAATTCTATTTATTATTATATTTGACATAGAAAAGCAGTAAAGTCTTACACATAAGGAGCTGGAACCAGTAAATGTTTGGTATTTTTGCTTTAAAATGACTGAAAAAATTAAGATTATCAAAATAGTTGCAAACTTATTTTCTTTCAAACGACTGATCAATTAATCAGCTAATCGTTGCAGCTCTAATACATTCACTATGGAGCACATTTCTAGTTATTAAGGATTTCTTTGAGTAATAATTCTAAAAATAACAACTTGTGGCTGAATAAAACAATACAAAGTCCTTCAGCCCGCAAAACATGTATCAATGCATGAATGACCTTTGACCTTTGATGCATTTTCAACCTCTGTGTCATCCCTGCCTCTCTACCTTATACAAAGGGGGAGAAAGAAAAGAGTGAGTATGTGCACAGGGCCAAACTCCTGTGCCATTTGTCTCCATGAGGTCCTTGGGCTGAAATTGGACGTGCATAAACCCAATTACAGAGCCTGGATGTGCACATTACTCACTCCTGCTCACCTCTGCCTAAAGAGAGAGATAGAGACAGAGAGGGAAAGCAACGGCTTTAGTTAATTACATCAGTCCCGCTTGAGAGTCATTAAGTGGATATCAGACACCTGCAATACGTGGACAAGAGACAGAGAGAGTGCATAAAACAAAACTAAAATTCTTTCTGTGCATAAAAAATCTTTGTATTAGATAAGGCACTGATGAACACACACACACACACACACACAAATGTACCAGGTGGTGTTTCATCTGATGGACACACTGTTGTTCGCCATAGCAACAGCACGTCTTCCCCATAAAAGCTGCAGCTAGATCCTCCCCTCAGGGTTATTTTCAACACAAACACACAAATATTCAGACGTTATTATTCTCTGATGTTTGCTCTAATGAGGCATCCACAGGTGCTATGTATATTCAACAACAGCAAGGCAAACACAGAACAGCAGTGCAATGGTGCCTTTAAATAATCCTTGGTGAAAAATTCTGTAAAATTTGAATTTATGTGTATATATTTTAATTAACTAAATTGAAAGATAATCTCTTTCTCCCCCCTCATAACCCAGTACAGGTTGTAGCCACACTCTACATCTACTCAGTTTTTCTGGAAATACAAACCAGTGTAATGATACACATTTATGTTGCCTTTAGGTTTTTTATGATGCCCATAAAAAAACATGTATACATTTTCTTTTTTTCTCTTATTTTATTGCAAGGTCAAAGGTCAGCTGCAGAAAAGCAACGTGAGAATAAGAAGGAATTCAGCAGGTCAGAAGCTCACCAGCTTGGTGCATGATCGGATTATCAGCAGCCTTTTTTGTTTATTTATCAGCTTACGTGATTCATTAAAGCTGTGAAAAAAGTCAAACAAGATTAATCTCTAATACGCAGATGGTCCAGTTGAGAAAAGATCCTTCTCCGGAGCAAATTACATCATGTGCAACAGCGAAACTTAGTTCTTAGATTACCAGCAGCAGACAAAGATGTGAGAAACTGGGTCAGAACAGCAGCATGCAGCGATTGAGATATCTTTATCCAGAAAAACAGGAAAATCAATGACATCATTGCCAGAAATGGATGATTTTGCAAGGCAGGAGGTGGATCTGCTGCCTGTCAGATATCACTGATGGGATGGTACAATATCTCTTATTCTTTGCATCATCTGCAGAAATATTTTGCACACAATTGCGTCTGTTTTACTTACAGTATTCTAGCAAAATCGCTGAACATGCATTTGTTTCTGGCAGAAAGGTAAGACCGTACTGTATCTAAAAACTCTATGATAATATATCATTTTTGAGCCCAGATATTGCCACTATGATACCCTCTGGCTGTAATTCATATACATATAAAGCCTTTCATTGATCTTACTTTAATATATCAACTCAAAGCAGTCATGCTGTGTTAATAAAGAAGCTTTTATGAACACATCTCATGATATAGTTGCAAATTTATAACTCTGCATATTTAACCTCCCACATTGCTCGGAGAAGCGCTGCGGTCTCTCATCACATATACCTGAGCGATTACACAATCGGTCCTTGAAACAAGCAGTCAAACACTCATGAGAGACTGTCTGGCTGTTGATCCACTTGTCTTGTATGTTTTTTTTTCAACCATGTGCAGGTTGTTGCATCACATTGCAGTGTTTTGCTGTGGGTTTAAGGCTTTTCACCTTTGCGTTGGACCCAAATCCTCAACATCAACAGTCTCAGCCTCTCAAAGTCTTCTGCAAATACCTGCCTAAATTAATCTGTCTGAAACCTACCTGGTGTTTAAGCTCATGAAGGCATTTTCATCGAGACGACACCTTACTTTTTAAGTATGCACGGTGCAGTGTTGAGTTACATAACCAGCAGACTTCCACGGATGTCTGCATCAAAAAACGTCTGGATCCATTGCCCCAGTTTTTCAGAGTTTTGACGCAGGTTTTGAGAAACTGTGGCATACATACATACGCAAACAGGGCCATGCTTGGTTGCACGCACACACAACGCGTTCAATCACAGCATCTGAAAACTTTTCCCGGGGCTGTAACCATAGCAACAGAGGCTGTCTGGCGCAGCATCAGCGGAGCAGACCCTTTTAGACTGTCAAGGTAATCACAGGTTATCACTCAAATAGTCAAGAGGAGTGACAAACAACTAGATCTGTGGGAAAACAGCCCAGGGGGGAGTGTATGACAGCTCATTTTAAACCTGGCCTCTTTATCCAGGCGCTCATTTGACGTATTGAAAGTTATGCAATAAAGGTCTGTTTCATTCTTCGTCTCATCTCTGGGGCTGGTGACTAACACAGAGGCTTTACATATCTCTTCTACGCCTGTGCTATTTTTAATTCCCTCTGACCTTGCTTGCAGCATTTCCTCTCTTGAGGCTTTTTTTTTTAACCTCTCTGACACCCCGTTTCTGTCTCCCTGGCCTCCCCTCTCCCCTTATCTCTTCCCACTCTGACCCTCCCTCCCCCTTCCTTTTCCACCACTGTGCTAATGCAAAATGTATGAGAAGTAGAGTGCTATATTGGCTGGAAAAAAAAAAACTATCACTGTCTACCACAACCTCACTTGTAAACCAGGCAGTCATCTTCCGTCACATCCACCTCCCTCGCTGGAGCACACACAGATGGTAAGGGACATAGCCAAGTTTTTTTGCTGCAGTGTGTGTGTGTCATACACAACCAGGCTCCTTATTTCCGTAGATCCTCATCTTATCCCCATCTTCATCTCAACAGGGGTGTTTTTTTCCACTTTTCTTTTTGACTCCCTCGTTCCTCCCCTCCACCACGGAGGCCCGTTGATGAATGTGTCCTGTCTGCAGTTGCGGTTCACTTATTTCTGCTCTCATCAGCTCCTGCTGTAATGAGAACAAGCGCTCAGACATCCAAGGACCCAAGCTTTGAATAATGACATCCTGTTTATAGTTCATAAACACTGAACGCCCAAAACAGACCTATTAAATAACCGTCTGACAGTGTGAGGAATACTAATTGATGCTGAGAAGAAATATCAGCCAATACGTCCTGTGTAGAAATCACCACATGGTTAATTAAACTGTTAAAATGGAAATTCAATGTCCTTGAATGGCAATATCTGAGTGACAGATTGGGAATTATGATGCCTCCCATGTGTGTGAAATCTGAAGAAGCACCTACATGTGCTAATGTGTGTGAGCATAAGTGAGAAACAGAAATAGATAATGTGTGCTTGAGAGGCAGACTGAGGAAGAAAGATTCACACAGGAAATGCAGCAGAAAGTGGAAAACAGTAAATAAAAAACTAAGTTTAGCTGCGACTCTGTCCTTCACCACACTCTATAATTCATTTCATCCTGACCAGAGATGGAGCAGCAGAGGCAGGGAGTACAGAAAGCTTGAGTCTGGTTCTCACATGTGCTTGAATTCATCAAAACGCTCTCTGACTCTTCCATACTCTCCATCCATCCCTCACCCCCCTCTCTTCTCTCCACCTTCCCCCACCCATTTGCCTCCCTCCGTCTCCACTTCCTCCCTGCTGTCAGCTCATCTCTGCTTCCTTTAGCATATTCTTATCACAGCAAGTCACCGACTCCTCCCCGGAGGCTTCACCTCAGGTCTGGACTTGATGAACCTATTACCCAAAAGCTGGCCTGCAGAGCAGTCGATGGGATTTAAACTGTGCCCTAAATAGCCAGGTCCGATGTACTCTTATTCACAGTTACCATGGAAACACTAGATATTCCTCCTCATCCTCAGAGAAAAAGCCTAAAGCAAATGCACACGTGAGATACAGAACAAAACAAGAAAGAATGAAAGAAAGAAAGAAAGAAAGAAAGAAAGAAAGAAAGAAAGAAAGAAAGAAAGAAATATTGTCCATTTCCACAACAATTATGTGAAAACATCACCACAGTTGTTTTGAATAACTAAACAGTACAAGTTTAGAGCCTGACATCCTTGATAAACACAGTGCTGCTTGTGTTTTTAAGGAGAGCAGGTCTCCTGAGAGTAAATTGTGTCTTCTGAATGAAATGAAGCCAGGTAGCTTTTCTGCTCCATTTTTAAAAAATGTTTGCAAGTTTAAATTGGTACTGTTGACAGTGCTATCTGCATTGAAATAACCTCATAAGGGTGCAATTAGTGAAATCACCAAGTGTAATTGGTTGGCAAGGAAACCTGCCCACTCTCTCATTTGGACACCACAGATATAGATATAGATATAGAAAAAGAACAATATCAAGTACAGAGGCTGGTTGTTCCATTAATGTTTATTGTCTGCATTATAAATTGTCTCTTCTGAATGAGATGAAGCCAGGTAGCTTTTCAGCTCCGTTTTAAAAATATGCAAAAAACAAACATCCATAATCCCCGCTGTATTCAGTATGCTCCAACGAGTCACCACATTTTGAAAGCATTGTTGCATGGAAATACATTGCTCCTTCATAATGGGCTTTAAACGGGTGGCTTCATTTAATTAACATTCAAAATTAGTTCCATTTTTTTTAGAGTTGCAAGTTCTAGAGCCGCAGTTCAAATAGACTTGCATTTCCAAGTCTTGTGCATAGATTGTGTGAAAGAGGTGGAAGTAGCCTCTGGGTTTACAAAGTGAAGCCTGTATGAAGTGCCTTAAACCTGCACTCTTTCTAATGGACAGCAGGGGGCGACTGCACTGGTTTAAAAAAGAAGTCCAATAGTGTAGAATCCATGCAAAAATTAGCCTACTTCTAACTTGATTCAGAATCCTCAGTTAACATTTTCCAAATAAGTTTTTGGTCTCAATCACTAGTTTAAAATTTTCCTCAGTGCAGCATGATGCTCATTTAGTAAATTATGGTCCCATTTAGAGTAAAATAGATAGTGTGCTTTAGAGCGTGGCTACCTTGTGTATGAGTGCTTTTATTGTTGTCATTGTTCATCTTGTTCTTCTCCCTCCCTCTCACTCTCTTTCTACTCTATTCTGTGTTGATCTGTTCTGTACAAACGATATCTTTTGCATGTCTATCTGTCGTACGAGGGGGAATTCTCCTCTGTTGCTCTCCCTGGGGTTTCTCCTTTTTTCCCCCGTTGTGATTTGAGATTCTAGGCTATGTAAATATAACTGAATTGAATTGAATTGAATTGAATTGAATTGAATTGAATTGAATTTCCAATTCCCTGTGTACATTTAAATAACTTAACTTGTTTTTGATTTATTGCAAATTATGGAAGCTAACTTTTTTTGCAGCCAATTTGTTCACTTCAGCTAGGATCCAGTTGTAGCCAAGTTGCTGGTATAAGACTGCATGCATAGTGTCCAAGGGGTGGACTGGGTAACTTCTCGTCCACTCCTGGCTCCAAAAACCCAAGATGGTGACTGCCAAAATGCAACAGCTAAACAGCACACCAAGTAAAAATAACTCCCTGGAATAATTAATGTACCTATTACATCCCAAACTATGATCTTTTTCTAAACATAACCAACCTAGTTTTGGTGTCTAAACTGAACCAAACTGCAACTGCTTTGGGTGCATGTCATGTAATAGATGTGTCCTGAAATAATGTGCACAGATAGATTTGAAGCTCCTAAATGGTAGTCCACAAACCAAAGAGTGACATGACTTTTATACAGTCTATGCTGACATGGTATTGCTTCAGTAACTAAAGCTGCACTTATCAATAGTTTTATACAAAAAATAGCTCAAATGCTTATTGTGTGACGTTGATATGGTTAAACACACACAGAACTATCACCTAACTCATGCTGTACTCTTCTGCTCCACTGAGCATTTCAACATCTGTAACATCTAGCTTGTTGTTTTGGGTTTGTACCCCGCAGCTTTACTATTTTGGTTCAGTCTCAACAATCTTGTCAAAGTCATTTTGAATTGTTTTTAGGGCAGAAATTTCACAAAAAAATCCCACTGTCGACTTCCTGCTCAGCACCAAAGACAGACAGGCAAAGCTAGTGACTAGCTGAGTGGAGAATTAAGTAGCTAAAGACCCAGAAAATTCCCGTAAGTGATTATTAAAGACCTAACCAGAGCAAAAATGGGAATTAAAATTTGACTTACATTTGTTCAGAGACATGAGTCCAAATTAATTTTAATATGCTCCATGTCTGCTTAATGTGTAATTAGGCAAGTGTTTGCTTGCTGCTGTAGTTATCTAATTACAGCAATAGTCAGTATTAGATAAAAGCCCACAGCACAGATTATCCATAATTGTTTGCAAGTTTAAATTGGTACTGTTGACAGTGCTATCTTCATTGACATAACCTCATAAGGGTGCAATTAGTGAAATCACGAAGTGTAATTGGTTGGCAAGGAAACCTGCCCACTCTCTCATTTGACACCCAAGATATAGAAAAAGAACAATATCAAGTACAGAGGCTGGTTGCTCCATTAAGTGCTTATTGTCTGCATTATTTCCATAATCCAAATATCTGGGGGCAATTAGTGGACATGAAGGGGTGTCTGCATATGCTCACAGGACCACTGCTACTTATTAAACAGTATGGCGGTCCAACCTTACAACAGTGAACCCGGCTGCATTCGTCAAAGGTCAATTCAGCTGGAAATGGAGCACAGCACACAAGTGCTATAGCAGCAAAATGTCAAAGCAATTACTGTCAGGTTGCAAAAAGATGAAAGTGTGTGAGATTGTGCAGATTTTGGGAGTCAAACAGTGGAGGAGAAACTGCAGCAGGCTCCTTCAACATCTGCTTCTTCTTAATTTAAACTCTGCTCATCATTAGTCCCAACATTTTCATAATCATTACCTCTCAAATGCTGCCTTAACAGCCTCATCTTTCCTGTGAAGGTTTTTAACAAGATTTTAGAGCCAAGTCGCAGAGAT
This sequence comes from Serranus cabrilla, assembly GCA_903364295.1. Classification (NCBI taxonomy): domain Eukaryota; kingdom Metazoa; phylum Chordata; class Actinopteri; order Perciformes; family Serranidae; genus Serranus; species Serranus cabrilla. The sequence continues at coordinate 802,383 of CAFUXE010000359.1, forward strand.
TTTCTGCCATTCAGCCACAAGAGCGTCAGTGAGGTCGGCCAATAGTGTAGAGAGAAGAGGCTTGGCTCGCAGTTGTCTTTCAAGTTCATCTCAAAGATGTTGGATAGAGTTGGAGTCAGAGCTTTGCCAAGCATCAATCTCAGGGGTTGAAATATGAAGCCAACACGGAAGCACCAAAAACTGCAGTTCCTTGAATGGCCACTTGAGGCTGGCTACAAAGGGAGTCAACCCACAAAAACCCCAATGTAAAATTGCAGGAAATTAACATTTTTTACAGCCTGTCTCTGTAGCTTATTTCTTCCTTCCTGACAACTTTACCAGTTTAAATGAAAGCTGGGCGTAATCAAGGGCATGGCTGCTTTGAGTGACAGGTGGGTGTCATCCAGTGGTGGAAAAAGTATTCAGATCCCTTACTAAAGTAAAGGTACCAATACCACACTGTGAAACTTTACTCCACGAGTAAAAGTAAAAGTCCTTAATTCAAAACATACTTGTGTAAAAGAACAAAAGTACCAATATCATACTGCATCCAAGATCGGCTTCAGCGTCCCACGTTCGGATAAGTGGTTACAGAAAATGAATGAATGAATGAATTAATTTCCCATATTTGAAATAAGGGGCCTGGCTCAAACCATGAAAAACAGCCATTAAAAGTACAGTAAATAAAGTGGACCATCATCAGAAGGGACCAGTGAATGTAGAAAAGATAAACATTCATTAAACAGATGATATGAGATGATAAAGTCATGACAGAGAGTCTTTGGCGCTCAGACTCGGGAAGCAATTGTAACGTAAGGGCTGCAGCCCTGAGCAGTAATGCGATAAATCCCCCTGCAGAGTCCAGACACTGGTGGGTGAAGATCCTGTGGAGACAGATACACAGATGAGGCTGATAAGTCTGCAAAGACTGGGTGGTGATGGGGAGCCAGTGGAGGGGCACACATAATGACAACTTGAACTACTGAGGCAGAGAGAGAATTATATTTAAAAAGAGGCAGCAGCAGGAGGATAGGCTTTGAAAACAAAGAGTGAGCCAACCTGACACGACAAAAAGAAGGAGAAAAAGAACTACTGGTCAAAGCGTGCAAGGAGGTGTTCGTTATAGCTTTAAATAGTAATGTTCATACCACATGTTGTCTATTTTTCTGCCTTCTACTGCTTCCGAGGTGTTGTGCCTAATTAGTATGACGGCAATTAGCGCCCAAGGTAGGAAAATGAGCTGTGAGCCTTTAATGACACCCTGTCACCCACACAACTATCACCTTCATGTGAATATATTAAAAACACAGCATATAGAAAACATGCACCATAAGAGTACAGGATAATCATTTCATCTAAATATCACCTTTATTTTTTCAGGGAGAAGTTTGAGTGAGAGCAATGCTTCTCTTTTTAAGGAATACCCTGATCACATTCACACGTGGGGAACCTCACAGGTGGTAATGATGGAGGGTCAAACGCTGCTTGACTTGGTTTTGGTTGATTTCCTTATTACTTTCTTTCAGGGAGAGCTTTTCACTAATTCGTTTTTTCTTATACGTTAGTTAAAAAAAGAGGATAACGTGACTCTTTATCACTCTAAGAGTTTAGTTAGAGCATAAGTATTGTAAGAAAAAAGTATCATGCCAACATGGAGCATTTTGGTGCTTTTTTAATTGTGTGTGAATACGAAGGCAACTTTTTCTCTTAGGACTTGGAAATTACCTCTGCAGATGTGCTGCTGTAATTTAATTAGATGTAATTAGGCCTATTGTTGGTTTTGCGTCATAGTCTGTGATTATCTTTTTTCTGTGAATATATGAATGTTAATGAATGTATGTGAATGTTTCTTTCTCCGTCTCTCTCTCTCTCTCTCTCTCTCTCTGTCTCTCTCTCTCTCTCTCTATGGTTAGGCTGAGGAGGAGCATCTGTATCAGTGCTCAGAGTGTGATGGACGGGCAGCAGGTCGCCATAAAACACACATTTTCCTCCCGCAGAGTGAAGTGAGGTGACCGCAGGAGTGTGGCCGGGCGGAGGCGCGTCGCGGTGCCCTTGAGGAGACTATTGACTGCCGCAGGAGAACAGGAGGAGCAGAGGGTAGCAGCAAAAAGGAGGAGAGGAACAAATGGCCAAGAGGAGGTGATGGAGCTTTGGAGATGCTCTGTAAATGACTGAGGCTGACCGAGAGCGAAGTTCAACCCGGTGGGATCCGCTGGTTTGCGGGAAAGCAGGTGAGTTGAGGCGGAGGAGGCGTTTGAAACACCTAACCCACCCGCTGGTTTATTGATTCTACCACATTATGCAATAACACGCAATTACAGCAGGTCACCAATTACGAAACCGTCTGAGGACTCAGCCGGGGCTCATTGATTGAGCTGCCGCGTGCCAATCTGCGGGCTCATGCAGAGAGAGTGCGCGTGCTTCTCTCCATTCAATAAATCTTAATGGGTCACAGGTCGGGCTGTCATTATAGGCTATCATACATGCGCACATGCCATTGGGTGGACGGTTGAAAAACTCGCGCTGAGCCACGGGCAGGAATCGAACCTACGTTCCTGCAGGTGTGGGGCGCCACACAGAGTCTGGACCAGCGGGGAAATTATGCTTTATGATGTAAAACGACTACTGCAATTGGGTATTTACGCGACAGACCAACCCTTCCTCCTCCATGTGTGTGTGTGTGTGTGTGTGTGTGTAGACCCTCTGGCGTCACGGGCGCATCAACAAGGAACCTTGATAACCTTGAAAATAACATCTTCCTTCACACACAGCCACACTTAAACACACATGCAAAACCTTGCAATAAGCCTTCAGAAAAACACACACTCGCTCTCGCTC
>CAFUXE010000359.1:805267-820399 GCA_903364295.1 Serranus cabrilla
TCTCTCCCTCTCTCTCTCTCACACACACACACACACACACACACACACACCCATGTATATATTTACCTCCATAATGACACATTATGCAGTTGCTAGAATCAGTCTGACTTGAATTAATAGAATATGACAGCTGCATAAAGCTTTTAGTCTGTTCAATTATTAACCGTGTTAGTATTTAGAGAACCATTCATAAAGTGATTGATCTATCGACAGTCATAAAGTTGGTATTGCTTTAAAATAACATAGAGTAAAAGATGCACGTAAACCCACTTGGTGGACAGTGTGCAGTTAAATTCGACGGAGCGATCTCTAAAAATCCAAGCTTTACCCCACATGTGGGTTTGGCGAGTAGTGTCTCACTTTAGGGTTGTGTAAGGTGTGAAACAAGCTTTTGAGAGCAGCAGCAGCAGCAGCAGCAGCAGCATTGCAGAGGCAGGCTGCATCATCCAGATCAGTAAATACAAAAGAAGAGTCGTACCGGAACATCCTGATCTCTAAATGGTCTTTGTGCACTCACAGGGCTGCTGATCGGGTTTCATCTAACCTTTAGTGGTATAGTAAATGACTTCTCACATGTCATCGGTGGGAACTCATGCCTGCTGGGTTTTTTTTCCCCCTTCATTCAGCGAGCTGTGAGGTTGTGAAATCATGACACATGTTTCATTCAACCCACATACATGCTTTATTTAAGTGCAGGGATAATCTTCAAGTTTGAGAAGGAAATAATTTGAGTAATTAGGTACAATTTCCTCACGATCCATATTTTTACAGAAAGGTATTTATAAATCGAACACTTCGTGAGCTCCTTTGCCATTAGTAGCACTCACAGCGTGACCCTTCTCACCGGTGTAATTTGTAACAGAGCAATTCAGGCTGATTCGTGGGAATACTCTACATCTCCAGGGAGAGTAAAGGCCACGCTGGCAGCCACAGACTCACAGCCTCCCCCTGCTCCTACAGAATCAAAAGGACTGCACCACCAACGATGTGAGAAACAGCAGCGAGCAGCCAAAACTCTCGGCTTTTTACTTCTGCTTGCTGCAGTCAGATCATTCATCAAGATTCCTGAAACTGATATGAAGGATGTTTGATTATTGTCTTTGAACCATCAGAGTTATTGTGGTCAATGTGCAGGATTGCTCTGTGCCAACACTGTTTTATATGTGCGATTTTTGCATCAATTTGATGAAGTACCTTACTTTGTCTGATTTTATTTTCTAGATTGGAGCCATAACAGTCTACTTATTTAACAATTAACTACTTGATTTTCCAGGAAATGTATTCTAGAAAGATGCATGTCTACGTCACATATAAAACTTGTGATATGGCTATCAAAAATATTTGTATAAGCAGCTTTAAGGACCCATATTTCCATTGGATAGGAGGCAACAACCTCTAGTGGCCATAGTAAATTTAATGGGATCAAAGTAGGTCATTAGGCGACGTGGTATAAAGAGCGACAAAGTCAACAAACCCTGGACTTTGACCCAGCAGACTGCTGTTTGTGTCCCGTTTGAAACCAAAATTCAATGCTGAGTTATTTAAACTTTTATAGGTTAATTCATTACCACTTCTCATGTTATTATGTCACCTAATGTAATTATGCCACATCATTATTTTTACCCGCAAAAATTGTCATTTTCTAAGCCTAACCAAGGAGTTCTGATATATTAAGTGTGAATGTGTATCAGTAAGTCGAGTGAAGATGTGATTCAGCCAAATTACTGAAGAGTAATACCTTGCAAATCCTGGGATATAACTGAGCTCTGCGCTCCACACGCCTTTGCATGAATAAACATTATGTTGTGGGAAAGTATTCCCTTAGAAACCAGTGGACTGCTGAATGTTTTACAACCTGAAATGCAGCAGTGGGTGTGCGCCGTACAGCACCTGCATGGTCATATTGTTCTGCTGCAGAGAGCTATTACTACATCGGTTATAGGTTAGTCATGCAGGGAGCAGGACCTTGACGGGAAAAATTAATGAGATGGAGATATGAGAGGACGGAGACAGAGGTATTAGATTAGAGACGGCAGGCACGAGGGATCCATATACGAGTTTTTTATGTAAAAGGTGACATACCTAATATTTTGAACGACTGAGAATGTGAACAATACTTTTTTGCTCCTTTTTTTCAAAGCTTGGATGTGTAGCGTGAGGGAGTAGAGAGAGGGAGAGAGAGAGAGAGAGAGAGAGACAGAGAGAGAAAGAGAAAATATTGTCAGACAGAGATAAAAGACAAATGAGGCAGGAGGCACTTACGTAACTGTCATTGCCAACAATCTCCAACACCCCTTGAAGGTCATGTTATCCAAGAAGACTCAAAGATGTGATAATAGAGTCGCTAATCTGCCATTAGGGTTCTGTATGATTATGCTAATGTGAACTCAATGTGAACTCTCATCAAACAGAAAAAACAATTAAACTAGTGACTGCTCAGACGAGCAGAGCTTACGTTCATTCCCTTCCAAACACGCAGGGCACATGGGAAAATGTGAGTCACTGCTATTCTTATCTTGGATATTAAAGATATATGAGATATCAAGCGCTATCCCGGCGAGAGGCGGCATGAGGGCAACAGCAAAGAGGGGATATAAAATGCATCTTGTACGTGGCTCTGAAAGTGTCCTTTCTCTTCCCTCGCAGGTGTCCGTCGTCACTGAAGCTTTAAAATGGAGTCTACTCACCTCCTGAGCGGCTCTAAGAAGAGAGTGAAGATCCATCCTCACACTGTCACAGCCAAATATGCCACGCACGCCCCGTACTCCCCTCAACCTGGAGTGCACACACACTTCCCCCAGCCAGGGGACGAGGGCTACGACGATGCTCCGTCTTTTGAGGACTTTGGCTCCTTTCTGGAGGAGACGTCAGACAAGAAACAGTTGACGGAGGGCAAGAAGTGGCCTCTGACTCTGTTTGGCTCTAAAGACAAGGACACAACCAGCAGACCTCAGGCTGCTGCAGGGGGAGACGGGAGTGAGGGGGCAGCCAGAGCAGCAAAGGGGTCTGGGAAAGGGGTAGGGGAACAGCTGGCCAGTTTTGGGGAGGCGTCTGTGTCTGCGTCTCGGCTCACCTGGGTGGGGCTGCTCGGTGCGGCGCTGGCACACGGCTGTCTGATTGTTCTGACCCGCCTGGCCTCTGAACGCTTCAGCCTGGGCCCCCTGTTTCTGCTCTTGGTTCGGTCCATCGTCCAGCTCCTCTCTGTGGCCGTACCACTGCACAGGGGGGAGAACCCTTTCGGACCGCAGGGCTACCGTCTACGTTTGTTCTGTTATGGCATCGCCTACTCTCTCTCCCTCTGCTGCGCCTACTCCTCCTTAACCTTTGTCTCTCCTGAAAATGCCACCACATCCTGGCGCCTTGCAACCACAGCGTTGTCCGCGATCCTGGCATTCCTGCTCCTGGAGGAGAGGCTTGGATTGGCTGATGGGATCACCATAGCTGCAGGGCTGTGTGGCTTGGGGCTTGTGTTGCTTCCCGCAGCAGACGAGAGTAATACAGACGCCCCAACTGACCCGGTTGTGTTCTGGAGGGGTGCGTTCGGCTGGTCTCTCTCGGCTCTTGCAGGGCTGTGGATGGCTCTGGCGCTGGTTGGGTATCGTTCCCTGAAGGAGAGGGTGGGAGTGGGCACTGCTTTGTTCACTGTCAGCTGGACGGGCTGCCTGCTCGCCCCGGCCTCCTTGGCCCTGCTCCAGGAGGGCTGGTCCTGGCCGATGAGTGCCACAGCCTGGGGCCTGGTCCTGGGCCTGGTCGCCTGCTCGGCAGCAGCCTTTTTGGGGATGACGCACGCCCTCACCCGACTCCACCCTGCTCTGGTCTCCGCCTCTCAGAGCCTGGAGATACCTGTTGCGATGCTGCTGCATCTGGCTGTGTTACCACTGGCTCCCGCTGCGTCGGAGGTCGTCGGGAACGTGATGGTCATTCTGAGCGTCGGTTGGCTGGTGGCACTGAAGCTGCTACCTGCTCGTGGGGGAGGGCGGCGCCAGAGGGAAGAGTATGAGGAGATTCTGGACTCACCCATCAAATAGACATCTCCTCTTCGCACCTCCTCCTTCCCCTCCCCTTACTCCCTCCTTCATGAGTTTGGTTCCAGTGTACATAAGAGACAGCTAAATGTTTATTGGAGCTTTATCTATTTTGTATTGTCCTCTTTGCTTTTGAGAAAGTGCCAATATTGTGTTGTCTGTTATAGTGACTATGTGATGTGACATTAAAATCTCTCTGACCAACACAATGCCTTCTTGAAGCCCCTTGAAATCAACATCTCACCACCTCAAGAGTGTTTGCGAGTGCGCTCGAGTATATTGGCAAGACTTCACAAGATCGTAATGTCCGTCACTTTAACCAGCCAGCTGAGGGTCGGCCAAGGATTGATGCCATCTATTTGGCTGCTGGCGAGAGAGAGCAAGCACAGGGGAGAAGAGCGAGAGGCGCACAATCAGAGGGAGATAAATGGGGGTCGAGAGAGAGAAGATGATGGGATTGGCATACAGATAAGGAGCGGGAGAGAAAGGAGAGTGATGGCAGATGACGAAACTGAGATGAAAGAGAAGGAAGCCAGGGCAGAAGGCGAGGTGCTGTGCCTGGCCAGCTGGCTGATAGAAACACTGTTCTATGTGTGGAGAACAGTTATTATGTCTAATAACTACCTGTCAGACACAAAAGCACCGTCACTCTTTTTCTTTCTCTGTTATTTTATTCATCATCAGCCTGCCGCTTTCCATTTTTCTTTGTGTTAAAAGTGGTTGAACATGAGAATAAGTGACGCAGCTTCATTCACTTAAATCCACACAAAAACTGCACAGGTGGAGTCTTTTGAGCAGAACAGTGCATGCATGTGTTGGCGTGAATGCTGGAGAGCAGAGTGAGTCTGGATATGAGATGAAACTGTTTTCCTTGTCACTGCATTGCGTTGCTCCTCTGCATCTCGTTAGTTATGACATTTAAGAAATAGGCCACAAATCTTCTGATCTTGCCGGCAATTCTCCACCCAGCTGCAGATTTATAAGTCACATGTACACAAGCATGGGCACAAGTCTACATCCATGCCATGGTTGTATGAGTTTCATTAGTGAAAGGACGGGTGTGACGTCAGTGAGCTGGCCTAATTAAAAGAACATACGGTTCAGATGTTCTTTGCTGTTCGATTTTTCCCACTAACTGAACATAAAAACATACATTGAGTAAAGGACAATCTTTAGGTACTTGCATTTAAATATTTTATGCTGCTCCACACTTTTTATTTTATAAAAATACTTATTTGGTGGATTCTTACAGCTCAAGATTTGACATACAAAACCTGTTTTTATTAAGTGTGATTTTTTTGTTGCTCATTAAAGGTACAAATGATCTGAAATAAGGAATACATGTTCTCACTTTACCTGTAGGTCTATTTAACAGTATTAATAGATGGCACATCACTTGTGCTTCTCAAAGTACCAAAGAATACCGATAATGACCTGGTTCCAGAGAAGTGTTGTGAGCTGTTTATTGTAGTACCCCATTAAAAAAGGTTGATGATGTTGTATAAAAATAAGGCAATATATTTAATTTTCAAACTGATAAACTCTTCTTTTTGTCAAAATACACCCTGAATTCTGAATCTCATACAGTTTTTATTTACATTTTACGAGGGGGTGAGGGGAACAATTGTAGAAAGAAAAAAGTTGCTCCATGTTATCATTAGATTTTGCTGACAAGACTTTGTGGTTAAGGATCTGAATATTCTGCCATGCCTTCCTTCTCAGTTTTCATCTTTCTCTCTTACTGCCGTCTCAATTGCCCAATTTCCTCTCAAACTCTATTAAAACTCCACAAAACAAACTTATAAATGCTATAAAAATGAATGAAGAGGTGATTGGGGACCAAAGACCATCATCCAGAAACTGCAAAATACACAGAAAGTACCGACAGTCAACACCAGCCACTGAGTGGTTTACAACAATGAGTGTGTGTGTGTGTGTGTGTGTGTGTCAGCGCGGCTGCAGGAGGGACGGCGGCAGAGTAATAACTTTGGCATGGTTTCATAAATCATAAACACTGTGAGCATGGCAAGTCGTGCCCTCTTTGCATTCAGACACTCTTAAAGCTGCTAATGAGAGGGAGAGACCTGCCCAGAGCTGAAAACAGTCCAAAACCTCTGACACACTTTCTTGCGGTTTCTGCAGTCATCACCACATCTACACAAACACTGGTGCAGTGGTGTAAACTCTGGCACGTGGAGGAAAGAATAAAACACACGCACTGACGAATGAAAGCGTGGGTATGTGCGTGAACAACTAAAAATGAGTTGATTGGTGTGTGGGAGGAGGGAGGAAACCTTTCCACGAGGCTGATTAGGTTGTTTAATTAGTTTTTATTCATTATAGCAAACCCACAACATTTATGGTACATTTAAATTCATTGTTAAGAGACAAAAACAAGCTCGCATGGGCTGTTTAGAAAGAGGCCCAGTGAAAAACAATATTAAAAACAAGGTAAGTGCAAAATGCATTATTACTGTAGTGTCCCCAGTCAATCTTACTATCACCCCTCTGGGCATTTCATGTGTCCCCTCTGTCCTTCCTCACTGTCCCTGCCTGCTCTATCACTCTGCTCAGCTGCAGGTGAACCATCTGCAGCTCTGTTGCTATGGCAACCAGGGCCTTTTCCATCGTGGCCATATCCAGCGGTGAGGTCACCTCCTGCTCCTTCAGCCCAGATGTGAACGGCTTCGTCCCCTGGCCTGATGCCGGCCCCAAGCCTCCAGGTCTCGGTGTTGGCTGGTGTCCCATCCTGCCTCTACCGTCCTCCAGCCGCTTCAGCCGAGCATTCCCCTCATGGCTGCTGTGCAGGAGCTGCTGCAAGGTTACGTTTAACCTCCTCTCCTTCTCTGCTTCTTCCTCCCGGAGCTCCAGCAAGCCTCGTTGCACCCTGACACTGGCGTGCTCTGCTTGCACCCTGCACGATGACTCAAGGCTGGGTAAACACTGCTGGCAGGTCCCCTTAGCCAGCTTGTCCAACTGGGTCCTGAGGGAGACCGTTCCTCCAGAGCATCGCTCCAGAGACTCCAGAAGCATGTTCTGCCTCATGTGGGAGTCTTCCAGAGCAATGAAAAGCTTGTCCCAGCGGGAAAAATCTGCATGCGGACATGGTGTGTTTGTTCCCTCTGTAGATAATAATCACAGGGATGAATCAGTTACACATTCCCATTATCAGTTGAAAAGTTAATAACTTAAACATCAACCAAATAAATGCCCTATGTTACAACAAAGCTATCTTAAGACTCGAAACAAGACTGTGGGATTCAGAGGGATCTGGGTTACGGTAAAGGAAAAGTTCTGAAAATTACACTAACAACACATATTTTCTGTATATATAGTGTAATGCATTTCACAGTTACAAAAGTATAACGTCAGCACATCATCTTCATTTTCTACAGCACATTTGACTTTGGATTGACAAAGTGTTTTTCAGAGTAATAAAAACACAATAAACTGTGCAAAAGACAAGAAGAAAACCTCTCCATCATGTTAAAATGAAGAATATTCAAAAAGCTCACAGCAGTGTAAAATACAAAAGCTTTTAGCTTTCAAAGGACCATGACCAGTTTCTATGTAGAAAAACCACTAATGAACATAATATACATTTTAGTTTCATCCCTCTAACATAACCCATTGTTACGTCCTTGTTCCCCATAGCCCTGATTTCTTCTACAGTACATATTTAAGTACCAGTAGGAAGCACTAGCAGAGTATTTTAATGGTACTTTGTTCATACAACAAAGTTACACTGTACATTTCAGATGGTATTATTAATTCCTACTGACTAAACAAAAATAACCACATTCAATTTGTTTACTATACAATTGAGGGGTTTTATGTTATGCCACATTTAATATACTTCAATATTATGTTTTAATGTTCAAAGGATTTTAATCTCTTGGCATTTTTGTTACACATTCCTTTGCAGATTCCAGGACTTAAAACATGTTTTCACTTGCTTTATGCACGCTTTATTACGCATGTTTGTTACATGTTTGTTATGCATGTTACAGCTAGATCTAAAATTACCCCTGACCTGACATCCTCTTTACTCTATTGATCTGATCAGAGTGGGAGCAGAAATAGTTCTTTCATTAGAGGTTTTTATGGTGGCTTAAGATATTAAGATGGTATCATCTGTATAAAAATTCACATTACGATGTGGACTGGCAGATATGATTTTTTAAGTATATAGTGAATAAACTTGGACCGAGAATAGCCGCTTGTGGGACACCATTATTTACTTCCCAAAACTAATAAATCAAAGTGTGTTGATGAATACTTATTCAAAGCACATACAATTTATTCTATTGGCTTATTAAAAATCAGGCTTGGCAGCTGAGGACAAATGTTTCACAGCGAGCCATCTGTTCAAACAAACAGGGAACAAAAGGGACAAATAAACAAAACTCACCCTCCTGTTGGTCCTGAGGGATTTCGTTGTCATAGTGGTCTGCGTAGTTTCCCTCATACTCAATCTCATTGACACACAAGGATGCACCCACGAAGCCAAGAACGCACAGCACACGCAGGATCCTGATCACTCGCATGATGAGGCTCTGAACGTGTTGCTTTTAAAATGATCACAGATCTATGAGTCGGTCACCCAGTTTTCCAGCAGTTCCCCCTTCACTACCGGTATACGAAAAGCTCTTCAAACTGAGCCAACTGTTGCTGGTGCTGACTTATAAACTCAGCAAAAGGAAAGAAGGAGGGAAGTTGAGGAGGGTGGGACAGTGGTGGAGGTTGGGTGAGTAATGCTCCAGTGGAGGTAATATGTCAAAAGTCAAACTGAGTGGGAAATGGGGGCATTATGAGGGAAGAGAGGGAGAGTTCCAGGGGCACAGGGAAAGCTGGGGGTGAAAAGAAATTAATGGAGGGAGGAGAGGCAACAGAGAAACAGAAAAAGAGTGAAAATGGGAGAAAGGACGAGCCACCAGGCAGAACAAAAAACAGTTTAGATGCAAGAACTGTCATTGAAGCTGAAGAAAACTTAGAGTCACGGACTCTCCTCCTCTTCCTCATGTCAAACGGCCCCACTGAGAGCTAAAGGTCAAGGTATGATGAAGCAAACAATTCTGAGGTCAAACAACCAGACACTTTGGCTGCATCTTGAGATCCTGTCCATTAAAAATCACAAACATTCAGTTAAAAGGGAAAACCCTGCTGGAGGCATCCACGGAAAATGTTTTTTGGATTTTTCTGCAGAGGAACGGTCACAACTCTTACTTTGGTCACACAAGCACTTACATTTTCCAAATCTTGTTCCTACATCATTAACTCAATTGATGTTTGAAATTTTTATATTACATTTAGAAGATTTCCCAGTGTAATGCAGTTATAGCTCCTCCATGCTACACAAACATAACTTGTAAAAAATAAGACAAATAAATCAAAACAGAACGAAAAGTTATATTAAAATGAATACTGCATGGACGACTATACGTCTTGGATAAACTACCTAAAGTATACTGTATTTACATCGGAGAATATACAGTTATAAAAATACTGTACATAAACAAACACAGGATATGAACAAATTGCTTTATAAGAAGCATACCAATGCTGTGAGCTCCACTGTTAAATTTCTACAGCCACAGTTTACATTGTTTTCAAGGGACATTTCAATCCACACTCTCATTTGGTCTGTCTCCTTTTTTAACCTTTTTGCTGATGAGTCAGAGTCCCTCCCTGCTGTGAAATCCCTTAACCAAAATAAATTGCAACATTGTGGAGTCTGGATTATATTTTAAGCTTGCAACAAGTCTGTTTTTAGCACGTGAAATCAAATTTAGTTGCTAAGCAACACTGGCTGTGATTATATTTTGCTGCCTGGTTACTTTGTCGATTAAGCATTCCGTGAGTAGCATTAGAACTTATTTGATGGACTCTTAGCGAGGCCAAATGGCCTTATTCTTATAGGCAGGGGGGTCTGGTCAACAGGTGTTGGGGTTAAGCAGCAGAAGTGGGACATGTCAAGGTCAGAGGAAAAAAGCCTCGACCTTTCTACTCTCTGCAGACCTCCAGACTGAGCTCACCTTGCAGATGGCAGCACGTCTGCTGGTAACTTTGCATGATTTTCTCTGCTTGCTAGGTTGTAATTGTAGCAGAGGGACTCACTGGGGTGGAAACAGGTAGTTTTATGTCAGGAAAAGAGAGTGGCTGCAGAGGAAGAGATTTCAGGGAAGGGTAGTACTGTAGGTGAAGAAAGGTATATATACAGCAGAGAGAATTCTTTTTATGATTTTTCCTTTGCTTATTTCAGCAAAAATACCTCATTGTGGGTTTGAATTTGATTTCCCTTGCCCAATTTCATAAAATACAGTTATTAGATTGCCCATCAGAGAAGCCATATATTTGTACAATATAACTTGCAGGTGTGATACAAAATACTGCAAATGCACGTCAGAAACAGTAGGTGCTCCCGTTTGAGGTTCATCCACCTATTTTTTTCTCTATAGGTCATCTTCTATTTAGGTCATCGTAAAAGAGGAGCCATATTTATCAGCAGCCACCAGACGCTATTTACCAGCCCCATCTGGACACCACACCTACAGTTTAGCTGTCACACAAAACACTCCCAGCTGGCAGTGAGGAGGAGGAGGAGGAGTGATGATTGATGAAGGATTGGTGACAACATAGCAGAGACAGGAAGATGGAGAGGGAAGAGACGGCGAGACAGATGATCAAAGTTGGATTTGAGGAGAGTATTCCTTGTGTATTAGCACTCATTACATTCAGACCAGAGAGAATTAGAGAACAGATCCTGTCGTCTGGATTGTTCTGACGAAACCAGAGGTGCAAGAGAAAATGGGACAGCGGGCGTTGTCAGCAGACACTTCATTGGTTAAAAACAGCAGAAAAAATAGCAACAGGACTTTACTGATGAATAAACCACATACTAACACTAACACAGCAAAGTCAGTCAGCACAGGCCAGTTAAATGTGAACTGGGTGTATCCCTTTTTTTTTTTTTTATCCCCAATCCTTAGGAAGAGGAGAGGAGGAAACCATGAAGACATAATTTAATCATGGAAAACTATAAAACAAAAGAGTCACTGTAAGAATACAGGCAGCCTATTTTTGTGCAAAATTTAAAAAAAAGGTCACTTTATATGATTTCAAGGCGGTTTTTGCAGCCAAAATTAGCCTAATAATATCAAAACATGAATGAGGGATTTAACTTTCTCAGCAAGTTAGCTAACCAGTGCCTGCTTTACTCAGTGTTTGCTATGCTAACAATACCTAGCTACCTCTGATACCTTCTGGCTCCATAATAACTCCACAAACAACAGCAACAACAACAACAACAAAAAAGAAGATAGCGACAGCCAAAATGCCAAAATGAGATGCCACCTCTGAAATTTACCTGGTTAAATATAAGTTTAATAAAAAATAATATATTGCCTATTACCTATCACCTATTGCTATTACCTAGGCATGGAAATGTTATCTCTGTCGGTGCCCCTCAGGTAGAGGAAAGAGCTGCGTCAAATAAAATTACTGTAGATCCCAATTCCCTTTATCTGCTTTCATAACTCACTCATGACAACCAGACTTACAAAACATAATTTCAGCTTTCCCTTCCTTCCTGTATGACACATGAACACGAAATCACTAGAATCCCAGAGAGAGGGAAAGAGCTGCTGCATCTGCTGACGGATAGGATGCGTAGCGGAAATGATAAAAATAAATTGGAAACATAGCAGGGACTTGCTGTATCAGTATGGCGGAAACACGTTCATGAGCAGCTAGGGACATATGGAGGAGAATCTATTCTGGTTTGGCTGAGTCAGAGGAAAGTTGCGGGAACGAAAGACTATTTAATCTGTCTTTAAGCACAGGCCATGCCTCCTGTGAGGCCCCTCTATAACGTAGAGCTGATTTAGTGGTGTGATATCGGTGTTGATGGTGTTATTGAACCAGGGGCCTCCTGTCCTTCTCGGATCAATATCACATAACCTGCGCTTAATCGATATAATCTGTTTGTACAGCTTCAGCTTCAGACAGGAAAGAGGTGAAGAAGTGGGAGCTAAATACATGACGAGCACACACACACGCACACACTCTCTTTTGTCTTTGTGTTTGGAGTAGTATTTCAGCGTGTGTGCATGTGTTAAGATTGTGGTAATACTGCAATCAGTAAAGCAAGCCAAGTTCAACTGCAAGCCTTATGGTGCCAGAAATGTTATTTAAATATAACTAGACTTGGCCTCAACTTGGAAATGATTGTGTGTGTGTAAATGATATGAGGAAACACTTAAGTGAACAGCAAGCAGCACACTTTAACAAGGTAATAAGAGAAACACTTAGACTGGAGAACAAAGATCCACACTGGATTTCTATTGACATTACATCAGTGTTTGCATATTTATTTCCACATCTTCACATGAATCAAACCTCACACTGACATCAGCTCAATGCACAACATGTGACTGAATTATGACTGCATGGACGCACACTTTAAAGCTGGCAGCGGCCAGGATAGTGAAAACTGTAGCTGTCCATAGACATACATCTTTACGTATTGGGACAAAAGCGTACTGGTGGGCGATTACATCAGTAAGGTCAATGCTACATTAATGTGTGTCTTTCCATCCAGGGTCCCCAGAGTGGACCCACACCACAGTAGAGCAGGGCTGCCCTCACGAAGAAAATTAACAACATCTGGACTCGGAAACTTCTACCCATTTCACCTAGTGGGGGCTCTAATGGGGTAAAAGGGTAAAAGTGAGTGTGTGATTAGCCTGTGTATAGCGGGAAACACCCAGAACGTGTATGAGGACACATATTCTATTCCACGCTAAAGCATAAAGGTCCTGTTCAGCTTGGTGTTTTGGCACCTCGCTGGACTCCCAAACACATGTAAGTAACATGTTTCATATGGAAAAATGACCTCAACTTGCAGTAACACAAGTCAAAAGGTGGCAGAGACACATATATACACACACACACACCTCTCGTTAAAGGTGCAACAGGTTTGGGAAAGCCGTAAACACGAGTGTGTCACTGACAGACAGAGACACACATGAATTGATGTTTTCACACCAACAAATATACACACATACACTTGGCACAAAGTGTTATTAGTTCTCTCATTAAGCTAACAGTCATCATCTTCATACAACATGAATAATATATGAATATGGTTCAAGGCTAAAATTATTGTGGCACTATATCACGTATAGAAATATAAGCACTTTTACAACCACTTCACATGATCTTCCCTATGGGATTAATTCAAGTTTTCTTTTCTTTTCTTTTTTTAAACCTACTGTTATAATGATATATAATGACAACTGACATCTACCACTGCTCTAATTCAGCTAAAGCTCTGATAAAATTCAGTCCCAGCTACTCAACCATATCGTCATTGGCAGTTGGTGTCTCCTCAACATCTTCTCCGTTAACAGTGAGCAGCTCGCTTGCAGTTTCATTGGCTGTTTGGGGCTCAGCAGTCATGCCATTGGTTGTTAAAGTCTCAACAGGCATGCCGTTCGTTGTTGTGATCTCACTGGGTGCTGCATTTGGAGTCTGAGACTCGTTTGAGGCTCCGCTGAGTTCAGAAGGTGGGGAAGCAGTTGTCAGACTCGCTGCACCATTGGTTATTGTGGCCGTTTCTCCGTTGGCATGTGCAATGGCTGTTCTGCTGCACTCTGTAGGGTGGCTGTCTGGATTTGATGTTGGGACATGATCAAAGGCTTGACCGACTGCTGTACTGGCTGCTTGGCCATCAGAAAATACATTGTTGTTATTGTTGTTATTTGGCTGTGTGGTTACAGAAGAATCTGTTGTTTTTTCAGTTGCGGCCAGTGGATTTGCAGTCCATGAGTCCTGGTCAAAGTCCGGAATTTGGTGGACGATTATGGGAATTGGAGAGACGTCATTTAACTCGATGGGCTCATTGGCTACATGGTTGCTAGTGGACGGATGATTAACTTCATTACTAATTGCTGACTGCCAGTTATTGGAGCAGAGGATGGCTGGGAAACTGCAAGGAGAAATTCAATCAGAACCTATTAGTTTATGTGTATAAAATCATTTGCTTCACAAAGCATTCTTAATAGTCTTGTGTTCTTTGTGAGAACAGATGTCCAGAGATCGTTGGTCAACTGGGCCGTAGATTTCAATAAAAGCATGGATTAAATCCCATATTGTAATATGTACATTATGGAACGGTATGGCTTATGAATTGACCATTTTCCATCATTCATGATAGAACAAATAAGCGTGACCTAATTGAGAGCTAATTAAAAGGGCTGGGAGCTGTGGACCTCAGGGAGGAGGCTGCTGGGCAACAGTCGGGCAAAGAGCTGCCCGAAGAAAAGGCTGCAGACAGACGCCGAGTTGGCCAGCTGAAAATTGCACCTTAGTAGTGCTGTGTATCAATACTGCCAGAAAAGCTAACAATAAGGCAAGCAATAAGGGACTCCCATACATTATTTGAGTTGTAAAAAGATTTGGTCTTTTGGTGTTGTGAAGCAGTCATACAGACCTGGCCAGCTGCTTCTGAAGATCCTGAGCGAGTTGATTGCACTGGTCGAAGTAACAAGCCTGAGTCTCCACAAAGTCTGTCAGGCTCCGCATGTGGTTGGTCTAAAAAAAAAACCCAACAACAACAACGTGAAAAAACAAACATAAAACACAATACAAGTGGAACAACAAAACTCAAAAAAACAAATGGACAATTTGCATCTTTTATTGATAAAATGTCATTTTTACAGGTTTGACTCTCTTCATTTAAGGAGACACTGAATGGCAAGCGACAGTAAAAGATTACTCTTTTGTAACAGTCAACAATACAGTCTTTTGCTGAACACATATACAGACCAAAACTTGAGAAATCTTCTTTTCTCTCTTAGGTTAGTGTTTGTTTGCACATACGTGAGTGTTGCTGATTCCTTCCACAACTTGTCTTGTTATTTCCGACTGTCGGTCGAACAGACTCTGACAGATCCTCAGCTCCATCTCTGCCTGAACACGCACACATAAATTAATCTTTTATGGTTTTTCTAATTACCTCAAGCTTTGCAGCAAAAAAAAAACAAATCCCAGAAGCTCTTAAGTCTAAATGAGCTGAACCATAGAGAAAAAAAAAAAAAAAAAATAA
>CAFUXE010000359.1:832839-875763 GCA_903364295.1 Serranus cabrilla
TAAAAAGACACAACAACAGCTGACACCACACAATTAACTTTCATCTTAATATAAACAATAAAATATATAGTTGCCAACTTAGAACTGAAATCAAGATTTTATTAAGGGAAATTAAGATTCAGGACCAAGCGATCATTTTGAAGTTCAGATTTTTTGACCAAGGGTTGTATGATATTAAAAGAATAAAAAGAATTTAAAGAAATAGCAAGACACTAAACATGTTACTGTGTGTGTGTGTGTGTACCTGGTCTGACTCCAGCTGTATGGCCCTGTCGTAGCAGGCGGTTGCATCTCGCAGCAGGCCGATGCTCTCATGCTCCAGTATCTGTTCCCGTAGCGACGGCTCCTCCCTCCTCAGGGCGTTGACCCCCCTCACTCCATCAGGCTCATGCATCGCCGCGTACAGCGTCTGCAACAGCCAATCATTAAAAACAGCTCAAGAGTGCAACTTCCATCTAACAGGGATTAGCCATTAGTTCAATATTCATGTTAATGTTTACTTTTGGAATGACATGATTTGATCATTTTACTGGGATAGTGCTCAGATAGTGCTTTGATTTGCCATATCATGAATTTTATATCAGAAAACATCCTTTTTAATATTGGGATTTTGTATCCCACACTTACCACACTTTTGTCCATTTCAATGAGAAATGATTAAGGATGCTAATGGTGTAAACCAGAAGTTAATGAGGTGAGATGTTAATGATCATCACTCATCAGCAAGGATGTGTAATAGCAAACAGGCGAGTCCTCCACAATTTTAAATATTGTTTTATAAGCGAACAAAAATTAATGAGTCAATGCGGGTCTCTATAATCAAACACATGAAGCAGAACGAACAGGAACACAAAGTAACACATTTCAGATTCACATCTTGTGATTGCTTGTTAAACGGCATCATTTATTTGACAGTTTTTGCTGTAAAATGACATGAAAAACTTTAATAAAAGTAATTATATTAAGGCCTCATCACATCATTTTTTTAGACTGTCTGACCTGCAGGAAGGTGAGATGGTCCTGGATGTTCTCCTTGTTTTCTAAGATGTATGCTTCAAAGTGCATGAGGGCTCGAGTGTACGCTCTGGACCGCAGAGAGGCTTTGGCCAGAACGTCCTGTGGAATACCCTTCAGGAAGGCCACCACACGCTGATACTCCCCGCTCTCTGCAACAGTAATGGCAAAGTAAGGTTGAGTTAATCATGCAGGTTAATAAACAACGAGGCTACATGCAGTGAAAACCAAGAAACTTGATGGAAGTGCATTTGGTGTCTCACCGTTGTGTTTGGGTTTGGAGTAGAGGATGTGGCGGCTCCACTGTGTCAGGTGAGAAATCATGCTGAACACAGTCTGTGTGCCGAGCTGTGACAGGCTGGAAGCCGTCTCCTGACCACACCCCCCTCCCCGTCCATCACCTGCTGTTAGCACGGCCAGCATCTCCTCCGTCACCTGGAACGTGACGTGTTATTAATGCCAAAATATAGCAAAAATAAAAACCTGGATTCACTGCTTGTGTAATTGTTGGAGATGCGCCCTCACCTCCTGCTGCTCTGCAGGTGTGCAGCCCAGCAGCATGTAGAGCAGAATATGAGGCAGCAGGTAGATTGTCACCTTGTAGTCGTGTTTGATGATGAAACTGCAGCAGGTGAACACTCTGCTGGCCAGCTCGTGTCTCACCTAAAACATACAAAATCTGGAGATCAGGTTTGGTCTCTATGTGCTTTCTCACAGATGATATTTTCAGCTTTTGATATTCACAAAGTCACAATAATAATAATAACAATAATCATTTTATATATAATTTTTCATCGTAATGTGAAGAGTTATTTAGATTTTTTTTAGGTATTTATTGTAATTGTTGTTATTAGCCAAAAACAGATATTCCTATTTGGGTACGTTAAACAATGCCATAAACAATAAAAACAATAAAAAAAAAACCCAAACACAATAAATATCATATATTTTGAAATACAATTGCATATTGTGCCCGATAACTGCATTCATATCGCCCAGCTCTAAGAGGAATTTACATAGATGTGCATGGTTTGGCTCTGACCTTGCTGATGAGGTATCCGGCCCACGTGGCTGACCAATCAGAGAACTTGCTGCCTCTTTTACTCAAGTACACTGGCTTCTTCAGTTTGGACCAGTTGACTTCCTTCTGACTGCTCTTATACCTGAAGACAGAGAGGGAGGAGATAGTAATGGAGTGGGACATGTGAATGAAGCAGGAAAGAGAGGTAAAGAAAACGGGAAAGAGGCAGGAGAAAATGTATATGTGCTGCAAGTTGAATACCTGCTGTTGAGGTGCGGCTCCAGTATTTCTTGAATCTGCTCTGGGAACCTCCTCCACAGACGGCGCCCCGGTGAGTCGGTTCGAGCCTCTCGGCACTCGAAGATGGACAGCAGCTCCTACATGAACACCAACAAACATTACAGACAAGACATAATGCAAAGAAAGAGAAGGAAAGGCACACAGACAAGTTAATGTGCAAAGGGAGAGCTTGCACGTGCGTGAGTACCTGAATTGCATAAGCAGCAGAGTCCTGCGCTCTCACGTCATCAGCATAAGCCAGAAATGTTCTGGTGAGTTCAGTCAGCAGGTCGTAGGCGAAGTTGGGATCATCAACTCCACTCTATTAAAAGAAAAACATAATCAGACATTTGGTTTCTGACTGAGAATTTCCCTATTTAACCTCTGTTGAACATGTGTATTTTGCACACAGGTTATAGTTATATATGTCTATTTAGCTTACCACAAAGGTGTTGCGATCACCGTTGGTGTGTGTGTGTGACAGATCCAGACGTCCAGGGTCGATGGCCCCCAGCTCCCCCAGACACTCCCCACAGAGCAGCCTGGCCTCTGGAGACGAGTCCTGGCAGCCCTTCAGCAGCACCGACACCAGGCTGGAGATGACCGGCTCCACTGCCTCACTCGCACACACCTGCCGCAGCAGCCACTCCTGCAGTCCACGACACAAAAAAAACCCATTTATGTTATGGTGTGGAACAATATACGGCATGCCAGGAGGCTGTAGTGGTGAAATTGTAGCAGTGAAGCTGCTCAGTGAAAGATTAGTAGAAAATCTATGAACTATGGACTTGTGGGTTTTTGTACCTGCTTGCTGTGCATCATGTCTCTGAGGCTGGTCAGCGCATGAATCCTGACGTCAACATTTTCATGTTGAACGGCCCTCATGGAGAGCTGCAGCGCTGCGGCCAGGTCACTGCTGCTGGCCGTCAGCTGTGGAATAACACATCAGACATTAACACCACTGATGTCAACCAATAACCCATAATCCTTTATTTATTCATCATCACAATCATCTTCTTCTCCATACTGACCTTCTTATAGTTCTGCAGGACAGTGTGGATGTCTTTCAGCTCAGGGTGGTCTGGCAGAAAGTAAATCTCGTGGAGGTAGTCGTTGACTTCTTCCCTGTGGGAAATGGACTGAATAAGATCCCTGCTCTCAGAAACTCTGGGATTAAGTGCTGCTCTATTTTTGCCAATTATCTAGTGGTCAGTGTAGAACAATATGGGAAATACCAAAACCTCAGTGATATTTTGGGGTTGTAAAATGTTGTTTTTTGTTGCTTTTTAGTACTTGTCTGAAACCTGCAATCTGCCAGTGGTTTTGAAAAGCATGTTTTCTTTTTCTTTTTTAAACTGTCAAACTTCCAATACCATTTATCAGAGCCAACAGTTATTGTAAGATTTGAAAATAATATATGACTAATGCTTCCATCAAGGAAATTAACCAACTCTTAACTTAATAGTGATATTTCATTAAAAATGAAAGAAGCCTTTTTACTAACCAGATCCTGAAAAAAAAAGCTATGAATGACTTTGTTTGGCTTTGCACTTCTAAATATTTGATGTGTAACTTCCTGCACAGGCCCAGTTTGGTCATTTAAAAAGGGTTTGTGTGTGTTACCTGTTGTCCAGTATGAGGAAGCGGATAATGGCAGCTGTTTCTTTGGGCTGCAGTGGGATCAGGGGCAGGAGTGCAACAATAACATGACTCAGCAGAGGGCCCAAGTGTGCCGGCTCCACGCTCCTCACAAAACACTCCCACGTCCTGCCCACACAGGAGGAAGGAATTAATATACAGACTCAGAAGCAGCAGTTTAAACTGAGGTTAGTGGCATGAATGAATAAAGTTATTGGTATATTTTCTATGTAATAAACAGTCCTTTTCTGATGCCTTAACTGTGACCAAGGAGGCAGGTGTGATATGTGTATTTATGACAAACTTTTATAATAAAATAATGCCAATCTTGACCACATCAGAAGCAACACACCACTGTTATACAGTTTCCCTAAAGTGTGAGTGTGTGTACTGACTGGCAGCAGAGCAGAGGGAAGTCCTCTCTGTATCGGAGGCCTGTGCGGAGCGTCGTCATCATCTTGACTCTGACAGAGCTGATGTGTTTGGAACCCATCAGTCGCATTAGAGCCATCACACTCGTCAATGCCTGCACAAAGAACAGACACACACTTTCTATTACACACTTTGTGAGCTGGGCAGAATCCCAGTGGAAAAACACACATGATACAATATTGCTCTCAAACTCTCTCACAACAACAAAACATTCTCAATTATCTAATCAGCTGTCAGGAGTGGATCACGCACCAACTTCTTGCGGTCCTTCTCTCCTGCGCTGGAGCTCAGCAGCTGCATGTTGAAGAAGGCAAGAATTCCCAGCAGCTTCGGCTGCAGGTAGTCCGCCTGTCACACAGCAGACAAGTGAGGAAAAATACAGTCATGTTAAAAAAGACACATGAAAACTGATTAAGTAACAAATATAATATTAGCTGAAAACAACATGCATATAAATGAGTCTTATTGGTGTCTTGCATGAGGCTACAAGTAATTAGTTTAATTATTGATTTCTGTTATATATGTATACTTATTTTAGACTATAAAAAGACAAAAAGACAGATACCTATAAAGTGCTTTTTGTTTGATTTGGAGTGTAAAGAAGGCACTGTCGTTCATTTTAAAAAGGTTTGGGACTGAGTTACATACGACCCTGTTATCATTTTACAACATGTCAGGTTATAAAAATGAAGAAACAAATAACAAAATTTCCAAACTATCTATTTAATTGAAGTACAAGATAAAGCAGGAACCACGTACCATGCGTGTGGGGGCGGTGATGTCTCTGGGACCCTGGTACGGGTCATCATTGGACGCAAAGGAAGCCAGGATCGCCAAACCATTAAATACCTTTGTAGAAATGTAACGTACATGTGTGTGAAAAGTGGATTCATTCATGACACATAAGCATTTAATATACAGGGTATTTTGTGTTTGAGTGTAACCTGTTGGTAGTGCTCTCCGAGGCGCAGCAGCAGCTCGTTGTGTAGACCCTGGAAGTCTTGTCTTAACAGAGAGCCCAGCTCAATCTCTGTCTCACTCTGGGAGAACATTAGGAAAACAAATATAAATCAGTCTGACAATGTGATTATTTACCATGGACAGCAACCACGGCTTCATTTATCAGACTTGTCAGACGCACACACAGCGAAGGCTCACACTGCCAAAGTCTTATTTTATTTTACTGAAGCTCTTGATGTTTTGGCCAAACTTATTGTTCAGTTCTGTCAAAGGTCACTTTGCCCCGGTGGGACTTTAATGCTTTAGATCATACAGAAGACGGCGGCGTTTCGGAATTGTATTCACACAGGGCTTCGTCTTTGCATGATACAGCTTTAAGCAAGGAAGTAGTTATCTGCTATGTTCAAGGACCATCGTTAATTAAAAAATCCAAAGATAAATTGTGTTTTTTACTGTTTTGTCCTCAATAAATGTTTTTTGAAGATCTTTTTTTTTAAAGAAACATGCCTTGCAAACCTGGCAGCAGGTTGTGGGGTTCAGAGGATCAATGATAAATGCTTTTTAATGACTCCATAATTCTATTTACAACTCCAACATCATCTAAATTCATTGCTGACCACAACAACCAAAACAACAACTAATTGCTTGAATGTGTAGCCAATTACAGATTGCAGCTATAATATGTCATTATTATTAATACCTGCAGGTAGTGGAAGGCCCTCTCTAGCTCTTCTTTCGTGCAGGAACAGACCAGATGGCTGAAAATGTACTTGAAGTTGTTGATCAGGATCTCTCTCCTGTTTGCCTTCAGCTCATTGGCCAGGGTCCGGATGAGGGCGGAGCCAGTAGAACTTGCTTTGGCTGCCAGGTAGGGCAGGAGCACCTGGAGGGTCCTCTGTAGAAAACGTACGTATGTTCAGAAGCACTCAACTAAATACACATAAAACCGTGTCTATACTATCACATTATACTGTACACTATGAGCGCATGACGTACAGTGAGGAAGCGGTGGAGGTCCGGGAAATCAAACGCATGTGCGATCTGAGCCAGGATGTCCAGGGCCAGCTCTCTCTGATTGGCTGATTCAC
Source organism: Serranus cabrilla (assembly GCA_903364295.1). Taxonomy (NCBI): domain Eukaryota; kingdom Metazoa; phylum Chordata; class Actinopteri; order Perciformes; family Serranidae; genus Serranus; species Serranus cabrilla. The sequence continues at coordinate 839,272 of CAFUXE010000359.1, forward strand.
TGCCATGATCCGGCGTGCTCCGTAGGGCTGATGCATGACGTGAGTGCAGTGACTCCACCAGGAACTAAAGACAGAGAAGAAAGTACTAACTAAAGCCACCATGTCTTCACATCTCTGCATCACTGCACCCAGGTTATAGATTTTTTGACTAAAATCTATCACCAAGAAAGAACACATTTTTACACCTACAAATACACAGAATCATGTAGAGACCTTGCTACACCATAACCATTATCATCATCTATTTGTATCAAATGTATGTTTTGAAATTTTGTTATTATTCACAGCATTACGGGCTGAGAAATTTCTAAAAGAGTATCAGCTTTAAGCCCAAATTCATGAAAGATGTAAAGACTTAATACCTGGCAAATGGGGTTCTTGTACTGACTGAAGAGGGTCTGAAGTTTCAGACCTTTGGCGGTGGCGAGGGCTCTGATCTGAGTGTAAGCAGCTACAGACACCGGGGACGACTTGGACAGCAGACAGTGGAGCAGCCGCAGCAGAGAGAACGACACCAAACTGCCCTGAGACGCCCTGAACGAAGAGAGAGACACCGAAACTTACAACAAAATATGAAACTATTTAAAAAGGAAGTTTCAATAAAAACAGGCAAGAATAAAAATGTGCTGTAGAGTGATAATGAGACTTGAAATATGCTGCAGAATATATATTACTTTATGGAACATATCTTATGTGTAACTGTTATTATTACTACTTTGTGCTCTTGAAGACAGACAAAGGTCACCTGTACCTGCCAATCTCTCCCGTTGTTAGGATGAGAGTGTTGCGCAGCTCGTCGTCTCTGTTGAGTTTAGCGTTGTTGAATGCCTCTTTAAGACGGGCGACCAGGAGCTTGGATAACGAGAACAAACACACACATCATCAACTTACCATCATTCTCAAAAAAAAAGAAAAACAATTATTTATACAAGGTATACTCCTGAGAAGGTTGGCTCTAAAACAAAAAAACGTAAACCAAGTAAAAATGTATTTCATCCCCTTGAATTTTTTATTTTACTGAGGAAATTGTGATTTTAAGGCAGAATATAAACAAACTTTAATGTGCATGCTTTACTAATAGGTTTGTCACCAAGTGAGATGGGCTGAAAGAACCTGAAATGCCGCTGTTATGTCCATCTGTCGCCAACCCTGCCCCCCTTTTTGTAAACATGTTTATTTCCTTTTTTTCTTGAAATAAAATGTTTAAATAAATAAATAAATGTTTCAAAGAAGAGTCATATTTTAATGATATTTGTATGCTCTTTCTGTCTTAAAATAATACATTTATAATGAAAATAACACCTTTTAGATGTAAAAATGGCTTACCTCACTCAGAGAGTCCTGCTCGGAGTTTCTGCTGGTCTCTGTTAGCAGGAAACGCACTGATTGGCTGAAACAAATTCTGACCATTGGATCCGAGTCCTCCATTAGACCAATCAGAGCACAGAGGACTGCCTGGGAGTTACTGTCCCCACCAACCAGACTGACGTGCTGACAGAGGTGAGGCAGAGCGTCCAGGAAAGCTAAGATAATGAAACAAAGTGAAAAACTGGATAAAATCTTTGAAAATGCATTGAAGATAATCTTTAGGAGGAGCACAGTAATGTCCTGTAGGTAAAATAAATGTAGCATCATTTAGGTTTAAAGCCTATTATGGAAGAAAAATCACACACCCAAAAAAAAGACCCAGATACCTTGTTTAACACTACTCTGACTTTGCTGTTTGAGCAGTGGCAGGAAGGGTCGGACAACAGTCGCCCTGATGGATGGAGAAATATTCCCAGCATGCTCTGCTGCAAGGCTGAGTTGGTGGCAGAGGATCTTAGGAATACAAGTGGACTCTGTGCAGGCGTCACTGAGCTGGGAGAGCTCTGATTGGATACAGCTCAGCTGACCGATGGTCCTGGCGAGCTCCTTCTTCACCTGCTCCGAACTGTCCTCCAGCATGGGACTGAAAATATACACAGTAAACATGAAGAACAAATACATAAAATAATGTTGCCTCCATAATGTTTATACATATACATGTGCGTACAGCAGAGCGGTGCTGATGAGGTTGTGTTGGGAGTTTCCAAGGTGGTGAAGAAGAAGAGGGAAGGCCCTGACCGCAGCCGCTCTCACCGCCTCCTCTGGACCCTGCAGCGCCTTGGTAAACACACACACACGCCACGCCTCACACACACCGCGGCGCAGGAGGGCCAGCAGTGACACACTGTCAGCCTGGATCTCAGGAGCTGGAAACAACAATTAGAGTTTGACAGTAATGTCAAGTTTTGCCTGGTAAGATCAACGAAACTAATTAATCTTAAATTACATTTTTAGTGTGATGTTGGAGAAATACTCACAGTAACAGAGGCTAAGTCTCTGAGCCAAAGCAGGCAGCCAGGAGGGGAATCCTGAACTCTTATAGGCTGAGACAGACTTGTTGTCACACACCCAGGGCAGAGACAGCAGAGCACACACACGCCGCTGGAGCCCATCCTCACCGTGGCTGCTCACTTCACACACAAACACACCGGGAGATGAAAACAGATGGCGATCTATAAACTGTACTCAAAAATATGCTTTATAGTTGATTTCTGCTATCATCTTCAGAGTAAAGCTTGTTTTTTACACTCATTAAGACTTTAATCATTATCACAATTTGCAATATATGTTCAATTTTCAATACATTTTTCACAAGTAACTGTTGATCTCAGGTCAGTCATGGGTTCCTATTTGCGTAGAGGAGTGCAGAATTTAATGTTTTTTTTCAGTATCTGATTAGTGCAAACTATTTATTTTTGGCAAAATATTAAATGAGACAGATAGAATATAGTGATTTTGATGTCTTTGATGATGGTATATCACTGTATATCCTGACAGAAAAGGTAGTTTTACTGTTCCTAGCTATGATAAGTTGTGTAATTTTGGCAACTTTTGCAAAGAAAAACTTTATTTTAAAAATGCCAGCTGGTTGTGAGGTTCAGAGGGAATAATGGCAAAAAAGAACTGACAATATCCTTTTTTTTTTAAAGTAAATAGTAAATAAATAACAAACCAAACAATCAATAGGAACAGCATGTATAATGTGGGTTTATGGGTGTGTTATCCTTACTTGTCAGGTAAAGGATAGAGTCCAGGACCCTAACAGTAGTCTGGACAGCAGACTGAAAGTAGTTCTGGTTTAAGTCGGGTTGAGGACCTCCTTCCAACACGGACTGACAGCTCTTCAGGGCCCTGCCAAGAGTCTCAGTGGGCACCCAGAGAAGAGGAGAAGGACTGTCGGCAAGGAAAGTGAGAAAGACAGAGAGACGAGTAAGGTCAGTGTCACAAAAATGCAGCAACATGTCTGAAAACAATTCTTATAGTTGTATTTCTGTGTGTAAGACATGAAGATGTTAGTTACCTGGTGGGAGAGGAGCACAGGGCTGCCAGGTGGAGGACGAGGGACAGACCCTCCAGTGCTGAGAGAGTCTGCTTTGTTTCAGGTGTGTCAGAGTTCAAAAAGGTCAGCAGCTCCTCCAGCCGACTGTTCACCACAGCCCACACCTCACTGCCAACACGCATGTCCACCTCTCTGAAGACACACAGACACGAGTTAGATATCAAGTCTCTACTGTCACTATCAAAGAAATTAAAAAATATATATAATTATATAAGCATAACTGAGCAGCTTCACTACAGCATATTTCAACAATGTTGTTACACAAGTGAGAGAATAATTGAATGTATAATCAGATGTTGTGTGGTGCCTTTCCACTAAACTTGACCACTGGACTTCTTCCGTAAGAGAACACAGTTTTTGAACTCACGCTGCTGATGCTTTTGTTGATTTGCTGACTGACTTGGAGGTAGATTTGCAGGGTTTCTTAGCAGCAGTCTCTCCATCTCCTGACTTCTGCATCACCATCACAGTCTCAGCCTTCAGTGCAGCTTCAAGAAACCCCTCTGCACACTACAAAGGAAAAATACCTCAGATATAGTGCGAGAGAGAGAAAAGATCTGACCACATTATAAATCAAAAAACATAAATCCTACTTCAGCTTGATTTTCTGTTCCAACGGTGCGTGCCAGCGTCCTGCAGACCTCTGTGACTCGCTGCCGTCTTAACAACGCAGCACTTTCATAAACTTGGGCGACAGACAGCAAGAAGCTGAACAGCAAGCAGAGTGATTCAGTGACTTCTGCCCCCAACTTGACATCCGACCCTCCAAGAGCACAAACACACTCGAACATCTGCGACACATAGATGGGCTCAAAGCGTGAGTGAGAGACACACAACGACTGGAACACGCAGCGGGTCAGGTGCAGCAGCTCTCCTTCATACAGATCTTTTTCCTCTGAGTTTGCTGTGTACATGTAGGGGTGTGTTTCCAACAACTGAAGGTAGGCCGTGAAGAACTCGTGGCCCTGCATCTCAGGAAACCCTCCCAGCTCCACCAGTCGACTCAGCATCACCATGGAGAGCTTCCTCAACCTGGTGTTGCCATTAGCCAAGAACGAGCAAGCCGTCTCCCAGGCCATGCTGACGTCACGAGGGGAGACAACTCCTCGCAGGGCGTCGGTAACGACACCCAATGCCACAGCAGTCAGCGACTCCAGAGCAGCAGGTGAGGAGAGAACTAGAGGAGAGGGGGTGAGGTACGAGGAGGCACAAACTGGGGAAATAGTGAAGCACTCGAGTGTGACAGGCCACCGGCTCTTTGTATGAATGCCCAACATGTGTCCGTTTCCTGCCAGTGTTGAAATGTGAGTGTACAGGATGTTGCTGAGGTCCTGGGCCAAAACAATGAGCTCCTGAGTGAGGTGGCTGAAGATGAATGGCGCCCTGGCTCTCAGAGTGTGAAGTAAAGAGCACAGCACTGCAGAGACCCGCCTGTGGAGGATGTCACAGTCGGGAGCTGCTGCCACACGAAGCAAACGCACCGCCACCCACTTACTGAAGTCTGAATAACGAGAATAAGGAAATATCAGAGGTGGAGGGGACAAAAAACTGAAAATAATAATACAGATGGGAATAGAAAGAAAACGTAAAACTGCAGCTTTTTGAAGAGCATCTCATACCAGTACAGCTCTGTGTGGTGTCAGGGTACTCAGCTGGCTGGCAGGCAGGGTTGGTGAACATCAGAGACGAGGATTTGATTATATGCTGCACAAAGTCCAGAAGCATCACACAGGCTGGCTCTGAACTGGACTTCTTATTCAGCCCGAGAGCAACTGGAAGAACACAAGACAACAGATTTGATCAACAAACTGTTTCACTGCCTGGGGATCAGGATCCTTCCTGCAGGGTTGCTGATAAATCTGTAAAACCGCAGTACCTTAATACCTTATATGTCTGTGAAATGCTGCATTGTTGTAATCTACAGGACTAAACTGATTACTCCAATCAAAAGTGTGAGAAGTGTAATTGAACTGCTTTGGGTCAGAGATATGCAACCTGTGGCATTAGAAACGGACAAAGTACTTACTTTTAAATCAGTTTACAATACAATGATACGAATAAATGTATTTATTTTATATTTAAAAATGTAAAAACAACACAAAAGATAATTAAATAAGCAATAAAAAATAGATACAAAATGAAATCATGCCAAGAGTCAGAATAAATAGGGTAATTGAAGAGGAAACATTAAATCGGGAGCACAGTCTCTGAGTTTTTAAATATTTTTTTTAAATTCTTTATTAAGTTATTGTTCTTCAAAATGTAACTTCAACAAAAGTTACATTTTTTTTTAAGTAAAACGTACAGATCTTTTTACACAATGTGCTGAAACAACAACAAAAAATTAAGCTAAAGTTAAAAATTACAGATAATAGCATGTGACATAAATCTATAAATATCTTGACATAGTTACCGTGTTTCATTGAAACTTACCGACATCAACATCCGTCAGTATTCTGTCGATGAACTGACAGAGGATCTGTCGAGGTTTCTGCACCGCCTGCTCGTACTCGGCCGCGCTGGCGCTGCAAATACCAGCACAGTGTAACGTTATTTATGGACACATTATAAAGCAGTTTCAGAGTCTGACATGCTGTTGACAGTTAGCTTAGCCCACTTTAGCCGTATCCTCACCTAGCTAGCTCCTGAAGAGCCGGTATCATCGCAGACATCTCCAGACCCTCCATTTTTACAGCCGCTTGTTGTGTTGCTGTAAGTAAAAGCAACTTCTTCAAATATTATATTATTTTTTTCAGGTTATTTTAACCAGCACGCCTCTACATGTCCTGTCCATCCTGTCAGGTCCTTCGAAAACTTTCGCTCCAAAATGACGTTTTTGTTTTGGTACGGCGGCCACCGAGGGTCAAAACACACGAACTGCAAAACTACTCGCCTGCTGTTTTGTACATACTGCTGGAAAAGACATGCAAATAATTTATAAATAGACTATTCTGTCATAATTAAGTAATATATTTAAATGAATATATTAAGTATTAAGATATATTTAAAGTAAAAGGACTCACTATGCAGAATGACCCATGTAAGAATTGTTTTCTATTTATAGGTCATATTTATTCATGCATTCATGTGTAAGCATAGTTTTTATACTGCAGCTGATACATGTTGGAGTAGTCTCCTACATATGCCATAATCATGTTTAGCTACTTTTCTCCACTGACTGCATTCTTTTTAATTGAAGCAATTGTTTCTTATTTCATGTACAAATAGGTTGTACATATTTGAGTATTTTAGATTGAAAGTTTGCTTTTACTTTTTTTTTGCTTAAGTTTATTTCAGCGTCACTACCTGGGCCTCTTGGAACCTTTTTCTGTCCACTTTATTAAAAAAAAATCACTTTAAAGACTTTCGAAAACACAAAGGATCACATCAAATTCTCCCAATTGAAATGTCCTAAAAAGTAACTAAGTAGAGTATCTCAAAATCAGCATGTTGTTTTCTCCTTTATTTAACCAGACACAACACATTTAAGGCTGTTTGTTTTTTTATTTTTTATATTTAATAGATTCTCTTTTATAATTACATAGCAACATTTAATGCACAACATTTACAGACATAAAGGACAGGTGTGTGTATGATCATATTTGTCCTTCTGCTGAATCTTTGTTTTCTGGTCACACAGTCACAAAATAGTTATTTGCTATTAAATGCAAAGAACAATTTGAAGTTTGTTCTATAAAATCACAGATAATAAACATATGCAGTGGCATTGCTGATGAGAAATTACTTCCAACTTTAGGCAGGCTTACTGTTTGTATGAAAAAAGAAACCAGGACTGTCTTGTTCAGATCACAGAAAGGTTAAAGGTCGGAGAAATAAATTATAATGATGAGAAAAAGATGATAAAAAAAGAAAGAAAAGTGCATAAAAAACACAATGTATATCTATGGTTGGTTTCCAGGTTGTTTGTTCATGTCTTTTTCAGCGGTTGGCCTTTTTTAAACCGTGGCCCATGAGCGAGGCGAACATCGTCAGCACCATCTTGGGATTCACTTCCACCAAATCGTCGGGCAGCGCATAGACTCGAGCTCCGATTTTACGAGCCAATGAGATTGCGTACCTGGTGGAGGAACAGGAAGAGAGAGGAGTTAGGAGGTGATGAGTTAAAGATTAAAACAACGATGAAGGAATAGGGAAAAACATATTTTACTTTGCATTGTTTTGTTTATCAGCGTCCTTCATCCATCCTTTCTCTCCTTTCTTCACCATGTCCCACTTGACAGTACCGGGGGCGATGGCGTCGATCAGGTCAATCACTGGCAGACTGGTGCTGATCAGTTTGTCCTGCAGAAAACAGGGAAATTAGGATCAAATGCAGCCTTGAGTTAACGTCAATACACCAGTCTCTCCCATGCACTCACCTTGAAGCTGCTGATCTGTGTGTCCTTTCGTTTGTTGCTCAGTGTGGAGTTGACCCAGCTGAGGATGATCTGATCTCCGACCCTCTCTCCATCACCCAGATCCGACAAAACCAGCACTGTGTACCTGAAGGACAACAACCAGGAGAGATAACCTAAACTGTACACGGAGCAGCTAGAGACACGTCCCACAGCTTCGGACGGTCCATGTACCTCCTCATTAGCTGCCAGACGAGTGCCAGGGTGTGCATCCGGCTCCCCTCGTTCAAGTTTTCTCCTCCAATACCGACCAGGGAGAAGTGAGCCACATCCCTGCCCAGCTCCACAGCATAGTTACAGTTCTCCAGCTAAAATGTGAAGGAAACACATTTGATTTTACCATCAAAATGTTTTTTTGATAGGCTCAACAGCTATTTATATAGGGCATTCAGTGGACTGGCACTCACAGCAAACAACAGTGAAGCTCGATGCCATTTTTTCTACATAGCAAATATTTGTTTCCTGCAATATTAGGTTGATGTTCTGATCGTCGTGTACAGTAGCTTTAAAGTGTACACAAACTGTAATACAGGCACCTTCTTCATGTTGGCCCCCAGGACAGAATAAGGCGGGTTGTTGACTTTCTTCCAGTTCACAGGCACATTAACCTTCTCATAAAGCTGCATGATCACCAAACCATCACACAGGTCACTGCAGAAGACAAAACACAGAGAAAAAGAGGAAACACTCAATCCACCTGTACTGGAAAACACACATCAGTTTTAGATTAGGAGGTTCATAAGAGACACTGTGCATCTTTCCATGATAAGATTAACCACACTGATGTGTACGTGAGACATACCAGAACAGGTGGTTGACATATGGAGAGACACCCAGAGAGTTCATCCAGTTTCTAAATGTTTTTTCTTCTTTGGTCTCAGCTGGAAAGACATGAAGACATGATAAACATCCACATCACCTTCTCATCGAGGTATTCCCACATAATCACTGTCACCTGATTGTTGGTTCAGCTCCTGTAGGCCGTACATACAATTAATGTTGATTTGTGGCTGCTGCTTTGGTTTTATTACCTGTGTGTTTAGCTTTACATCCCTGTGCATTCATAGTATGGTAAACATCCTGTTCTGAGCATTTTATGAATTAGTTTTATCTTTGGGTTGCTAGAGAAGCAAGGAGCAGCCTTTAGACAATGATATGACAATGATATGAGTTGTGCCTCACGCTCTATGTGTGCAGTCTCTAGGTCGTAGTCTTTGCCGTTGATGTGAGCCTTCTGCAGACTGGGATGCATGTTGTACAGGTTTGCTACAAAGGCCATGTTGAGTTTGCTGTTTCCTGATGTGACGTCATGAGGAGAAACAAACTGTCTGCAGTCCATCCGGGCCGCCTGCTGCAGCATCAGCTCAGCCCTCCGGTCCAGATCACGCTCCTTCACATGCACATAAAACAGACACACGTGTACATGCACGGTACAGGCTTACAGAAAACACTAACTTCTGTCTTTTATCTCTGTCTTCATCAGTTTGATTCTAAAGTTATTTTACTTGTTTGCAAAGATTTAAATGACCTTGCTCCTCCCTATCTCTGGTGTTACTTAATGTAATTTTATTCTATTATCATTCTATTATTTTTTTATATGTAAGTTTTTATTTTTGCAATATTAATCTTGCATTTTTTTTTTATTATTATTTTTTAAAATTATGTTATTCAACCTTTATTTAACCAGGAAGTGAAACATTTTAATGTTATATTTTATTAATTAATTGAATCATTCATTACTTCACTGACCTGTATATTTTTGTCTGCATTGTTTCAATTCTGTTGCAGGCTTATATGAAAGGTACTATAAAGCTACATAAGTCAAAAAGATGAGTCGAAGGTTCACTTCATCTTCACATTTGATATTTTCCACTGTAAAAATAAAAAAAAACAACTCACATTGAGGCCGCTCATGTCAATTTTGACGTTCATTTTGAAGTCGTTTTCTCCTTCAATAGCAATCTGGTTCAACAGGTGGAAGTAGGCGCGCGAGTCCTGCAGTGGTACAGTACAAGAATGGGGTTACACTTGTGTTTGTGTGACTGTGTGTGTGTGTGTGTGTCTGTGAGTGTGTGTGTTCTGAAGGGGACCTTAATATCATCACTGAAGTTGCTGATGATGCTAGTTCCTGCATTGCGTAGATGATGGTTGACCCATCGGAGCAGCAGCTCCTCAGGGGACAGAGACAACAGGTGGTCCAGGTTCTCCTTATCATTCAGAAGGGCAATCAGGCCTAAAGACACACATGCCATTAGTACAACAATGGTAACATTAACATTAGAACAAAAACTGCATCCCAACTGGATTGATGGTGTATAGTAAATGTGTGTGTACTGACCTTCGTTCCTGCTGATTTCTATGTCAGCAAACAGGCCAACCTTGATAATCTGCCAGAACAGTCCCAGCACCAGATGGGGTTTCCCAGCCATCAGATCATGGGCATCGATGCTCACCACCATACAGCCGATCGCTGAGGCGGAGTTCAGCGCCAGGACCAGATTCTCCTACAAATCATTCGCATATTAACGTTTTCATTTTTGCAAGTCAGAAATGTAATGGAAAAACAGCAGAATATAACAGCTCAGCAAAAATAAAGACTGTGGCCTGATTCCTCTTAAAAATAGATTACTTATTAGAAATCAAATTCAGCACTTTAAACTAACCCCTTTCAGCAGATAGATAGAATAGATGAGAAATAAAAGGACAAATATGAAAGCTTTTTTCCTTTACTTCTTCACAGAGGCGGCAACTACAGAATCACAAGCGATTTATAATAGAGTAAAAGAAAGTATGCAGTAAAAAGTTAATATATTACAAGCTGTTTTTTGGACAGTGCAACATTATTGGACAGACAATCTTTTGTCCTGGACATGGACACTTACAGCTGTCACTGTCTCAGTTTACATTCAAACACACACTAGCCATGGGAACTGGTTTGTTTACTGCTCAATAAAATCTAATATATTCTGCATTTTATAAGTCACAGTTGTAACAAAAGAGGCAGATTGATCTTGTCATCTAACACTCAGCAAGAAATCTAAAAAAATCAAACTACCCCTTTAGTTGATGATGCAATTATCACTTTTCACACATTAAGTCTGGTAATTATTCTCTTTCCCTTGTATACCTACTTATATGTTCAGTGTGCATGGAAGAGTTACAATGCATGACACATTTTTTTGTATTTGCAGTGTATTATTACAAATCATGGATTAAATTAATTTGTGAAAAGCTACAACTCACTGTCATTTTGAAGGTAGTAAGTTTCTTTGTGTTGATGACTCTTTCGTCAATGGTGTCAGGCTGAGACAGGTTGATCATTTTGCTGAAAGAGAAAAAGAATTGTGAGCAGGAGACAAACTGAGTGAGGAAAATGTGTGTAATGTCATATTCTCGTGTGTGTGTGTGTTACCATAACAGGATGCCATCACGGACAGAGGCGAAGAGGCTTTCATTGTCGGGGTTCATGGGCAGCAGATGTTGGCAGTCTGGATCTTTCGCCAGGGCTTTGTTGATCCAGTTGACAAATGCCACCTTCTCCTCATCTGAACACACACAAACACACACATGAGGATATACAGAGAGTCACACATTTTGGTGCAACGAAATCATAGAATCAATAATTTGCATGTGAAGGCATATTCTGTCACACCGGAGTAGGAGTGCTGTGTTCCCTCGCTGGAGTTTCCTGACGTTCCTCCAAAGGAGCGGATCCCGTCTCTCCTTGTGATGGTTTTCTTGAACGTCTCACTGAACTCTTTGCTCTTCAGCTCCTGATAGATCTGAACAAGGACGGGCTGTGTTACTGCATGCCTTCCTTCATTGAATAACTCTGCATATTTGTTCACAATCTGAAAGCCAAACTCACAGAAACAAACTCTTCGAAGCTGATCTTCTCGTCCTTGTTGGTGTCTCCGGCGATGAAGGTCTCCATGATCTCTCGCACCTTGTACCCTGGCAGGGAGAAACTCGCCTCTCTGAACAGCTCCTGGAGCTCAAAGTCGCTCACGAAGCCGCTGTTATCAATGTCTGGAACACAAATAGACACGCAGAGAAACGCACACACAGATACAATGAGTCAATTTGCTTTACAAATATTAATCTGAAACTGATGAGCTCAGGATTTATTGGTAAATATCGCAAAGAGATGATAAAAGCAAAGACAAACAAAAGGCTGGTAATGCTTTATTAACAGTTCTGTAATTTCATTATAATTTAATTTAATAATAGTTTTATTTTGGGGACTGACAACAGGGAGTATAAGACTGGTTTATGAGTTTAATTAGCTGTGCTTACAGGCAGTTATTGCTTTATGAACAGCTACTGCTGTTAATCATTCAGAAATAATTGAATATTGTAAACTTTGTTCTCCATATATGTTGAATAATATGCTTGCCCTCTGCTGACCGGCTGTTTGTGACCAGGCTTTTTTTATCATGTAATCCCTCCAAAATAAAGCGGTGTTGACACTGTGTAGTTATTGTTCCTGTGCAGCATAAAAATGAGCTGATAAACGGTATAATAACGTGATATCAGATCGGTGTATAGCCTCGTATACTGGTCGATACATGACACCAGAATTTTTTATGCTGAATGAAAGGCTTTCACAATACTAGTATAAGGCTCATTTTCACATCTCTGTTCACCTAACATTAGATATGACATCATAAAACCTCAATCTCGTTGCTTATCTTGTTGACCTTTCTGCTTACATCATCCTCACACAAATAAATAATGACGCCCAAACCAACTTTAACACATAATGCCAGAGATCTTTATTCTAATACCATCAACTGGCCAGTTCTGACATTTACTGCATCACAGCTTTTGAAAATTAAAAACTAATTCTGAACCTCAACTTTTATCTTGCTAGCATTACGACTTCACAGAGCAACTGTCAAAAGTTTCTTTAGATTGACTTGGTTATGATAGTTAATATGCTGATTAAACTCTGTTTCCGTTTAACCTTTAATTAGTACCTGGTACCTGGTTATATGTAGACGCCCTTTGCAGGGAATTAAAGTGTTAAACATAATTTTATCTTGACAGGATCTCTGTATCACTCAGTTTATTTTTTGTGCCCTGCGTCATTGCATCATTTTATATATGTTGCTCACAATTATCAGCATATTTTTTGTTATCATATGCTTATGACGATGGATACGCCTCATTATTGCATCTGAAAACATCTCACACACAAAAAAGGACATACACTTGAACAATCCAAGCAATAAAAATACCTTGCATAAGAGTCATGCTTTATGGTCAGCTGTAAAACTGTTACTTTGGGCAGAATTCCCATCAATACAACTGTAGGGTCAGATTAAGGTGTGTCGATTGTGAAACTGACCAATTTTGTTAAAGGCCTCCCTGAGATCTTCCAGATCCTCTCTGGAAATCTGCGTGACATGATTCTCCATGGTGGCTCCTGATTAGTGTACCTGAAACACACACATGCACAGTTCGAGATCACACTGGACACAAAGTAGAAGCTGATTTTGCAAGATTGATCAATATTTCGATTTCACAAGGGAGCTGCAAATGTGTATGTTTACTTAGAGAAGTCTTTTCAGCCTCAGAACAAACGCTGAGCTTAACAAAGGAGATGGGGTAAAGGTAGAAGAACAATTAGGAAGTGTCAGGTTATATGCTGGAATTTGTCCAGGGTAGCCTTGATACTTCTCTCTGTCATTTATTTACTCTGTATTAAATATTCACACACATAAAACCACATTCACACACCTTAGTTTCCTCATAAAACCTCTCAGGTATTTTACAGAAAAGTATCCCTTTGGTTTTTCTGTTTGAGGAGACAACAAACGACAGAGAACCAGGACAGAGACATGTACCTTCATAAGAGTTTCCTGTTAGTCCTGTCTTAAAAGCCTCCCGGTGCAGATCCCCTCCGGACTGGCTGCAGGAGTCGAGTCTTTCAGAGCTCTGCGAGGCTTCAGACCGGGGCAGGGCGGAAGCTGGATCCCGGAGAGGCTGGAGCTGATTATCTCTCCAAGGAGGAGTCACTCGGGAGAGACGTAGAGTAGACCTTTGTCCTGTCTGGACCCTGGGACAGGTGGAGTCCTCACAGTTAACATTTAACACCTCCTCAGCTGTGTCATCATGTTGTGTTCTGCAGAGAGAGGGTCATCTGTTTGTCTCTTCCAGGCAATTGATTTGCAGTCAGAGTGCATATCTGACTTACAATGCACCTGAAAGCACAAAAAGTTAAAACACATTATGTGGGAACAACAGGTTAGAATGGAAGATTTAAAAAAAATAAAACAAGGAACTAAAATACATATGAATAAAACATCTAAAAAGGACAATTAAGTAACATATGTAGAACTTTTTGGGCCTATTATTACTCTATTACATAGATTTCACAATTATATAATCAAACACAGGCCTAATATTTCAGTCATCAGATGAGGTGGAATTTTTAATGAATAAACAGATAAATTAAGTTAAAAAGAAATCAATAACTGTCAAACCCAAACAGTCTTTTACAACATGCATCATTTCCTTCCTCACAAATATTTTAGACTATGCAGTTAAGCATCTCCATGATGTTTTTTTGTCACATGCTTTTTAACGGACCATGCACACATTTTGCCTTTCTGTCAAACATGTTTAAACCATGAGGCCTGTGTTTGCCTCACTGCTACACAATGCCCTGTAACCTGAGGCACAGAGCCAACTGCATCACTTAGATTAAACTGCACCACTTCACAGTAGCACTGCTACACTCCCTCTTTATTACGACACGCAGCAATGCTTTAAAACCAAAGCAGATTATGCCTTTTTATTTTATTTTATGCTTCTTTCTTTTCTTAAATCTAAAGAGGATTGCTCTTGATGCTCTAAAATCAGTGTCATTTTACCCGTGGGTTAAGTCTAGGAATCTAATGCAGATATCAGAGTTTACATTGTGCAGTAAACTTCCCTGTGTTTGGGAATAGGCAAACAGTAATGTAAGGAAACAATACAAGTAAGGAGCTTACATTCATTTCCAGGCAAGCTGAAGGGCTTAGAGTCCGGAGAAGGCCAATCCAACGTAGAAAATCAGCTTGATGCCGGCTACTTTTTGGCCTCTTCCTTCCATATGTTGTTTCTCACACATATAGTCCCATAATGAGCTGAAAGGAAGACACAACACTGCACAAAATGTTTCTCTCTTGGCTCAGATAAACACTTTTTATACCTGTTCACTGAAAGGGAAACTAATTTTTGCCTCTGAATCCACACAGATAAAGGACTCCATCTTTTCACCTCCTCTTCAGGCCTCCCTGTTTCTCAGACACCTGATCAGCCCAGTTTCACTCTGTGACTCTGAGGTGCTCTCCGGTTACCCTCTCTCTTCCTGATCGCCGGTCTCAGGCAAGCGCTCCACCTCCAGCCGCCCACAGTTTTGGGCAGTGGACGCTGAGCCAGGATCAGCTCTTGGTGTAAAAGTGTAACAACCGGCCAAAGACTTTCTCATAAGCCTCCTGCATTATTCACTGGCAACATAGAGCACATGCGCAGGCAGATGAATAGAGGGAAAACACACAGACATATAGCACACAAACTATGAAAAAGATCATAAGTAGGTATTTCTACTCTTTAATATAGCAATTATTAAGCTTAGAAATACTGTGACACTCAAATGACTTGCCTGTATGAGCTTACAGCCCAAAATAATAGTGATATCCAGAGTCTAAACTGAACCAAAAAAGTCTCAGTACCTTAATTCAGCAGTGACATGATGGTCATCACATGTGTCTTGAATACATTTTTATTTACAAGCACATCCTGTAGGTTTAGTTGAAAAATTTGTTCGATTTAGCCTGATTTAACTGCAAACTTCACAGTCAAATTGTCCTAGTGGTGGGAAAATGTGGTCATGAAAAAAATCTGGATTATTTATTTTGGGGTAGTGGGGTGTGTTGGAGAGTACAGGTCATATGAGTATTATTATTGGATTTAAAATCCTTTAATTTATGCCATCCTCATGCTTCTGCAGCACAAGTTGTTTTTTAGTAGAGCCATAATCATTTCTAATGAAAAGAGAGGGAAATCCAGATGCCCAGAGAAATACTGGAAGAAACACTTTTGAAATCACTTTCAGTGAAAGTCCACAAATGAATGATTTGCATGTGCATGCTTACATGCATGTAAATACGAGCACCTAGCTGTAGTCCCAGGCTGAATACAAAGCTATAACAATCCCAACCATAATCCAAAATACTTGCTCTGTACAAGAAATGATTATAGGGTTAAACTCAAGTTGAGTCAGTGTTGCATTCATATATAAAAACTGGACCTCACCTTTACGTGGAAAGACAAAATATTTTCACAGCAAACACCCTGTCTTTTCTCTTCACCCATTTGTATTTAATGTAATAACTGCTGGGTGTGACTGTCTCCACACCTGCATGCCCATGTTCAGGCGATGGTTCATTCAGCTGTAATGTGAGGAGTTGTCCACTCAGAGGCGGTGCCGACTCAAGCTGACGCAGTCAAGAGGCTCTTCCTGTTTTCTTAGAAAAGTAGGGCAGCGTATTGTGTATCATCCTGCTGCTGCAGGAAGGAACGAGAAAATCTAGATTGTAATCAGACATAATTAATTTCTCATTCACACAAGCAACACAAAAAGGACCTAAATAGACAAATGCTAATATAAGCATTTACAATAATAAATATATAACACTTTCATTAGTGTCAAGAATTGTATATAAAACTTAAACTTATTTATAAATAATCTAAAACTAGCATCTCCCGTACATTTATTCAAGTACTGTGCTAAAATAGCCCACAGTCTGAGGGACTTGTACTCTTTGTCTCTCATACTACTATAATTTAAGTATGCCAGAAAATTATTTAGTATCCTCTGCACAGCATATATGAGCAAGAGGGTCAAAGTTCAATGCACAATGGGCCTCATGTAAGAACCACTTGTTCAAACAGGGATCGGTCTTCAGTGGCTTGTATGAGTGATCAAGGAGAACTTGCCACCTTCATTTATTTGCTTGTATTTTTAATTTCCGTTCAGACACAAACACAATTTACGACTGCTCCAGACCTTTTGTATAATTATTAATTTCAATTATAAAGGTAAAGTTAAATTATAAAGTAAGGCAACGATAAGATACTAGGATAAACATACTTGCATGAGATATTGTTATAACAAAGTATTATTTCAAAGTACCTAATTTGTAATGTAGCAATTATTTTTAATCGTTCATGAACCCATAATATGAATATAGCATGGCACGGAATAAAAAAGAATAAGGCAATCAAAAACAATGTTTTTGATTTTTTTTATGACTGTTATTGTTGTATGACATTTTCTTATATATATATATATTACCACATAGTAATAATTGTGATAATTATAACCTATAATCTTCTGAATAATGTGTACTTGTATTAGTCTAATTTAATTGCAGTATTTTTAGATTTTAAATCTTACCTACGTGCAACCGTTATTATAGTATTACTACTGTATAATTCTCTGATTGGTTATAATATATTTTTTTTTTAATAATTATTTCTACAGAACATCATTTCCACACGCAGGGGGGCGTGTCAGCTGTCACTGGTCACATGACCCGGAAAATGTGGGGCTTAATTCCTGCGTTGGACTGCTCCCAGCTGCTGAGACTCTGCCCTTCGCAGTGCAAACCCTCCGTCCGCCCCATCACGACCCGCGCGCCCCTGGCTGACTCTCCTCATCACACCATGTCGGGTAAGAAACACCGGGGCTCCTGCGACACTCGCAGCCGCCACACTGACACCGGAACACGGCATCTCCGGACCGGACCGGGGCTGCGCGAACTGCCCCCTTATGACCAAATATCGCGGATTTTTA
The DNA here is from genome assembly GCA_903364295.1 of Serranus cabrilla. Classification (NCBI taxonomy): domain Eukaryota; kingdom Metazoa; phylum Chordata; class Actinopteri; order Perciformes; family Serranidae; genus Serranus; species Serranus cabrilla. The sequence continues at coordinate 856,961 of CAFUXE010000359.1, forward strand.
TTAAACGCTGCAGAAAAAAACAGCGGTTGCAACACTTACTGTTGCTCATATACTTATTTTAATGAGGCGATGAGTTTTAAATTTTAGTACTGTTATGTTTTATGTGCTGCGGATATTTAAATGCGTTTGATTTGATGAGTTGCTGCAGCGGTTTGGACCAAAGTAAAGCTGCCAATGAGCAAAAACAACACTTCCGGTTACAGTTTTCAAAGTTGAAGCGTTTTGAATGCAACTGGTGTTGGGTAACAAAATGCTATCAATGTAAAAGAAGAATAGTAAATATGTTCCTGAAATTAAATGTTTAGAATAGGGCTGGGCTATGTGGACATAATCTCAATATAGGTAATTTTATACCTCCATTATAACCAGTGGTGGAAATTAAGTAAGCCTACATTTACTCAAGTACTGTACTAATTTAGAGTTAGATATGTCTGTTACTGAATAAAATGTTCTGTACTGCTGTTTTTTAATCAAAGGCAATATGGAGGACTCAAAACTTCCATCTTCTATTTTCAATATAAATAACAAAAACATAACTAAACTTATCAGAAATAATCATTAATGAACAAAACAGTTAAATCACTATTAGAAATACTGGCAGTAACTTATTTTGCTATACAGTTGAGCCAAATCAAATAAACCTTACAGAAGTCCTATATTAAATACACAATCAAGTAATCCTTCACAATGTTACTATAATCTAATTACACACTTAAAACCATTAAATCTGGGCTGATTACTAATTTATTGTCATCTGATTGTGTGATCCAGATTATATCTAATCCATTAATACCAACCCTGTTTATAGCTCTAATGCTGAGTTCTGATTACTTCACAGCCAAATTAAAGTTAGAGTGTTAAGTGCAGACTGTGACAGCAGATTGTCACAAAGTGGACAGTGAAAAATACGTATTGTATTCTAAACACAATTTCTCCAAGTAAATTGAAGCCGGTTAGCTTCACATCTACAGTACAGACATGTGAGTGAGTGGTATCGATTTTCTCAACTAAGGCGGATCAAGACAGCAAACAAGCATATCTCCCAAAATGAATGTTGAACTGTTCCTTTAGGGTGACAGCTGCATTATTACATAATCAGGAGGCCTCTTCTTGTAGAGGTCAATATGTCCATATCTGTGTATGTTTGATGTTACTGACACTGAGCTTACCTACGTGCTGTACCGAAAGCAAATTCCACTGATCAACTGTAGTTTCAAGAGCTTAATTATTTCAGATCAATAAAATGTTATTGATTTGTCATATGTCAGAAAATTCCTTTGTGATAATTTTGAAAATCCATCAATCAGTGAAATTAAAAGTGAATTCATTAAAAAAGTTTAAAAAAAAACAACAACAATTTTATAGATGTTATCTTGGACAGTGTACACATAGTTTTGTCTCCATGACACAAACATTTCATCATACAATAGAAGTAAAACAAGTTAAGGTGCAAACCATAACTTAACCTAAGTGTCAAATTATTCCAATCTCAGTTATTTTAATTAATCAACAGTTTTTTAGGCTAAATGATTACTCCAGAAAATAATCCAACAGATAAACTGATCATGAAAATGAATTCAAACGGTTCTTTGGTTGAGCCATAGCTCATGTTGTGCTTTTATTTTTTAAAGAAGAAGATATTCACTTCCTGGGTTAATGCCGGGTCTGTAATTAACTTGACTCAGTTGTTCTCAGTGCGGACGTGCACTTTAGTGTGCGGTTTTTTTGCTCATACTATAAAAAGCCTGTAGTATCGCACCTTTTATAGTATAATGATATTAAGGTATTCACCAAATAAATATAATTACAAAAACGAGTATATATACTGTAATAAAGGGTTAATAACAGGAACTACATGCACAAACAGGAAGTACTGCATGTTTGAAAGCATCTTATTAATATGAAATTACATCCAGGAAACAACACTTACATGGCCTTAATGGATACTTTGCATGTGATCTCTGCATGACACAATGAATTTTGAATTAAAATGTATATAGATTTTTATTTCCCCAGATTATATATTAATGCTGTTTTAAAATTGGTGCACTCACACCAGATAACATTATATTTTAAACTGTTTTCCCGGACTGTGTTTTACTATCCGTCCTCATGACTGTGAAACGTGTCAGACCCAGACGTTTGCAGGTCAAATGGTTTTATGTCACCACTGATAACTCTGTGGGAACACGGCACATGCTTCCTGTGAGGCCGAGCAGGCGAGACGGGCCTTCCACTCTTTGGATAGTCAGTTTATAATTCCTCAAATCAGATCCTAGCAACCGTTCAACACCACTTCTCCCTCCGATCATGTTTCCCAGAAGCCTCGACAACAACACACATTCAGCCTGATGAATACTATCTGCTGGCTGAGGGCCGACTTCACTCGAGCAGAAACACAGTGTGCCCCCTGCTGCTGTTAATGTATGCATGGAGGACTCATCACACTCTGAGCCTTTACACAATAGGCCTGCAGAGCAGTTGGAGACACTTGACAGTGGATGTATTGGTGCTTATTATGGAGGGAAGAGCAGGAAACAGGTGACATTAGCATACTTTACTGTCAAATTTAAACAGTTTGTGGTGGAAAAGTGTAGCTTTCTACACATTTCTATCTGAGAAAGAGAAAGTTTCATAACTGGTGTCGATTTGTTTATCTTATCTTCAGAGAAAAGTCAAAACATAACAGTTTGGCTGTATCCCATTATCTTTGAAAGGGGAAGATACTGTAAAAAGTTAGCTGTGTTGGTTATAATGCTTTTACAAACTATCCACATTCATCTAATTTTATCAGCCAATATTGGCCCATGTACACATTTTCTGTTATGTGCCGGTATGGAAATCTTTTTTGCAGAAATAATAATGCAGTAAACAATGATCAACTAAAAGTTTTAATGGAAATAATCCCTCTTAAATGTCGTTTTGAAATAGTGAAATAATTTTTCATTTTCAAACAACTCTGGTTGTACAATACCTCAGTTAAAAACAGTGGGACTGACAAAAGAGACGGGATCATCAATCACATGGCTGATGAGTGTGTGTGTGTGTGGGTGTGTTTCTCCAAGCAGACCAAGCTTTTGTGACGCTTGCCACAAACGATAGTTATGCCAAAGGAGCGATGGTCCTGGGCCAGTCGTTACGAAACCACAACACAACCAGGAAACTGGTCGCACTCGTGGGACCTCATGTTGCACAACCCTGCAGGTAACTCCCAATGCTGATGTTGTGGGAAAAAATGTCAGATGCCAAAATCCAACACACACACACACACACACACACACACAGAGTGAAATAAATGCCACTGTTTGTGTTTCTAGGGATGCCCTGAGCTCCATCTATGATGAGGTGCGTGTGGTGGACGTGATGGACTCGGGGGATTCGGCTCATCTGTCCCTGATGAAGCGTCCAGACCTCGGAGTCACCTTCACCAAACTGCACTGCTGGACCCTCACACACTACAGCAAGTGTGTGTTCATGGACGCAGACACATTGGTGAGAAAAAAGCACTGCAGAGTTAAAAAGTAGTTTTGTTTTTACCTTTTAAAACTCTTACTCTTTGTGCAATAAATTGGCCTCAGACTCCTGCATTTTTAGTGTGAACTAAAACTAACTAACTAACTATACTTTATGGAATGTGAAAATAATGATGCATGAAACTCAATATAAATGAATAAATGAATGACTAATGTATTTGAATGTATGCAGGTGCTGTCAAATATAGATGAGCTCTTTGACAGAGAGGAACTGTCTGCAGCTCCAGATCCTGGTTGGCCAGACTGTTTCAACTCCGGGGTTTTTGTCTTCAGACCGTCCAACGAGACGCACGAGAAGCTGCTCACGTTCTGCAGCGAAAACGGCAGCTTCGACGGTGAGACCAGAGTGTTTTTATTTCTTTATTTTCCTGTGAGTTATTACAACATTATCTGAAGAGACGAGAGGAAATGACACCAATAGTTTTGTAAGTTTAACGAGACTGATACTGATGTTTAGTAGGCTGGGCTGGGTGACATAATATAAAATAAAATCTTTAGTGAGTTATTCAAACACGTTTTGTTTTCATTTGAACATTAACAAATTATTATCAAAACAAACAAAAAAATATTTTTTTCTTTCCTATTTTGTCCTGTTTTTCTATAAGGATGAATGAAGTGCAAACCAAAGCTAAAAACTGTCAAATTTGATTGTATTCCAGAGGAAAATGTTAATTGTTAATGTTACATGTATTTTATGTTACTGTGAACTAGTGAGTTCAGGGACATGGTGGCAGTTCCATACCTGAATTATCAAAGTTACATTTTAAATCTTTATTTTGAAACATCATCCTAAACCAATAATTCCAATGGATTGTTAGAATTGCGATATAAATTATCAGTTGGACATTTTCCCATCAAATTCCACACAGTATCAAACTCTGTCGTGGTGGTTGGCTTCTATTGTTAGCACATGAAAAGATAAACAGTCGAGAGTTATCTTCTTTCTCTAAAGCGGGCTTGGGGAGATGGCCAAAATACAGTTAGAGGAGGTTTCATATCTCAGTTACAATATATATCAGAATAATGCTTTCTGGATATTCCATAAATAAAAAGTCTATAGAAAATAACACATGGTCAAAACCTGTTTTGGTGAACTTCTTTTTCAACGTTAGCTAAACAGCCTGTAAAGCTTGTGCAAATAATGTATATATGATTGTTATATATTAATCATATTATTATAATATTTAACCACTGATAGAAACTGATTTTTTTATATTGTTTTGACAGGATATGTTGCCATATTGCCCAGCCCTGCACTAAAGTTAAAATTACTTGGACTTAACTCTGTCACTGTGCAGGGAAGTCAAAGTAAACAAACAAGTTCTAGAGTTAATGACTGCATTCACATGAACCAGTTAACCAATCATATGTAGGTGTGGTTGCAACCATTCATAATGAGCTTATATATTCTCCTTTCTCTCTACACACACACACACACACACACACACACATTCTTGTATATACAGTGTGTCCTAATGTTAACTCTGACCTGGTCTAACCTTGTCCTCAAACTGCATCTCACCCCTTCTGTTTGTTTGCACTTAACACTGTGTCACATACATCTACCATCTGTTTATGAGTGTGCGCACATGTTGTCATTCGCTGCATGCACCAGCGTCTCACAGCGACGCCAACGCTCCTTCTCAGGTTCTATTAATACAAGTCAGAAATGACGAACTCTCTGTGAATGTACGGCATGCGTGTGCATGAGATGTTGACCATTCAGGTATGTACTACAGTGTGTCTGAAAGGATTTACGGAGACAGAGAAGAGAGGTCAAGCACGGTGAATAGTATGGTGCTTTTAGCAAAAATGCTGAATCATTGTGACATGACGAATACATTCCTGAACGTGTTTGTGTATTTTAACCATCTCTCATTTTGTTCTACTTTATCCCAAAAGAATTGGGTCTAAAACTATGAGTGTATGTGTGTGTGTGTGTGTGTGTGTGTGCAGGTGGAGATCAGGGAGTTCTCAACAGTTTCTTTAACACCTGGGCGACGGCAGATATTTCCAAACACCTTCCCTTCGTCTACAACCTCAGCAGTATCGCCATCTACTCCTACCTGCCAGCATTTAAACAGTCAGTACACACACACACACACACACCCACACACACAGACAGACACACACACGTTCATGTGTAGCTGACCTGCCTCTGTAGCTTCGTTGTGCGTTCAGAGGCCTAAAGCTTATCCAAGGTCAGTTCGAGTGTCTGTGTGTGTCTGTCGGAGGGTTTTGAATTACAAGAAGCTGCTGAAAGTCGGAGCAAGGACAACACACATTCTCCCACAACCCGCCTCAAAACAGAGGAGCTACTGCTGCACGTGTACACTTGTTTTATTTAAATCTGCACTGCAAGTTTCCTTTTATTTAAGAGTTTAGTTCATTTTGGGTGCACAGGCTTTTAGATTGACCGTCAAGTGACGTGTTTTAGGTTAGATTAGAGTCTGGCTAAACCGGTAAAACATTCCTGTTTCCTTCCTCATTTGACTTTGTTGAAGCGACATCACTGTTTTTTTGGAGCCCGTTTCACAACAGCCGTTAAAGGTATAATATGTCGCTTTTCCACATTAAAATGCATCAGTCTGACTCACTAGGTGTGGACTGTTGGCAAAAGTCTGGCATCTATCCGCTTATCCGCCCAAGACGATTGTGATTGTTTCAAAGAAATACAAACAAGAAAGCGCTTTTTTCCCTTTGATGTTGGCACGTTTCCAAAGCTAGAGAAATATAAATTAACTTTGCACGTGTCAGCACTGTGGTTGTCTGCCAGGATTAGTCATAAATTGACTTTTTAACCCGTTTTAAGCCACATTTTTAAGATCTTGGTTGTTTTTTAAGATATATTGTAACCAGATGAAGGAATTTTAGTCATCAGAGGTCTTATCAGAGAAGCAAGCTGATTAAAATGTTAGCATTAGTTTGGCTAGCAGCCTCTCTGGGATGTGCTTCTGTCCACCACACAAAAGAAATTTAACATGAACCGGCTTTAGTCAGTATATTGAGTGTTTCCTTTTGTTTTGGAGAGGATTGGAGCTCTACAGATAATTTGGCTCCTGGTAGAAACCTTCTGACAGATTGTGTGTTTAAACGTCTGTCTCAGCCTCTCTTTCTCCCTCACTCTTTCCTGCCGTCTAACATTCACTTTGCGTGCCGTGGTTTTCACAGGTACGGACGTGACGCCAAGGTGGTGCACTTCCTCGGCAAAGTGAAGCCATGGAGCTACTCCTACGACGCTCAGAGGGGCGAGGTCAAAGGTCACTCCCTGTCCTCTGACCAGTGCCACCTGCACCCCGACTACCTGCTCATGTGGTGGCAGCTGTACGCCAAATCAGCGCTGCCTTTACTGCAGCAGGCTTACGGGGACACTCCATTCAACAGCGGCTTCGTGGAGGCGAGCGAGGAGGTACGCTGACTGTCGTGATGTTTGTGTGTGAAAGAGGAGCGTGCGGTTTTAGGTGTGGTCGTGATGTGTTGACACATAAATGAGGTGTGATTTTGTGTCAGTCTGTTGCCTAATCGAAACCTGTAATTACTAGGTTTCTCTAGCACGTCTTCAAAATGTGTAAATCCATTTACATACTACCAAGTGGTGAAAGTGCCGCACCACATTTCAACTCCCTCTTTAAGCTCCAGATACAAATACTGGCTTGTTGTAGTTGCCACAATCACAAGAAAAAGGGGATTCGTTCCACATTCCAGAGCACCAAACTGTTGCCAAAAGTTGTGTTTGTTGCTGCTGGTATTTCCAGTCCCCTCCATGGTGTCATGACTGCATGAATAGCCTGCTGTTATCAATGAAACAAGCAGGGCGCCAGACAAATGTTCAGCACCTCACAGAGTTGCAGGAAGTAGCTTTTGTAACAGAGCTGCAGTGAAATAGTTCTTCAGTAGCTGCCAAAACGTGCAGCTTTGCCCAATTGCCTGAAGCTGTTGGGTAATGACAAGTTAAATCAGGCCTGTTTTCTGCGGGCAGGATGCATTTATTTTTTAAAGTCTGAAGCCTGAAATTAAGAACAGTCAAAGTTCTTAGAGTGGCAGCTACTGGACAAAGGCACAATAAGTTATCCTTGAATGTGTCTGTTACCTACAGTTGATGGAAGCTACACATTGTACTGCTGTGGATGTGAGCAGCATCAAAACATATTTAGCCACCTAAACATTTTAAATCAGTTTAAACGTACACTATATTTAGACTGCCCTGTCTATGTTTACGCGGATGAACTGAAGCTGTTCTCTGCTCTCTTCAAAGCAACCAGACTCCATTGACAAAATCAGTCATTTTACTTTTTTTACTACTGCTTCGATCAGTTAGTTTGCTTGTGTTATTGTGTGACTTTTGTTAGTTCAGATTCACCAAAGTCAAACGTATACTGCCATCTACTGTATACAAGCCCACTTCAAAAGATCTATTATCTATCTATCTACTATTTCTTGAGTTTCCTCACATTCTCTTGAGTCAGTAGCTGTAAAGACATCAATATTAAGCAACCGGACTGAGTGGAAATCCGTGAACACACAGCGTTATCTATCCAAAGGCTGCTGACATTAGCTAATGTTAGCCACCATGTGCTACCAGTCATATAATGTGACATGGTAAGAGGAAGGATTTGTAAAATCCTCTTTCAGAATTTGTCAAGCTCAAAAATCCCCTTTCACTCATGTTTTGTTTATTGTTCTTTGACTGTTATCTTTGACCTTCATTGTGCAGAATAATGTTTGTACAGACATTATGGTTTTGACATCACAGTGTAATATGCAGCTTACACAAGTGTGATGGGGAAACGTGAAACCCAGACTGAGAACTGACTTTACAGTGAAGTATGAGGCATTCAGTGTCCAGCATTTAAACTTGTTAATGTGCTTCCTACCTGCCACAGCCATTGTTTTGATTGGTATTGATTGATTAAGTGTCTACAGTCTAAAGTAGGAAACCGTCCTTACTATTTCATCACGTGAAACAGCTTTCATCATCTGGAAAACTCGACTCTTATCTGATGCAAATGTGTTGCAAAATGTCATGTTTGTACTTTGACTCTTCTGACGAAACGCCTGCATGAACTGATTGTGGGAAGGAAGGAGCGCTCAGCCGACCATGGCTGGAAGCGGGGAAACCAGTCCTTATAAAGTATTGCTCCAGTCCCATTTAATGATTCATTCATTCTCTGTCACGCAGGCTAAGCTTCAGGAGGATGTGAGGGAGCACCCGGCGCCCTACTCCCCTCCTCCACTGAAGGTTTCCTCACAGGAGAGGAAGCAACGCTGGGAGCAGGGCCAGATCGACTACATGGGTGACGACTCCTTCGCCAACATTGAACGAAAGCTTGACTCCTTTTTAAAGTAGCGGGCAGGCGAGGGAGCGCGGCGGACAGAGAGAGCACCAGTTGCCAGCTGAGCAGTGCTCAGCCAATCACAGGGGCTTGATTAGCAGGTGACTGGATGAATGCCTCTGTGCAACGTTCAGCCAGTAGACTGTATAGAAATATACGTATACAGTCCATGGTGCAGCCTCACTCTCTGCTTCCCGTCAGTGTGTATGTGAATGACAGAGAGCAGAGGTTTCACACAATTCTCATGCACTCTTATCATTTATTCTTTCTATCAAAGGAAAAAGTTTGACATTTCGGGAATCAAACTCAATGTTTCTTGCCGACAGTTAGATGAGAAGATTGACAGCACCCACTGATGTGGCAAATATGAAGCTATCGCCAGCAGCCGGCTTACTTAGCTTAGCATAAAGATTGGAAACCACTAGCATCAGCTGTGACCCGAGCACTGCGTACGTCACTCCATGATCTCGTCACAAAGCCACCTGTATTTTTTGTGACATCTACAAAGATATCTTTGTTAGTATGTATTGTAACTCAACTATTTCCTGGCGGAGACTAGAAATTTCCTGGAATTTCCATTGGTTGCCATAGCACCTAGTTGCTTTCCCCTAAAAATAACCTACTTTGGCATAAAACCTCCCACCACAACACATACAAATTTAAAAATTAGATACAAATTAGTGAACTTCTGAGCTGCTGTTTGGTTGATTTTGTTCCGTTTGAACGGAGCCCTAGTAGCTATTTAGCTGTTTTTAGCCTTTGTGTTTCTATTAGCTTCATATACAGACAATAGACTGTTTATAAAGATAGCTTCCCAAAAGTGAAACCAAAGCACCTTGATCGCCCCCTGGTGGCAGGCTGTGGTATAGTTCATAAATCCCACCCCCATTATGTTAGTGGCACTTCAGTATTGCAAGCTCATGTATTGTGATACATTAGCCACTTTCTAAGTCTATCTTTTTTTTTAATTAATAGTTTAAATCTTAAAATTCATTGCAGACAGACTGCACAAAAAGTAGAGTTATGATGTTGGATGTTACAGGGACTGTGATATATAAAAAGACATCTCAGTTTTCATAAAAGTAAATTTTAAACTCATATTTTATGCATTTTGTGGCTTTGATTTTTTTTTTTTGCAAAATCAGAGGGGGAAAAAAAAAATCACAATATCTCGTAATATAGTGCAATATATTGAATTATAACTCGCATCACCAGATTCTTGCCAATACACAGCCCTGTGAGCGGATGGGACATGGGTCAAACTATGTCACATGTCAACATGTCAGATGATATTTTTCCAATCATTCTTTCTGCCATTACAGGTCTTTAATCACACTGATGTATATTTGTGTTTGTTTAGTTTTAATAAGTTATTTGTTGTTTTAAAAAGGGATATTGCTTTTATTAACTTATGATCGAGTTGATACTGACTCAAATGACACATACAGCACAAGATGGCAGTGTGTGTGTGTGTGTCTGGAGGGAGGAAGTGTGTCATTCATCTTTAGAAACAGTCTATGGCACAGACAGTAGTGGTGTAATCTTCTCATCAAACTCTCTCAGGAGAAAAGCAAAGAAGCGTACTTCCCAAAATGTCAGACTATTCCTTTAAGTGTTCTTGTGCATCTGATGGAGATGGATTTACAGTCCTAAGTCTTCCTAACGTGGAAACTTTCAGCAACAACACAAACTGATAAAATGCCTGTCGGAGGAGATTGTGTTTGAAGGGAAATCAGTAAGTTTGAAAGTTGTTTCTGGATTTTTACCACAGCTCCTTCCCTGCAATAAGTCTCTTTTTGAAGCAGATATGCAGAAACTGGCTCACTTTCCTCTTGGAGTCCCTGCCTCGCTTTAATCAGACAGTAACCTCACCAGAGTACATAGGTTAACTTCCCTATCTGTGCCTCTGACACTCACCAGCTCCCTGTGACTTCAGCTTCGTAATGTCTGGTGTTGTATTAAGACAAAGGCCTGTTGTGTTGTGTTTGCATGGCACAGAGTTTAAAAAGTGGGTCGGTGATGAAGTACTTCCACCCCCATCCTGATAGTCAGTTTTCTTTGTGTTTGTGTGGGATAATAAATAGTGCGCTCCCCAGAAGTCTGTCATCTGTATGCGTGCCCTGCATGTTGTGTCCCTGCCAGACCCACGTCAGTATATCTTTGTGCCATGATCCATTTCATCACTTCCTGTCTGTAGTGTTACCAGCTGCCTTATTGCCGTTCACTGTTTACAAAACCTCACTTACTGTAACTGCTGCTAGTAGCACAACTGATTCAACTTTCCTGTTGCCAATACCTCCTTTACTTCACTCCAGCTGTGTGCCCTTAAACGATAATCTACATACATCCTGACAAAAACAACACACTCCTCCTACAAGAAGCTGGTGATGTTGAGAGAAAGGTCAACATGACATTTCTTTGGTATTGTCAGCCTGCTAAATCCTCAATATGTGCATGAGTGTGGAAGTGGACCATAATTGTTGTGGCTTCAGTTAAAACAGACCTGTCCTGTCCCCCAGCTGTTAACTGTACATCCCTGTTGAAGCGCGAATAAAGAACTGGTGAAAAAATTCACCTTTTATCAATGTCTCCTGTCCTGAGTTTAATTTTCTGGCAGCAGTTAATCATTTAGTATTTGAAAGTGATTATGAACAAGAAGTACTTGTTCTCTAGGGGTTAGTTTCCAGTGGGTGTATGGAAACACAGGAGTGAAGCTCAACAAATTAAATTACTTTGTTCAGAAAAAAAATATATCTGAATTACTGAGCTAGATGTCACTTGAACACAATATGTTGCAACTAAAACATTGACATATTAGTTATATATAATTTGCAATATTGCAAAAACAAAACTATTGTTATGTTAGTTAATATTAAAGATAAAATAAAATGAACACATTTGGAAGCTGATTGATGGTGTTGATGAAGGGTAATAGATTCATCTGAAAGGGTTGCAGGCGCACATTTTAACAGAAAAAAGTTTGGGAACCAAACTTGGTTAATGGTCGATACAAGTTCCAATAGCCCAAGCTGACGTATAAGAAAAGAGAAAAGCAGAAAATCCTCACATTGAGAAGCACTTGTAATTAAACCACGTGGATGAGGAACAAAATTAACAAATTGATTGATAAAATGAATCAGTGCACACCACTGTGTAGTAGCAGATGTTTCCCTTTAATTACTTCTGAAGCAAAAGTACCGAACCTTTTCTGACCACAGTTGGCTACTAATGAACAATATCAGTAGTCTGCATACAAAACATCCGAATCTTCACAGCTGTTAAATGTTGACTGAAGCTGCTAAAATAGGTGGGTGTTACTACTCCGTCTTCATCCCAGGGTTTAACTTCCAACAGACACCTCAATGCATTATGACAGCTGGGATTTTTTTATGATTGAAACTGAGATCAAACTGCTTCTTCAACTGAACATAACTGAAAGTGGTGCGTGAATCATTATCATGACGTTGATTGCTTAATAAACACAGAAATAAAAAAGAGAATTTAGAACATAAAAACTATATAAACCACAAACTATACAATAACGTTATGACTTTTTGAGATATGAAAATTTTTTTACAATGTACATATAAAATCTCTGAAGACCTTCAGATGTGAACTGTCTGACAATGGGCCTGAACTGCTGTATTAAACATGTGAACAACACAAACAATGAAACTGTACCAGCAGCAGTTGACTGTGATATTTCGTGGGGTCACACGTCTACAGCTCCAACAGAGCTTTGATGTCATCAATGCGAGTTGTTTTCCCATCAGTGTTTGTGGAGCCAAAAGCCTTCTCCACCAGGTCCTGCTTCTGTCTCTGGATCTTCACCATGTTCTCCTCCACTGAATTCTTTACAATGAACTGCAACACGCATACATACACACACAATCAAAATATGGACACATGCAAAAATACTCCAGTCAGTGATCTTTCTGAAACTACGAACAATCCAAAAAGCTTTTAGCCTCTGAATAAACTGAGAACAGACTAAATATTTGAAAGCAATTTTCAAAAGACAGTAACAAAGTGCTTTACATAACAGGATGAAGTCTAGATAAAAGCCACAACAATCATAAATAAGACAACAAAAAAGTTCAAATGAAATGAGAAGGATTAAAAACTAGACATTCGATTCAGTAAAAGATGGAATGGACAAATGGACCTGCTAAGAAACACGTGATGACTTGCCAAAGAACAGACATGCATTAAGTTCTGACTGCAGACCCTGAACAACAGCACAAACACATAGTTCAGTAATAGTTTTCTGACCTTGGTGACAACAACTTTCCTCGTCTGTCCCAGACGGTGACAGCGGTCGATACACTGCTCCTCAGTAGCTGGATTCCACGCCTTAAATACATAAATTAATTTAAAGTAAACAGGCAGTTCAGAATTTATTCTTTCATGAAAACATTTCATAATTTATTAAATCAGCTAACAAACTCTTTGTGTGGCCTCGCGCAAAATCCCTACAGTCGGCATGGCACATTTAATAAGCCACGGTTGTACATGTAAAATCTGTACTTACAGGGTCCATGAGGAAAACATGAGAAGCGGCTGTCAAGTTAAGCCCCACCCCTCCAGCTTTGAGTGACAGAAGCATTATGGCCGGACTGTCGGCTGCAGAGCTCTGAAACTGCTGGATAACCTCAGTCCTCTTCTTCTGGCTCATGCTGCCGTCCAAACGCACAAAACTGAAACCATGCTCTCTGGTGAAGAGAAAAAAAACAATGCTCAGACACAAGTCAATCTTCCTTGACAATCAAACATATCTACACCTCAATGAAGGACCTCCGACAACCTGTCAAATTATGGCTGTAGTCAAAATCTTCTATCCTGACTGATACTTTCATATCTCCAAAACAATAAAACGATTTAGCACTTTTTCTTGTAATTCAGTGAATAAATAGTCTAGATCAAATAACGACACGGTAAAGTTTACGATTTATTTTTATATATTATACTTCATGTTAGCAAAACAGCACCTATATGGTTGACTCCAGATCCTCTCTCATGTGCATGGATCAGAACGCAAAGCACCCTCAGAAAATAAATGCAGTTTTATATCGTTTTGCTGATATATAGTCAATTTAAGTCAGTTGCTGTTTATGTTCAAAATCTGATCCGTTTATCCTTATGTTTAGGTGGACATTTGTGCTAAATTTGAAAAAATGCCCTCAAGGCCTTCCTGAGATATCGTATTCAGGAAAACAGAACATACGGATGGACAATCTGAAAATATGTCTTTGACCACATAATTGTGAAATGCTATAAATGGAGAAACCAATAATTTCACAAAAAGGCAAAGTACCTAAGCATCTTCCATAGCTGTAATAATTAAATAAAGCATACAAACCTATTCGTTACAGCTAGCATACCCACTTAGACCTGTAAAAACCCAGCTTGTTTTACCTGAGTGGAGTCTCCAGTATGGTGAGGAAGCGCGTAAACTGAGAGACAACCAAACTCTTAATGCTGCTGTCGTTGCATCGCAGCCTGAGCAGGTTTCCCATCAGCGCCTGCACCTGCAGACACCAGAACAAACTTCAAAAGGAGGAACAGCATAGCTCGCATCTGGTAACATAAGCCAATTTTCAATCAAGATGACTTCTGACTGACTGAAAATAATTATGATGAAAAGTCACAAAAAACATTAGAATCAGCAGAGCTAATTAATGTATTAAGTTGAAACTGGGATGATGAAACTAAAGGTCATTTTGATTTTAAGCATTTCATTTCCGATGAGAACCGAAAAAACAACACTTTTCAATTAATGTCCATCTTGTTAAAGGCGGCACAATAAAGACCAACAAGCAAACAACAACCAATTCAAATACGTAATAATTCCCTGCATGTATTAGACATAACACTTTGTTAAATAGTCAAGATTCTGAATGAACAAGTTTAAATGAAAGCAAGACGAGAATGATTTGTAGGTAACTTAAACAGAAAGAAGTTGCACAGCGGCAGCTAAGGTCCAACTTACATTTCCATTTAGGTTTAAATTATATGTTTCTGAATTTTTCACTTAAATTTAATTCTGCAGCTTCAGTGCTTGGAGCGTACCTTTGAGCTTGTCCTCCACTTCTCAGAGTTTGTTCTGTTCTCCTCCTCCATTGCCTCCTGTGGAAACTCCACCAGTTCACTGGCCTTGATCTCACTTCGACAGAGAGGACAGCGTGCTGTTTCCTATGCAAAAACACAAACACCCACACTTTTATTTAACCATATGTTAACATAATAGACAAAACTTTTTTAGGAACCGGTGTAACGACAGGTACGACCTCCTGCTGTCTGCTGAGGGAAGCACATGTACGGTACCTGCTCAGTGCTGATAACTTGTGCAATGCAGGGCCGGCAGTAAACATGGGCACAGTGTGTAATGACGGGCAGACGGACTGACTCCAGACACACCGAGCACTCCTCATCAGAGCCACTGGCCAACACCAACCGCAGCTTCTCTATCAGACGCTCCCGCAGTTCTGCAGGTGTCGCTGCTGCACCTACGGACAAAATATTACAACATATAAAAACATGTAAAAAAGAAAACAAAAAAACTGAAGCCAGAGCTGTAGCTACAATTGAGGACGCAAACACCATGTCCTCTTTTATTTGGGGATTAATAATGACATGAAGACCCTTATGGAACGCCATTCAGCCCAAATATACTGAGATATTTTTTGGGCCATATCACACAGCCCTTGAAACAATTATATAAAATCCTTTAAAAATAGAAAATTAAGAAAGAGAGACATAAAAGCTGGGCAAAATAGTGTAGTAAGGTATGATAATAATAATAAAAAGAGAAGAATTATAAAAATGTGCGAAGAACTTGAAGAAGGGGCTTTGCAAAGCAGGGATTTCCACTTCTCATAGCAGTTGCAAAAGCACAGGTACAACATAATAATAACCAGGGCCATTTCCATTCAAGTGTCCCAGTAAACTCTCCCAGTGAGCAATCATGCACAATGGCAGACACTGAAACTGGTAAAGCCAAATGCAATGCAGCCGTTGTTAAAGATATTTATTACACCTGCTATGATGAAGGCTTAGTGACTGCACCCACAGGTTAAAATCAGCCAAATAAAGTGAATACACCTGTGTTGGTAAACGCCCACGGTAGTTTACCAACACAGGTGTTTTCACTTTACTTGGCTGATTAGCCCTCCTCTCAGGACTATGTTGCCTGAAGAGAAAGTGTTCTCAGTAAATTGTGGCAAAACAATTAACACATGACACATGATTTGCTGTACAGAATTCAATCTTGGACACAGAATGGATTTTTCAATGAAAAATATATTAACTACATAAATCAATACAAGTCTCCTGTAAGCCTGTTTGTATATCAAGTGACCCCAGGGTTAATAATTCAGTCTCATATCATCACATTACAGGTCGTACCCAGGTCGGAGGATATTTTTGCCAGCAGATCAGGGTGGCAGCAGTGCTGTCGAAGCCTCATCAGGATGGCCAACACATCAGCATAATTCCTTAAGACTGTTCCTTCACTGACGTATCTACACACAAACAGTTATGACAACTATAAGAAATGACAGCAATATGCAAAAGTTTACAATAGAAAACTAAAAAGCATTGCTGAAAAATCAAACACTCATCAACAGCCTCATCTACTCTTTATTGTTAGCCAACAGTTTTTCATGCATGCACAAGTACACAAACACACACTGACACGTACCTGCCGATGGTGTTTCTTCCCTCATTGCGTGCCAGCTCGTACTCCTCTCTCTCTGACTGGTTCAGCTCGACCTGCTCCACACACACTGTCTTCTCAGGCAGGGACACAAGGGGGCGCCCATTCACTTTACTGCTCTTGGTCCGTCGCAGGGTGATGCACTTCACCAGTGTCTGAAGGTTCCTGCGCGCAGTATAATATACCTGATGTCTGAATATCGACTGTTTTTGACTAATGTTTGCATGTTTAATGGTTGGTTAGTTCTCTCTTGTCAGACCAAATTCTCAATGGGAAGATACAGTTAAAAAGTGTAAAAATAGAAAGAATATGTACTGAATCCCACTGTATTCAACAGTTTTACTCACTGGAGGCCGGCCCTGTCTCCTTGAGTAGCGGGTCTCTGGATCACTCTGTTCCACCACTCTCTCACATCGAAGGGCTTCAGACGCAGGAAGGCCAGCAGCATCCACAGGTCCTTCACACTGTTCTGGATAGGAGTACCTGGAGTGATGGAAGAATGAACACACACAACACACAACACACATAAAAAGGTAAATAAATTCCTTTGTATTTAGATGCAACAATTGGAAACCACAAAAGAAAATGAACATAATTACATTATCACTCTTCTAGTGTATTCATACGCTGGATTTTCTATGTGCGTGTGAAAGATGCAGGTATACCTGACAGAATCCAGCGCCGTTGAGCTTTTAGGCCGAGCACAGCTTTACTCATCTGTGCATTGGGGTTTCGTACGATGTGTCCTTCGTCCAGCACCACCCTCAGCCAGCTGATCCCATGGAGGGGACTCTTATTCTGAAAGGAAAACAAACACATAATATTTGTTATTAATAAAGAAGCTATGATATGAATTGAACACACAACCCCCCTTCAGGACAGACATTTTTTTTCCTTATCAAACCATATTAGTGTACAGTCTGTGTGTCTTTTTTGCCTCCTTCCCTCAACTTACAGCTACAGAAATACAAGTGACCTGTCCATACACACCCCAAAGTCTGCAGAGAGGACATTGTAGGTGGTGATCACCACATCCTGAGAGGACAGAAACGTCTTGTTCCTGTTGCGCTCTGAGCCATAATACAGATACACATTTAGCTTCACGTTTTCACGGACATGCTCCTCAAACTGGTCCTGCACACACACACACACACACCGGACAAAGGAAGAAAATATGACACATTAGCTTTGAAAGTGGCACCTCCACAAAATAATCAACAAGCTGACTTACATACTCCTACAATATATAAAAACTTTTAAGATAATACTGTTCATATATTAATCCTTTACTTGCATTTCAATGACCCTAACCCTTTGTAATTTGTTTACCAGGAGCAGAAAACATTTACCTACACGTGTCGCCAGACTAATTGGCAGGACTGTGTAAATGAAGTTCAAAGAGAGAAAATGTCCTACCAGCCAGTTACTGATCACAGAGAGCGGGCAGATGATGAGAGTCGCTCTAGCTGATAAATCATCCGTACTTTCACTGAGGGTGGACTCCACACCTGTACACACAAAGAGGTAAACAAACAGCTTCAGTATAACTACAACTTTTCATTTGTAACCCCCTTATGAAACAAAAAACACACCAGGTAAAAACATAATGTTTGAAACCAACCAAGTGGGGTTGAGGCCTTTTTCTTCTTCTTTAGGCCTGTATCTGCTGCTGGGCCACCCAGCGCTGCAGCAAAGTCCAGATCCTCCAGAAATACTGGACAGAAACACAGATTAATGATTCACTTCACAGGGAGTGGTGATTGTGACTTTATAGAAGCTAAGTAACAACCACATTATGTTATACCACCCTAAAAAATGTAATTACAAACATCAATTCATTGGTGTTTTCAAGAAGGTTGTTGAGCTACGCCACAGAGCGCCTAACACACATATTAACATGCACATGTGGCTTGTACCTTTACTGGGCTTTCGCTTGGTGGCTTTTGTCTTCCCTTTGTTCATACCTGTGTGTGGAGAAGTCAGGTAAAAATGGATGTAAAACAAAATCCATGGAAGGTGACCAAAAAACATTGTGGACAGATACATAAAAATGAAACGTGATATACATGGAGATGACAATCACTTCTTACTTTCATCTGGTACCTCCGCCTGAGCACTGAGCCGGGCAGGAGCATAACAGAAAGACAAGAAGAGCAAAGTGAAGTTAGCTAAAATCAATAATACCTTATGCTCACAAACATTATTACATTTGTACAAGCAGGT